>CM050513.1:23659660-23977160 GCA_027563665.1 Antrozous pallidus
CCATGCCGATGATGCAAGCATCTTACCCCTGCTGCTCAGTGCCTGTGCATGCAAATTAACCCACCAGCTTTGTTGAGTTAATTTGCATACTCACACCTGATTGGCTGGTAGATGTGACGGTATGGTCAATTTGCATCTTACTCTTTTATTAATGTATATACAAATACATACACACATATACATACATTCTCACTATATATATATTTATATATCTATATTGATGAAACCTTTTCACAATCAATATAATTAACATATCTTCAGAAGTGTCCTTATGTCCATGTGATCCTTCCCTCTTGTCCCATCTCACACCCCTTCCAGGAAAATAGTAATCTGCTTTCATTTGTTTGCCTTTAAAATATATCTATATCTGTATCTATATCTATATCTATGTCTATCTATCTATCTATCTATCTATATATATATATAAAATTGATTTATTTTTTTTTTAACGGAGAGGAAGGGAGAGGGATAGAGAGTTAGAAACATGGATGAGAGAGAAACATCGATTCAGCTGCCTCCTGCACACTTTGTACTGGGGATGTGCCTGCAACCAAGGTACATGCCCTGGATCAGAATTGAACCTGGGACCCTTTAGTCTGCAGGCCGACATTCTATCTACTGAGCCAGACCAGTTAGGGCTAGTTTGATTTTATCAAAGCATTTTATCTAAGTTGAATTATGTAATTTATACTTTTCTTTCACTTAGTATAATTACTTTGAGATTCACCATGCTGTTATATGTATTACTAGTTTATACCTTTAAAATTTTTTTCTTTTTTTAAAAAAAATAATTATTTATTGTTAAAAGTATTATATATATGTCCTCCTCCCTTCACCATAAAAAAATGACAACTTTCTTTAGGCATTTTCAACATGTGTCTTCCATAGGATATAGCATTTCTTTATTTTTCTTTTTTTATCCTCACCTGAGGATATGTTTCCATTGATTTTTAGAGAGTTTGGAAGAGAAAGGGAAAGAGAGAGAAACATCAAAGTGAGAGGAACACTTTGATTGGTTACCTCCGGCATGAGCCCTGACCTGGTCCCTAGCCAGGGAGGAGCCTGCAACCTAGGTACATGCCATTGATTAGAATATAACCTGGACCCATCGGTTGGCAAACCTAGGCATTATCCACTGAGCCAAACTGCCTAGGGAAAGGATATGATATTTCTTAGCCCTCTAGCAGTAGACCTTTGTTTTTATCTCCAGGAGTGTGGTGGAAGAAGCCTAGATTACTTTTTTGGATTCTTAACCCAAGTTACTAAGAACATTACCAGTGGTGTACAGGGAACTTAGCAAATGAGCATCAGAAAAGGTGTTTCCTCTACAGTTCACACCTATCTCCTCTGATCTCCGGCTCCACCCCAGCAAAGGCCCCAAGCCTCTGGCCAAGGATCCAGGCTCAGGTCTAGGGCAAGAGACCCCAGCGCGCTTGATCGCCCTACTCTGCCCCCGGCCAAGGCCCCAAGCCTCTGGCCAAGGATCCAAGGCTCGGGTATAAGGCAGGGGGCAGAGTAGGACCCTCAGCGCGCTTGATTGCTCTGCTCTAAGGATGGGGCCCTGGGTGGTTGACCCCCAGCACGTACGATCGCCCTGCTGCCTCTGTTTGAGGCTCGGGCCCTGGGTGGGGGGGACCCCAGCACGGGCGATCGCCCTGCTCCGCCCCCGGCCACAGCGCAAGCCTTTGGCTGATGCTCTGAGGCTGGGGCCCTGGGCGGTTGACCCTCAGCAGGTGTGATCACCCTGCTGCCTCTTGAGGCTGGGGCTCTGGGTGGTTGACCTCCAGCGAGGGCACACGCCCTCCTGCACCGCCCTACCCTCCCATGTGCTGTACCACCCCACCCCTTGCTCCTGATTGGCTGGAAGCGTAGCGAAGGCACGATAATTTGCATGTTTCTCTTTTATTAGATAGGATGCTTTCATTTCCTTGGGTAAATACTAGTTGTGGAAGGGCTGGGTCATACAGTATATGTATTTTTAATTAAACATATTTTTATATATTTCAGAGATAAAGGGAGATGGAGAGGGAGTTAGAAACATCAATGATGAGAGAGAATCTTTGATTGGCTGCCTCCTGCCCACCCACACTGGGGATTGAGCTTGCAACCCAGTCAGGCATATGCCCTGACTGGGGATGAACTGTGATCATAGGTCGATGTTCAACCACTGAGCACACCAGCTGGGCTATGTTTGATTTTTTTGTAAAAACTGCCAAACTATTCCAAAGTGGTTGTTTCACTTTACATTTTCATCAGCAGTGTATGAGATTTCTACTTATGCTACATTCTCACTAATACTTGGTATGGTTAGTCTTTTTAGCTTTATTCTAGTTTGCTTATTAGTTGACTGTGTACCTTTGAGGGAAGATCATAAAAATGTCCATACTACCTGAAGCAATTTATGGATTCAGTGCAATTTCTATGGTGATACCAGAGGTATTTTTCACAGAACTAGAATAAATATTTCAAAAATGTATAAAAAACAAAATAGCCGGAATAGTCACAGTAATCTTGAAAAAGAACAAAGTTTGAAGAATCATGCTATCTGATATCAAACTATATACTACAAGACCATAGTAATCCTAGTTTTGGTAGGGTGACTTTTTGTAGTAGGTCTCTTATGGGATCCTGTGGCACAGTCTCCTTGATCAGGTGAGTTGGGTGCTCCAAAAATGTTCATAGTGTGGGTTTTGCGAACCCTCCTGTTGTAATTGAGTCTTGATTGCTGTTGGTGTGGATTTGAACCTTAGGCTGGCTGAGTGTGAGGATTGACCTTAAGCACAGTGTATGAGCTGCTGTGTATGTGCTGACCACACTAAGTGGAATTCGCCTCAGTAGGGTGTGGTGCCTGCCAAGATCTATCTTTGCAGTTTGTGAACCTAATTGGATCCTGCTCTGATGGTGTCTGATGTCCACTAGGTGTTTTGGTTCTGGGACCTCTTGGGAGTGTCTCTGGTACAGGTCAGTGTCAGACGCTGCCTGTGCAACCTGCCCTGGGCAACCTATTTGGAGTTACAAAGTGATCCACAGTTTGTGGGTACCTCAGCTGAGCCTGGGTGTGTGAGGGAAAGACCGGGCTGCATTCCAAGGATGGCTTCTACCAGCACTTCATCTGGGGCGGGTCTGCAAAACATTTAGGGCATACTGAGATTTGCCTCCATCTGCCAGTTACCTGTTAGGCTCAGTCATTGAAAGAGCCTCTGGTGGTACTTGAGTTTCATGAGGAAGTTTCTGAGTCACCAGGTAGGGCTAGTGGTGTTCACCAGATTGAGACAGGTTCAAATTCGGTTTCAGTGATGTATCTGAAGCCACTTAGCAAAAGTCCCAGGGTATATATACCAAGTCTAGCTGCCACCATGGGGTGGTGTGGTAGAGTCTCAGGAAGTTGTTAAGGTGAGGCCAGCAGAGTTTTATCAGGCCCAACAAACCATGATTTGGCTGTGTGAAGGAAGGACTCTACTGGTTGGTCAGAGATAAGGGAAATATGGCCCTGGCTAGGAGCCTGAGCTGAGCTGAGCAGGGTGTGGCCAGCAAGAGTCTCAAATGTGGGATTACAGCATCTTCCAAAATACCATGTGCGGGCACGCACGTACAGTGCGATTGAAACTTTGTGGCCCATGCGCAGAAGTTGGTTTTCAACTCTCAAAAGAAATTTCAATCATATTGTTGATATTTGTCTCTGTTGACTAATGAGTTTGCCCACCACTGCCCCAGCCCATGCAGCTGATGCCTCAGTAGGGAGTGAGCACCACCAAGTGGGGCAAGAGGGAGTCTGGGGGGTGGGGGGGGGACTATTTTTTTCTCTCAGGTTGATGCTGTAAAGAGGGGAGTCAAGAAAGATGGTGTCTGAAATGTGAAAGAGTGACTCAATACAGGGATCATGATGGTTGAACCCTCAGCTCTCTCCCAAGATCCATAAACCTTAATTTCTACTCACAGGACTCTAGTCCAAGTTCCACCCACCACCCTCCCTCTGCCTTAGCCCAGGGTGAGTGGCTGTGACAGAAATGTTGTGTGTTCGCCTTTTAAGAGAGGGCCTGTATCTGTAGCTGACTCCTTTATCTCACTGATAGATAGAGTCCCTGCCAATTTTCACAGCCAGATGTAATATGGGGGCTTCCTCCCAGCTCTGGTGCTCTGGGCTGGGGAGCCCAGCATGGGGTTGAGACCCATGCTTCTCAGGGGGATAGTTTTGTAACTGAGATATCCCTCTGGAGTCTCCACTGCCAGTTTTGTTTTTTTTTTTTTTTTTAATATATTTTACTGATTTTTTACAGAGCAGAAGGGAGAGGGATAGAAAGTCAGAAACACTGATGAGAGAGAGACATCGATCAGCTGCCTCTTGCACGCCCCCTACTGGGGATGTGCCCGCAGCCAAGGTACATGCCCTTGCCGGAATCGAACCCGGGATCCTTCAGTCGGCAGTCCGACGCTCCAACCACTGAGCCAAACCGGTCTCGGCTCCACTGCCAGTTTTAAGAGCTGGGACAGGCCTTTTCATGTCTCTGCCCTTCTTACCAGTCTCGATATGGCTTCTTCAGTAAGTCCTTTGTTATAAGATTTCTGTTCATCTATTGTTCAGTTGGGTATTCAGGTTGATTATTCTATAAGTTAGTTGTAATTCCAGTTTGGTCCTGGGAGGGAGTGAACTTCCACCTACCCACTGTCATCTTGGATCTTTCTGTTTCTTCTTGTATGAGTTTTGACAGCTTATGTCTTTCAAGGAATTGGTCTCCTTCATCTAGGTTATGAAATTTATAGGCATAGGGTTTATAATATTCCTTTATTATCCTTTTGTCCATGATCTGTAGTGGTTGTCTCCTTTTTCCTTTTTGTTCTTAGTAATTTGTGTTCTCCTTTTTTCTTAGTTGGCCTGACTAGAAGCTTATCAACTTTATTGACTTTTTTAGAAAACCAGCTTTTAGTCTCATTGAATGCATAAAAAAATGGAACAATAAATTGACATTTCTGTATCCCCCTTTTCTCTTAAGCAATCAACCAATCAGTTTTTTTAGTGTAATATTGTTTTATATATATACACTAGTGGCCTGGTGCACGAAATTTGTGCACGGGGTTGGGGGGTTGTCCCTCAACCCAGCCTGTACCCTCTCCAATCTGGGACCCCTTGAGGGATATCTGACTGCCCATTTAGGCCCAACCCCAACCACTAGGATCGGGCTTAAACGGGCAGTCGGATATCCTTCTCACAATCCAGGACTGCTGGCTCCAAACTGCTCGCCTTCCTTCCTGATTGCCCCTAACTGCTTCTGCCTGCCAACCAATCACCCCCTAACTACTCCCCTGCCAGCCTGATTGATGTCTAACTGCTCCCCTGCCAGCCTGTTTGTCCCCAACTTCTCTGCCAGCCTGGTCACCCCTAACTGCCCTCCCCTGCAGGCTTGATCTCCCCCAATTTCCCTCCTCTGTTGGCCTGGTCACCCCTAACTACCCTCCCCTGCAGGCTTGATCACCCCCAATTGCCCTCCCTTGCAGGCCCGGTCCCTTCCAACTGTCCTCCCCTGCTGGCCATCTTGTGTCCACATGGGGGCAGGATCTTTGACCACATGAGGGCAGCCATCTTGTGTGTTGGAGCGATGGTCAATCTGCATATTACTAGTTTATTAGATAGGATAAAGACCTGGATTGTGCCTGCCAGTGAATAAATGATCAGGGGAATATGCAAATAGACTGAACGGCAGAATAACCAATCAAAGCGTAATATACTAATGATATGCAAAGGCTGCTCAACTGCTTGCTATGATGTGCACTGACCACCAGGGGGCAGATGCTCCGACCAGTAGGTTAGCTTGCTGCTGGCATCTGGCCGATTGGGACTGAGCGAGATAGGCCGGGCACACCCTGGAGCTCTCCTGTGGTTCCATCCCAGCCCATTCGTACACCAGTGGGGTCCCTCAGTCTTGCCTGTGTCCTCTCACAATCTAGGACCCTTCAGGGAATGTCAGCTGGTTTCAAGTGGATCCTGTAGGCCACGTCCCTGGGGAGGGTGCCAGACTCAGGACTATGGCTGGTGAGAGCTGCTGCAGCAGTGCGAGCTTCTCCCAATCAGGACTGATTGGGTATGAGCTTGTGGCAGGTATAGTGGGCTGGGATGAGCAGGAGTAGCAGGTAGGAGCTGCAGGCGGCATTGGACTGTGGGTTTCAGGCCAAATGTGGGCCACCCAGAGGAACTCCACCTGTGCATGAATTCATGCACCAGGCCTCTAATACTATCTAATAAATGAGAAACATGCAAATTGATCGTACCTTCGCTACGCTACCAGCCAATAGGAGCAATATGGAAATTAACCCCTCAGCCCTGAGCTGGCCATGGAAGTGCTGGAGCGGTGGGAGCCCCCATCCCAGACCCAGACCCAGCAGGGAATCTGGCACCCACCACCCTAAGCCTGGCCATGGAGGCACTAGAGGCCCCGGGGGGTCACCATCACAGCCACAAGCCCGGCCAAGGTTGCGCTGGGGTCCGGGATCGCAGCCACAAACCTGGCCCCAAGCCCAGCCATGGTGGCTCTGGGGGCTGCAGGGGTGGCGATCGCAGCCACAAACCCGACCCCAAACCTGGCAATGGTGGTGCCGGGGGCTTGGATCGCAGCCACACACCCGGCCCCAAGCCTAGCCATGGCGGCGTGCGGGGCTGCAGGGGTGGCGATTGCAGCCACACACCCGGCCCCAAACCCGGCAATGGCAGCACAGGGGTCCAGGATCGCAGCTACAAACCCGGCCCCAAACCTGGCAATGGCGGTGCTGGGGGCCATGATGGCAGCCACAAACCCGGCCCCAAGCCCAGCCAAGGTGGCGCTGGGGGGTGTGGGGGTGGCGATTAATATATATGCGGATGTTTATTCAAATGTGTATAGACTCTTGCTCTTTTTCTACTTTCTGGCTGTTATGAATAAAGTCCCTATGATCATGTATCCTTACTAATAAAAGCTTAAGTGGTGATCATGCTGTGATGCCCTCACACCCTCACAAGGTGGCTGCACACACAGCGGGCACATGCAGGTGGCAGGGCTTGGCTTGATGCTGTGTTCATAACATGGAGCCTGCCTGGTAGTGCCACCTCCTCCTGGCTATGTGGAGCTGGGAGGAGGTGGGTCCCCCGGCTCTAAGAGCAAGGCCTGCTTGGGGATCCGGTGAGGCATACCTGGGGGTCCCCCAGCTCTACAAGCAAGGCCTGGGGGTCCCCTGGCTCTGTATGGCAAGGCCTGCCTGGGGGGGGGGTCCCCTCGGCTCTGCATGGCCAAGGTAACTGCCTTGCTTGGGGGTCCTAGGTATTCTGTCTCCCAGATCCATGTGGCGCAGAGGCAGGATCATCGGCTCCGGCCTACCACTTTGGGGCAACTCATCAAGGAGTCCCAGAAGGATGGGCGGGGTTCCTGCATTGTGACAGGGCACAGACCAGGCTGGGGGTCCCGTCCCCCCACCAAGTGCACAGATTTTCTGCACCAGGCCTCTAGTCTATAATAAAAGTATAAAATGCTAGTTGACCGAACGGCTGAACAGTGGAATAGCAGTCCGGATGACCTTCTGGATCTTCTGGACGAAATGGGGGCTTGGCTAGGGCTACGAGGGTGGCCAAGACAGCCAGGGCTGCGAAAGGCCTACTCTTGAACAGATTTTGTGCATCAGGCCTCTAGTTAGTTTTTTAAGTGCCTTGCACAAGTAAATAGAAATGTAAAGCAGGAGTGGGGACGTCCAGCTCATGGACCATGTAAGGCCTGAGAAATCATTTGGTCTGGCCCTGCAATGCTTCAGGGGTGAGTTAATTAAATGTTTGCCCAAATATAGCAGGAAGATTTTTAAGTTGATAATTTTTCATTGCCCTCGAATCCTATCTAATAAAAGAGAAAAATGCAAATTACTGTACCTCTGCTACGCTATCAGCCAATCAGGGTTGAGAGAGCAGGGCGGCGTGGCTTGGGAGGGTGGGTGGGGCAGTGTAGCATGTGGGAGGGCGGGGCAGCAGAGGGATAGGAGGCCGGAGGCCGGCGGGGGGCGTGGCTGCGGCGAAGGATTGAAGTCACCCCTCCAGAGGCTACCCAAGGTCTTATTTCAGCCCTGATGTTGGTTGCTTCCCCCGACCATGAGTTCCCAGTGTACTTCCAGCCAGAGTTAAATGGGGCTTCTTCTGTTTTTAAGGCATCGCCATATCCAGTGCCTGCCAGGCCTCTGTGAAAGCACTACTCCTTAGGTCCAGGGTGCTGGGAGCTGAAGCAAAGAGGCTGTGAGGCCCAGCTCACCCAGGATGCTGGCCCCCTATCACCCCTTCCCAATTATCCTGGCCCAGCCTTCCCTATGCATACCTGCTCATGGAGAGTGTGAGGTGGTCGTGGCAGCAGGACAGGAGGCCGGTGGGGGGCATGGCCTACACCCTTCCCCAATCCAGAAGGGTTTGATAGGGGACCTCGGGTCTCGACCCCTGCCCTGGGACCATGCCAGGGGACCTGAGGCCATGTCCTCCACCCAGTGGGGGACCTCAAAGTGTACTTCCCGTCCTGGTGCTGGGCTAGGGGACCTCAGGCTGATCCCCCGCCCCAGCTCTAGGCTGGGGGACCTCAGGCCGTGCCTCCCACCTGGTGCAGCTTGACAGGGGACTACAGGCCATATTCCCAACCCGACAGGGCTTGATGAGACCTCAAGGTGTGCTTCCCATCCTGGTGCTGGGTTAGGGGACCTCAGACTGTTCTCTCCACCCAGCAGGGCTTGACAGGGGACCTCAGGCTGTGCCCCCCACCCAGCAGGGCTTCACAAGGGACCTGAGCCTGCGCCCCCATGCCAGTGGGGATTGATGGGTGACCTGAGGCTGTGCCTCCCTCCTGGTTACTGGGCCAGGGGACCTGAGACCGTGCTCCTCTGCCTGGTGGGGCTTGACGGGGGACCTCAGGCCATGCCCTCTACCCAACGGGGCTTGGCAGGGGATCTCGGGTTGTATCTCCCACCTGTTGGGACTTGATGGGGGATCTCAGGCCATGTCCCCATCCTGGTGCTGGGCCAGGGGACTGGAGGACGCCCCCTGCCCTGCGGGGCTTGAAAAGGGTGGACTGGCCGGGTCTTTATCTACCCCAGTGTGGGGGGGTGGGGAGGCGGCTGGGTCTGGGTCTCAAGTGATTTTGAGGTACATGTGAGTGATTGGGGACTTGACTCTGGGCCCCTTGGTGCGCCCCAGACTCTGACAGGAGGAAAGTTTTCATATACATTTTACTAATTTTCTTTATTCTCTGATACTTCTATTATAGAGAAAGAGCAAACAGCAATATTAAATTATTTCCTCTAATTAATACCCTTTTAATGTGCACGAATTTTGTGCACCGGGCCACTAATGGAGTTATAAATATCCAAATGGCCCTTCACAGAAAATAGATTCTTTATCCCTGCCATAAAGGGAGCCATTATATATATTAAATGGAAGTCTTTATAAAATGCCACTTCAAGTGTTTGTATTTTCTTAAAACTGCATACTGATTAACTTTCTTTTCATCATCATCATTATTATTATTATTATTATTATTGCTATTTATATTAGAGAAGGAGAGAGAGAGAGAAACTCTCCAATCGATTGGTTGCCTCCTATACACTACTTGACTGGGAGTCAAACCCACAATCTTCTGGTGCATGCACACACTGTAGCCAACTGAGTCACACCCACCAGGCAGTTAACTTTCTTTTTGCTACCTTTCTGAAGTAGATTATATTTTGATTTGCATAGTTTAAGTAATTTTATACTTTATCCTTGCATATATTTGTACATGTCAGCATTATTTTCAGATTGTAGATTATTAATATATCTGGTTCAAAGGTGTGTTGTCCATAGGGACAATAATTTTTTTTTCTTATTTTAAAGAGAACATAAACATACAGCTTTATGAGTTGTTACATGGTAAACTACAATTCTGGTCAAGAAATAGAACTTTGTCAGCCACTCAAAAGTATCTTCCAATTATAACTTCTCTGACTGTTTTGATCTTTGTAGTAATAACTTCCTTGCATTTTAAAAATAGTTGTCTATCAGTCAGTCATGTGCATTCTTAGATACCAAGATTAATAAGTCTTGCTCACTTTTAAAAAATTACTAACGATTATTTTTAGAAAGTATTTTGATGAAGTGCCATTGTACCTCCCACACTTTTATCTTAAGTCAGAGATTTGCCCATAGAAAAAAATTTAGGCATTGATTGGTTGGCTCAGATGGTTAGAGCATTGTCCCAAGAATATGCCAAGATTATGGGTTTGATCCCTGGTCAGGGCACATGAATATCAACCAATGAATGAATGCATAAAAACGTGTAACGACAAATTAATGTTTTTCTTTGAACACCTCTCTTTTCTTTCCCCTCTCTCTTAAATCAAAAGATAAAAATTAAATTAAAAAATGAAAAAGTAAGTTCTTTGATGCTTGAAAGACTAGGAAGACTTGATGTAATGACATTAACTGTATTTCAGGGTGTCCTGATGTCAGAAGAAGAAGTGTTTGAGCTTGTTCCTGATGATGAGCGACAGTGTTTGGCATGCAGAACCACATGTTTTCTCTCTGCCCTCACGTGCTCCTGCAATCCTGACCGGCTTGTGTGTCTGCACCATCCAACTGATCTGTGCCCCTGCCCCATGCAGAAGAAATGTCTTAGGTATCCAGAAGTTCTTATTAAACTTCCATTACCCTCTTTTAAAACCAAGGATTAATGTTGCTCTTTGTAATTCCTTCCCCTGTGTCTGGGCTGGTAATTTCTTGTCTATCCTGCCTTCCTGCTTTGAGAACAGTTCTTTAAAGTTGGTCTTAAACTTGGGCAACTAAAATTGGTTTATCAGTTGATTTCACATGTTTTTATCTGTGGTTTCTTTGATTTTCTCTTTATGTGTACCAATACCCCATTCCTCTGGCCATTGTATTTTCCTTAAGCTGATTGTATTTAAAATTGAATTTACTTTCCAGTTTGTTGGTTTTTGAAGTTTTTATTTCCATGTTGTTTTGTTTTGTTTTTAGATATCGCTACCCATTAGAGGACCTCCCTTCTCTGCTATATGGTGTGAAAGTCAGGGCACAGTCCTATGACACTTGGGTCAGTCGAGTTACTGAAGCATTATCTGCCAACTTCAACCACAAGAAAGGTTACACTGAAATTGTCATTTTGAAAGAGGCCTTTTGAAATGTGTTTTTCCTCCATTAAGCAAAAATCCTAGGCTTTGTAGGATATTTGAGACTAATGTGTTGGTTGATTATAGTCTTAATTTTCTATTTGAGAATCTTGAAGTGAAAAAGTTGATGTAAAATGGGATAGATAACTAACTTGCAGTAGATATACTAAGTATGTTTTCAGGAGCCATTGTTACCAGTAGGCTAACATTTAAAGGCTTATTGAGAAAGAAAAATTGTCCTACCTGAGAGACATTGTAAGAATTAGGAATATGCTTTTATTGCATTAGTGAGGTTTTCTCACAGCTGCAGTAGGTTTTTGCTAATAGGTTGATGATTCACTTAAGAGAGATTACTTAAGATTTATAAATGACTTTTTATGTCTACATGGTCATAATATATGGCTTTTTAAATTTATTTTTACAGATTTGATTGAATTTCGAGTAATGCTGGAAGATGCTGAGGATAGGAAATACCCAGAGAATGATCTGTTTAGAAAACTCAGGGATGCTGTCAAAGAGGCTGAGACCTGTGCTTCTGTGGCTCAATTGCTTCTGAGCAAAAAGCAGAAACACAGGTAAGACTAAGAAGAGTTGAATTCTTTAATGCTTTCCTTTTTTTTTTTTTTCAGAGTAAAAGCCAACATTTCAACTTGCTTTTGAGGTCCTTCATCAGCTTTGATCTCTTCTGTCCATGTCCCTCTCTCCTGCAGTAATGTGCTACTCTTATCTCCTACTACTTCCTTTCTTGCTTGCTTCATTTTGCAACCCTTTTCCATTTACTGTTCAAACACACCAGATGTGTTCCTGCTTAGTGCCTTCACACTTCTCTTCACTCTTCTCTGAGTTCTCTTCCCCTGATATCCAGATGTCTGGTCTCCATACTTCTTTCAAGTCTTTTTCAGATGTCACATTCTTATAGAGGCCTTCTCTGACAGCCCTTTATAAAACTGCAACTTTCTGCTTTATTTTTCTCCTAGCCCTGTCACCTCCTGATATATACTAATTTACTTATTTATTATCTATCACCTTTCTTTCCCAACCCACTAGAATGTATGATTTTTCATTGCTATATATTTTTTTATTGCTATACTACTTGTGCCTGACACATAGTAGCTGTGCAATAAATATTTGTAAGTAAATATATAATATAATAGGCTGAAGGCAGATGGCAGCAAAGGGTAACCTTGAGGGATTCAGTGGAAGCTTGTTATTAAGGAGCACAAAAGAATTTACCCTTGATTTAATGTAATTCATATGTGTTACATTTTCTGTAGTGTTTCATATTCATTCTAATACATTCCTTGTGTCTGAATGGCTTTCTCTATAGCAATTATATTGGGTTTTAGATTATTGTGTACCTTTTATCTACTGTTTTATCAGAAAACCTTTTTTAGAGACATTAATCAGCAAATCTTCACCTGTCATTGGATCACTGACCCCCTTAGAAAATCTGGTGAAAGCTTAGGAGCCCCCCACCCCTTCTTTTTTTAAAGAAAAATATACACAGAAACAAAATTGTGAATGAGCTTCAGAGGGTTTATTGTTTCCTAAGCCAAGTAAATTGCCTTTGTTCCTCATCTTAAGCTTCTTGAGATAGAGCATTTGGTTTTATCAGTGAACTTAATATTTTACTGTGAAGAATTTATTGAATGTTTAAAATATTTAGTGGTTGTAAGATTGGAGGTACTAGAACTTGGAGAGTTGAATCTTTGAGCCATTAATCAAAGTGCTAAAAAACCTAATTTGGAAGTGATCATCACCATTGCAAGTGGAATCATCAAACGTAGTATTTTGGGATTGCTTGGGTGAGAATTATGAAGAGATTAGAGGCCCTTTTGATATCAGAATAACTGAATTTTTCTTATTTATGTCTATATTATTTCATATCAGGCAGAGCCCTGATTGTGGTAGGACTCGGACCAAACTGACAGTGGAAGAATTGAAGGCCTTTGTCCAACAACTTTTTAGCCTTCCATGTGTCATCAGCCAAGCTCGACAAGTAAAGGTGAAGTATTACAATTCTTTGGGTAAAATCCTTTGTAGTACGGGCTGCAATTTTGGGTAAACTGAATAGTATGTCTAGACTAGTTTTTTGTTCTCTTTCTTACATAAGTGCTGCTATTTAAGTTTTTTTTAGTGGATAGTAAGGATCTCTTGGTTTCATTCTCAGCCTGTAAATTCCCACTTAAATTCTGGAATTAACGCTAGTTTAGAATTTTATTTCTGTATTAAATTTAGGTCAGAAGCCCCATTTAACTTAGATGTAATTGAAATACAAGAAATTAGTTAAAATAATGTGAATATATAAGTTCATGAGTTTTAAAAAATGCAGAGCTCTGCCATTATCAGGGCTCTGATGGTTTAATGACAATGTGAAGTCAAATATATTAAGTAGCTTATTTCAAATATATCACTCTGCACAGTTAGTAATCTTTTGATAGTTTGTGGGTTTTTTTGTGATTTGGCTGTGGTAGGATAGCTAAAATGTTTTTTTTTTTTTTTTATCAAGGTTAACAATTTTGTGAAATCTCATCTTAATAGTGTTTTTGTCTTACTCCAGTTTGTACAAGTATTTTGATAATTAAACATACTTCTTTGCTGATTATCTTCTCCTTAGTTTGATTTCTGGTTGTGGAGTATATAAGGAGTCTCAGTTCTTTTTTAAATCTTCACCTAAGGTTATTTTTTTCATTGCTATTTAGAAGGTAAGAAGGGAGTGGGCTGATGTATCTCATACTCGAGACACATCACTTGGTTGCCTCCTGCATGTGCTGTGACGGGGGCCAGGGATCAAGCCAGCAACCCGGACATGTGCCTCAACTGGGAATCGAACTCTGACCTCCTGGTTCATGGATTGACACTCAACTACTGAGTCATACCGGCTGGGCAGCTCAGCTTTTTTTTTTTATTTCTTGGTCTTGATCTCTTATTTGTCCAGTTATATTGACATTAAATATCACCTATATTCAGTTGAGTTCCAAATATCCATTCTACTATTCTTCTTTTCCACAGATTTGGCTATCCAGTTGCATATTCTCTGCTAGTCTTATATTCTCTTTAGTCGTCTCTGAAGACTAAAAGGCATCTAAAAGTGTTTTAACGAATCAAAATTTTTGATTCCTTTATTTCCTTCATACCCCACAGCCGGTCTCTAAACAAGTGCTACTGTTATCTCCAAAATGAATCCCAGAGTAAATCACTTGTCATCAATTCCATTGCTTAAACTGCTCTAAACCACTAGAATCTGTCCATTAAATTATGACAACAGCTTCTTACCTGATCTCCTTTCTGTTCTTGTCCTGACAGTTTATTTTTCATTTAGTAGCCAGAGTGACTATGTAAGATATAAACCAAATCATAGCAGCCTTAGGTGATTTGGCTCAGTGGATAGTGTATCTGCCTGCAGCCTGAAGGGTCCCAGGTTTGATTCTGGCCAAGGGCACATGTTCGGGTTGTGGGCTCGATTCCCAGTAGAGGTTATTCAGGAGACAACCGATCAATGATTCTTATCATTGATGTTTCTTTCTCTCACCCGCTTCCTTTCTCTCTGAAATCAATAAAAATATATTAAAAATTATATTAAAAATCAAATCATATCACTTCCCCATGGTTAAAATCCTCTAGTGATTCTTCAAAGTCATTGAAATCCAAACTCATAATCTGCAAGGCACTATGTAATCTGACCTCTGCTTATTGAACTACATTTATTCTCCATCTACTTTGCTCCTCCCTATCATCCACTTTTGAGTACCAGGCTCATTTCTGTTTAAAAGCTATTGCAATTATTATTTGCCCTGCCTGAACTACTCTTCCCAGCTCTTCATAATGTTCCCATATCTACGTTTTCATTTTTGTTTTGGCTCATCTGTCTTTCAGACGACCATTGCAAAATAATATGCTGCCCTTCTATTCATTCTCTATTGTGTTGCCCTATTTTAGTTTTATAGCATTTAAAAAAACTTGACATTTTATTTATGTATTCAGTGACTGGGCACTTACATTGAAATACATGTTTTTGGAAGACAAGGACTTTTTATGTTTTGTTTAATGCTATTTGTTTAGTGCCTCCATTTAAGTCAGAAGTCATTACATATGTTTTAATCATATGTTGAAAGTAGGACTATGTAAGTAATTATAGAGGAGCATATTATATCCTTAACTATCATATCTATTTAGTACTATCATGGTGAGATTATTAGGTGGTCTAGAATTGATAATTTTGCCTATCAAAACTATGTATTTTATTGTCTATTACATATATTTATTATAGATTATTTCTCTTTTAAAATTATTTTTAATTTTTATTCTTTTGGCCTTTTCAGAATTTGCTGGATGATGTGGAAGAGTTTCATGAACGTGCTCAAGAGGCCATGATGGATGAGACTCCAGATTCTTCTAAACTCCAGATGTTGATAGACATGGGCTCTAGTCTCTATGTGGAGCTACCTGAGTTAGCCCGACTAAAGCAAGAGCTACAGCAGGCTCGATGGTTGGATGAAGTAAGACTGACTCTATCAGATCCACAACAAGTCACTTTGGATGTCATGAAGAAATTAATAGACTCTGGGGTGGGGTTGGCTCCCCACCATGCTGTGGAGAAAGCAATGGCTGAACTACAGGAGCTCCTTACAGTCTCTGAGCGATGGGAAGAAAAGGCTAAGGTCTGCCTACAGGCAAGGTGAACACATATTGGTGACTGTTGCCTCTTTAATAACTAAGCCAGATAGTAGAATGGAGGAGGAGCATAAGGGTCTATTTATTTCAATAAATATTTTGTGTCTTCCCAGACCAATCACTAAGTTATCAAGTGAGTCTACATCTAGACAGTTTGTAATATTGTGTGCATACTATATGCAGAATACTTTGTTAGGTACTTTAAGTGATACAAAGTAGTATTCTGTTTAGAGCCTTCCATTACTGATTTTATAGTCAGAAGCTAAGAACTATAAAGCTCATTGCAGTATGTTATTAAATGAGGGATACAGAAAAGTGCTATAGGAATTCAAAAGAGGAGAAATCACTGTTAGCTTGGATGGTCAAAAGAGAATTTTGAGAGAAATGTAAGAATTTAGACCTTGAAAAATGAGTAGGATTGAAGTGGAAGAAGAGGCAAGAGAAATGTCATAAGCTAAGTGTAAGGTATGCGACAAACATTAAATGGGCTTTTTTTGGAGTGGAGGATTTATGTAGAAAAGTAGTGGGAGATAAGAATCAGATATAAGAACGTTAAGCAGTTGCATTAGTGTTGACACCTTACTGGATTTGTTAGATTTATGTAGAGCATATTTGACTATATATCAACCAATTTGACTGTAATGTTCTTTGTGAAAATCTTGTTTTCAGCAGCTAAGATTTATATTTATATAATTTCTACTGTGAATATAAGAAAACTGGGATGCATAAAAGTGAGATCACATAGTTATTAAAATAACACAGCTCAAATTTAAAGCCTTTTCCACTTTATTCTGAAGTCTCCATTTACTTACTGCTGTGCCTGCCACTTATTTTGAATGGATTTGTTAGGGAAGCCTTTGATTTAATTAACATAGTTCTGCTCTGCCAAAAAAGGCTCCATATATATTGGATATTTTGCTCTCCAGCTGCTATGGAGAATATACATTTATTGATTTTTTTTTACAGAGAGGAAGGGAAAGGGATAGAAAGTCAGAAACATCGATGAGAGAGAAACATCGATCTGGCCTTGACCGGAATTGAACCTGGGACCTTTCAGTCTGCAGGCCGGCACTCTATCCACTGAGTCATACTGTTCTTGGCTACAAACTATATTTATTTATAGCTTTTCCTATCTAAATATTCCTGTGCCTTCAGACTCATGATACTTCAGGAAGTGAAAGCATATTAAATGGAAAAAGCTAAATGACTTTGGAATGCAAAATTAGGATTTGGTATATCTGATGCAATTGATCATAGTCAAGTGAATGAAATTTGTTTATAGTAATCTTCAAAAACTTTATTCTCATTTTTCTACATTTAATTAGTCACCAAGTTTTGGTGGTATTTGCCTCTAAAATGTCTGTTATATCTTTTTTATTTAAGGTCCCTGCTCTAAACAGAACCAACATTCTAATGGGGAGAGACAGTTAAAATAGTGAAGGAATGAATGAATTTCAGATATATAGTGTCACAAAGAAAATAAAATTGGTAAAGAAGTAGGAGGTGATGGGGTTGGGGGAATGGTGGAAACTAGAACTTCCCTTTTAAACTCCTGTCAGAGTTACCTTTCTAAAACACATTCTTACTATTCTTCATTTCTTAGTACTGGTTAACTACTAACCATTTTTTTCTTTTTTAATTTATTGATTTTTAGAGAGGAGAAAAGAGAAAGAAACATCGATTTGTTGTTCCACTTATTTATGCATTTATTAGTTAATTATTGTATGTGGCCTGATTGAGGATCGAACTCCTAACCTTGGCATATTGGGATGATGCTCTAATCAGTTGAACTATCCAGCCAGGGCCTGATCATTTTTTAAATATCATTCTTTTCTCTCTGTCTCTTAATAATGACTTTCCTCAATATTCTGGCCTACACTGCTTCTTTTCTCACTTTGTACACCTCTCTGGAAATTTTTGCTAACTTCTTGGTTCCATTTACCATCTTTATACTAATTCCAAATTCTTATCTATAGTTTTTTTTCATAGACACCATTTGTCTATAATTCCATTGGATGTTCCTTAAATTCCCATATTCAAAAATAATTCCTTCCCATAAGTTCTTCCTTTGTTCTTTGAATTATGCCATCTTTCACTCATTTGAACAAGTCAGTACTTTGGAAATTAAGTTTGATCCCTGCGTTCTATTTTCTTATCAAACTGAGTTAACTACCAAGACATGCTGATTCTAATTCCTCAGTTTCTCACTTTCATTCTTTTTTGTTGGGCTGTTACAGCTGATCTGGATTATAGCTACAGGTCCTGTCTATGAGCTCTTCCCTCTCTAATCCATTCTCCACAATGCAACCAGTATTTTCCTAAAGTACAGATGACTATTTGACTTCCTTGCTTTATTAAAGCCTTGTTTCCCATTCCCCTTGGGATGAAGTTCAGATTCCTTAACCTGGTTTTTAAGGCGAGCTATAATCTAGCCTCTTGCTTTACTATCTTGCCTCATACCTTGCCATTCTTCCATTTGTATTCTAACATAGTGATTGCCCCTGCCTCCCACCGTTGCTTCCTCAAATGTGTCATGTTCTTTTTCATCTCTGGAGCTTTGCACCTTTTATTATCCTATGGAACAGCCTTCCTCTCTGCTCATCCCCTGTGGGGTACCTTCACCTTCCCCACCCTCCCTCTCGCCCCAGTTTTTCTGACTAACTCCTATTCAAAAAGGATAAGAAAACTTAAGAGGTCACTTCTGGGAAATCCTTCCTTCACCTACCAAGTCAGTTAGGCCCTCCTATATATCCTGATAGCGTCTTTATTTTCCTCTATCATTGCACTTACAGTGCATCTAACTCAATAATCTCCCCTCCACAAGATTAAACATTTTCATAAGGCAAGGACGCTGTCACCCTTGTGCATTAATAATCTCCTGGACCTAGCACAGTGCTAGTGAAATTCATGGCTCTCAAGACTCTTCATCTGTTTACATCTTTCTTTCCTGCCAAATCCCTTGGTTTTACTCTTGCTCCCTCTCCCAGTCTTCACACTTCACATCATCTCTGGTTTTAAACTAAACTACCAACTCATTTTTTAAATGTTTCTCTGTTGATTATACTTGTTCCCCCGCCCCCCCCCCCTCTTTAACCTTTTACTTGACGATGTCACAATTCTTTAAGGCTTAACTCAAAGCCCTTCTCAACTCCCGTAAGAAGGGAGAATTAAGCAGAATTAATCTCTTATTTCCCTGTAGTAATTTGTTCTTAGTTCCCAGTACATGCTTATCTTAAATTCCAATTAGTTGTGGATACTTGTTTGTTTTGTTCATCTTTGTGTAACTAGGTATTATGAATGTAGTTGAATTTAATGTACACGGTCAACATTAATGGAGTTCTAGACTATTGTTTCTACATTGCTATTTAATATGCATCTGACAATTTCAGATATTGTGGAGAACTCAAGTAGAGGCAATTTAGTGTAGTGAAGAGCATGGGATTTGAGACATCGGTATTTCAGGTGTACCATTTACTACATGACTTTGGGGGAAAATAAATGATCTTTAAGTTAAAGTTATCTGTAAAATGGAAATAAAGATAATAGCTATTTTGCCTCCCTTATAGGATTATGGTAAGAATTAAATGAAATAATGTATATGAAAATTCTCTATATATTCTAAAATGTTATGTAAATATTGATAGCTGTTTGATTTCTCATGCATGTGCCCTAATTTTTATTTTTCTTAGACCACGGCACAGCGTGGCAAGTTTAGAAAGCATTGTGAACGAAGCTAAGAACATTCCAGCCTTTCTACCCAATGTGCTGTCCCTGAAAGAAGCCTTACAGAAGGCTCGAGAATGGACAACTAAAGTGGAAGCTATTCAGGTAAGGAGCTTTTTGAATTCTCTTGCCATTCAGATAATGAATGCTCTTTTACAAGTGAATCCTTTAAGGCTTTAATTTTTTAGAATAGAAAAATCATAAAATAACATTTACAGTACTTAAAATGTACTTGTTTTTGCATCTGATTTTATAATTCTAAATATTACATGTTTAAACATTATTTATCTGTATTGACTCCCTGCTATAAAAGATGACAGAATGAAGTAAGTGCTAGGAATAAAAATTTGCTTGAATACATAATATTTCTTCTGAGTTATACAAACCATTAGGGTATGCACAGTATTCAGGATATAAGTGCTCTTTATTATAGAGGTACACTCAAAGAAAAAGGAAACCAACTCTCTTCTACTGAACTGCTACATCAAGGAAGAACATATTCTAGATGTCAAGTTCTAATGACTTCTTTTTTAGTTTTTTTTCCTGGGATCTGCTTAGCTGCCTTTCTTTCTATGCTGTTTTAAAAATTATCTCTTAACTTCATCAGGAAAGCTCCTCCATTTTACCTTGACCTATTTCAGGCAATTGACTGTCCAGTAATCCTTACTTGGCTGTTTGTTTATGAACTGGAGGGGAGGTCCTTCAGCCCAGCCTGCCCTCTCTCGGAGTTTGGGAGGTGACCCAGTGATCAGGGGAAGGTGATTCCCCCATCACACTTTTGCTGCTGCCACACTGGCAGCACAAGCCTCGGCTGGCCCTGGTTACCTATGCCTCGGGCTGGCCCTGGGTAGCTGGGCATTTGCCATCTGAGGCTTGCCTGCGCCTTGGGCCAGCCCTGGGCTGCTGGGGGGCTGAGGAGACTGGGTGCCGCCATCTTGTGGCTGTGGGCTCTGTTATCTTTGAGGGTGTGGCAGTCAGTTAGCATATTCTCTCCTTATTGGCTGTGGGCACTGCCATCTTTGTAAGGGTGAGATTGACAATTAGCATATTCTCTCCTTATTAGGATGAAGGACTTAGACAGGAAGTACAGATAGTTATCTTGGGTTCCCTCTAATTTTGAAGGACTTTTCTTCCACCAAGCCTTTTCATTCAGCAGGAGGACTGACTTGTAGACTCTAAATGTGGACAGCTCTGCTCATCAGCAAACTCTTCTTTATGATACATAGCTTGGGAGCAGGCTCTAGGCTTAGCCAGAAGGTATCCTGTAGTCAAATGGCTATAGTTGGCTACAGAGAGATTAGCAGTAATTAAGGTATTTTTTTACCTTATCTGTATCTAGGTTTTATTTTTCAGTTAGCTGTCTGTTCTTATTCTAATACCATTCCAATTTAATTATACCATTTCAGTATCTCAGGGCGAGAACCTTATTACTCTTTTTCAAAGTTTCTTGAGTGTTTATTTTTCCATGTTTCAGTATAGCTTTCAAAATGAATTTGTAAGCAGATCAGTCAGTTAATACATGGGAAATAACCTTTTAAAAATATATGTATATATTTTTGATTTTATAAAGGAAGGGAAAGAGAGAGAGAGAGAGAGAGAGAAACTTCAATGAGAGAGAATCTTTGATCGGCTGCCTTCTGCACACCAGCCTCCCTCCATTGAGGATTGAGCCCAAAACCTGGCATGTGCCCTTGACCGGAATCTATGCCAGGACTCATGAGTCTGCAGACCGATGCTCTATCCACTGAGCCAAACCAGCTAGGGTAGGAAATAACCTTTTAATGGAAATATCAATATTTAGCACATAATACTATGTCTTTCCTTCATAGCCTCTGAATAGCAATGAAGTTACGGGATATATAAGTTTCTTATTGGAATGCTAACATGTTTACCTGCTAGCAGATTCATCCAGTTTAAGATACCACTCAGTTAATATCTACAGGCTGCCAGCCATTTCAGGTGTTCTTACCAAGACCCTAGAATGGATTACTTGTTAACTCATATGTTGTAATGATTTAATTATTTAGTGAATTTAAAGTTGTATATGAGTTTTAAAAACAATGACTTCATTACATAGAAATGTTGAAACATTGTGGTTTAGAAGGAAAACATCCATTCTTATATGTGTTTGTGTAACAAAATAGAGGTGGTTATCAGAACTAAAGCAACATTTTGTAGTTGTTGGAAAAATTGTGAAAGACTTTGAAACAGGTGAAAGAGATTACTGGATGTCTTTTCAATGGGATATTGGATGTTGTCTAGTGGACCCTTCACAATTATCTAATTTTAGGACTGTATACTTTAAATTATCTTTGACGAAGCAATTTAACAGCTATGTCAGTTATTTTAAAATGATAATGATTCAAGTGAATTATGTTCATAGAGAAGCAATTACATTTGTCCTTGTATTTGAAACAATTGATTTCCACACTGAGGAAAAGGTAATTCAATTGTCCTGTGTGACAGCGGTTGCCAACCGGTGGTCCGCGAGTTTTCAAAGGTTGGCGACGGCTGCTGCATGATAGACATCTGTTTCCATCCATTAGCAAATTCCTTTTCTCATTTCTGATTACACATATATGTCTGTTCTTACATTATTCTTCAAACTGGTTTTTATATCTTACTGGTCTCTTTATTAATTAATAAAATTAAAATCTTTGACAACTTGAATTTACTTAAAATTTATTGAGGTGATATTATTTAATATATCATTTTCAAGTGTACAATTCTATACATCATCTGCATATTGTATTTGCACAAACTTTTTAAAAACAGTATTAACTCAAGAGATACAAAAAGGCTTAAAGAATATTAAATTTATTAATTATTTTTTAAAAATATATTTTTTATTGAATTTTTTTTTACAGAGAGGAAGGGAGAGTTAGAAACAGTGATGAGAGAAAAACATCAATCAGCTGCCTCCTGCACACTGGGGATGTGCCCATAACCAAGTTATATACCCTTGACTAGAGTAGAACCTGGAATCCTTGAGTCTGCTGGCCGATGCTCTATCCACTGAGCCAAACCAGTTAGGGCTAATATTTAACTTAAAAATCTACTCTAAACCCATAAGTGAATGTAAATTGTGTGAGGATGTACTTTTGTTTTTCAGAGTGGCAGCAACTATGCTTACTTGGAGCAGCTGGAGAGCTTATCTGCTAAAGGGCGCCCTATCCCTGTGCGTCTTGATGCATTGCCCCAGGTAGAGTCACAAGTAGCAGCAGCTCGGGCGTGGAGAGAACGGACTGGGCGGACCTTTCTTAAGAAGAATTCTAGCCATACATTGTTACAGGTAAAGAATAGTTTAATTTGTAGATACATACCTCAATCTCCTCATCAGATGTAGGGAGTTAGTATTGTTTTCATTTTATCTGGTCATGATTATACAAGTGATTTCTATTAGGTATTATTAATGTTGACTAGACATTTGGAGCCTATGGCAAACTTATTTCTGGTTCCTCTTGTGCTCTGTCAATTAGCCTGGATCTTATCTCTGTTGTTAATGGACTGTGTCTCTGAAAGATCTTTCTCAGAAGCACAAATTTAAATACTCATTAACCTTTTCATTGTGAGCATTTAAATATACTAGTTGGTCAATATGGCAGGCAGCACAGGTAAACGTGGTACTTGCTTCCTCTAAATCACAACTAAATCATAAAACAACCATCATTCAGAACCATCTGAAATTCAGCTCAGTGAAAGTTCTACAACTAGGGAATTACAGAAGAAGCCCCATTGAAACTGTTGGTGGGGCAGAGACACGGAACGGGCTGGTCCCACACCCAAAGGTGTCATAAAAATCAGGAGGGAAATCTTAGCTGCAGAGGTCCCCCCTGAGGAACAAGAGGTCCTGTGCCATGGCGAGCCTGAGGGAGGGTGGCGAAGGATTGAAGAAAAGACAAAGAGAATAAGCTGGGTCTAGGTGGATCTCCTGTGCCTGGCTAAGGCTGCAGAGAAAGATCCAGACCGCAAACAGCCTTTATTTTATAGCCAGAGGTAAACAAGGTAATGGTGATCATAGTTACAATGTTCTTGTGAGTTTCACTTGTTTTGGCAGCACTTGCTGCATCTCCCACAGCCCATTAGCTACCCAGATAAGATCTAGGGAGCATCATAAGGTCAGGCTTAATTATGGTAAGAGGGCTGTGCCCTCTGAGCTGGGACTTGTTTGTGGCTTTGCCAACAGGTCAGCCCAAAGCTTAACCCTATAGCCCCTCCCTACAAGGTCCCATCGCCACACCAGGTCCCTCAGCCCAATGCTGGAAGAGAAGTTGCCATAACTTCTGGCAATAGAAAACCAGCAGGGATTGAGACTGAGGGAGACTGCTAGAGTCCAGGCAGTTCCTATTATAGGGCTCTGCACAAGGACTAACTCAGACTCAACTTTCTCTGATCTCCAGCATGGGGCAGCAGTTTACAGGTTTGAACAGGGAGGAATTGAATTGTTCAGCATCAGGATAAAAGCTAAGGGGGTGGAAGCTTTCTCCCAGACTGAAGTGCTGGCAGAGGCTACTGTTCCTTTCATCAGCCCCCCACTACCAGAGAGCTGGGAGGTTAGCACCATTTCTGAGACTCCATCAGCCTAGCTCACACAGTTTGCCCCACCCTGGTGATTCCCTGATGCCTCATCCAGCCATCTTTTGGGCTCACCCAAGTCGTTTCTTTAAAAAAAAATTATTGATTGCTTGATTTAGAGAGAGACATTAATTTCTTGTTCTACTTGTTTATGCTTTCATTGGTTGATTCTTTTTTTTTTTTTAATATATTTTATTGATTTTTTACAGAGCGGAAGGGAGAGGGATAGAAAGTCAGAAACATCGATGAGAGAGAAACATCGATCAGCTGCCTCTTGCACACCCCCCACTTGGGATGTGCCCGCAGCCAAGGTACATGCCCTTGACCGGAATCGAACCCGGGACCCTTCAGTCCCCAGTCCGACGCTCTATCCACTGAGCCAAACCGGTCTCGGCCATTGGTTGATTCTTATATGTGCCCTGACTAGGAATCTAATCCGAAACCTTGACATATTGGGGTGACGCTGTAATCAACTGAGCTACCTGGTCAGGGCCTGCACTGTTTCCAGTTGCTTTTCCATATGAATGGCCATATTAGCTGCATGCTTCAGATTTTCATGCTTCAGAATTTTCCTAAACAAGCAGCATCTATTCTCAGTAAGCTGTGCACCTCTCACTAAGTTGACCCCAGAACTAGTGGCAGCTGGCCGTGGATCACAGCCTGACCTTGCAAAGGCACTTCTAAACTCAGCACAAGTAGCAACCATCTGCAGATTGCTTTGTAGCTCATACTTGGTGGCCTTTGTAGCTCATGTCCCAGGCAGAGCAGAAGTGGCAGCTGATCTTGGCTTGTACCTCCCTAAAGGTCCCAGAGCCAGTACACCCAGTGGGCAGCTTTAGAACATATTGAAGCACCACCATCCAACCACCTCAATGAGCAATAAACTCAGGGGTGGATTCAGCAGGCACCAGAGCTCTGCTGAAGTAAGTTCTCTGGGTAGTTGGCCTCTGTATAGCTGATCTTCCATGGTGGTTGAAAGTTAGTTGTTATAGCCAGTCCTTTCAGCTGATCCATCTGGGGATAAATCTCTTCCATTGATGTGCCAACAGCAATCAAGACTCAACTACAGGAGGTTTACACAGCCTACACAGGAAATGCACCTCAAATGCCTAGCTTGGGTGTTCTGGGTGGCTGTGCCACTGGACTCTAGAGCAGTCGCCAGCCGGTGATCCTTGGACTACTGGTGGTCTGTGAGGTCTGAAAGGTTGGCAATCATTGCTCTAGAGGAGACCTACTACATCAGGTTACTCTACTAAGCTTGGGAGATGTAGCAGCTCTACCTAATACATTAGAAACAAAGGCCACCCCCCACCCCCCACACAAGGACTAAATATGCTGCCCATGCTAGAGCTCAGAGAAAGTTTGTCTCATTTTGAAGACTGTCAAAATGAGACAAATAAACATGTCTTGAATGAAAAAAACAGAACAAAATGCCAGAAAAAGAACTAAACAAAATGAAGACAAGCAATCTACTAAATTCAGAGTTCAAAATATCTGTACTAATAAAGGGGTAATATGCTAATTAGACCGGGAGAGCTTCAGGACGTCCTTCTGGACAAAGCCATGGTGGCAGAGCTGAATCAGAGGCGGTTAGGGGTGATCAGGTCAACAGGGGAGGGCAGTTGGGAGCAAGAAGCCTGATGGGGGGGGGCAGTTGGGTGTAAGCAGGTCGACAGGGAGGGGGCAGTGGGGACAATCAGGCCGACTGGGGAGCAGTTGTGAGGGACCCAGGACTGTAAGGGAGGGAAGTTGGTACCAGGCATGTAGGGAAGGGCAGTTGGGGTGGGGGGGACCAGGCTGGCAGAGGAGAGCAGTTAGGGTTAACTAGGCCTGCAGGGGAGGGCAGTTGGGAGCGACCAGACTTGCAGGAGAGAACAGTTGGGGTTGACAGGCTGGCAGGGGAGGGCATTTGGGGGGGACCAGGCCTGTAGGGGAGGGCAGTTAGGGGTAACCAGGCCTGCAAGGGAGGGCAGTTAGGGGTGACTGGGCCAGCAGGGGAGGGCAGTTGGGGGCGACCAGGCCTGCAAGGGAGGGCAGTTAGGGGTGACCAGACCAGCAGGGGAGGGCAATAAGGGGAATCGCACCAACAAGGGAGCAGTTATGTATCTATCAGGGTGGCAGGGGAGTGGTTAGGGGGTGATCAGGCTGGCAAGGCAGAAGCAGTTAGGGGCAATCAGGCACGCAGGCACGTGAGCAGTTGAGAGCCAGCAGTCCCTGGATTGTGAGAGGGGTGTCTGACTGCCTGTTTATTTCCTTCACCTAAGTTAGGCAAGTTTTCTGTTATTATCTTTTAAGATAGGTTTCAATTCTCTCTCTCTCTCTCTCTCTCTCTCTCTCTCTCTCTCTCTCTCTCCCTCTCCCCTCCCCCCCCCCTAATTTCCCATACATATGTTGGTATACTTGAAAGTGTCCCAGAGGCTTCTTTCTTTATCCTCATTCTTTGTACTTTTTCTTTTTGCTGTTCTGATTGGATCTCTTTGTCTTCCTTATATTCTAATTTGATTCTCAGCTTCATCTACTCTACAGTTGATTGCTTGTAAATTATTCATTTCAGTTAGTGTATCCTTCATTTCTTGACTGTCCTTTTTTATGCTGTTGAGGTTCTCATTAAATTCATTGAGCATCCTTATAACCAACTAGAGGCCCCTGGTGCGTGAAATTCGTGCACGGGGGTAGGGGGGATGTCCCTCAGCCCAGCCTGCACCCTCTCCAATCTGGGTTACCTCGAGGGATGCCCCAATCAAATTAGAACATAAAGAAGCCAAAGAGACCCAATCAGAACAACAAAAATAAAAAGTACAAAGAAGAAGGGTAGTGTAAGGAGCCTATAGGACAACTTCAAGTGTACCAACATATCCATGGGAAATGAGAAGAGAGAGAGAGCAAGAAATTGAAATGTATTTTAAAAGATAATGACAGAAAACTTGCCTAACTTGGGTGAAGGACATAGATACAAGTCCAGGAAGTGTCGAGTCCCAAATAAGATGAACCCAAAGAGGCCCACACTAAGATACATCATCATTAAAATGAAAAAGCTTAAAGACAAAAAGAGAATCTTAAAAGCAGTGAGTTACATACAATAGAGGTGATTTCTCAACAGAAGCTTTATAGCCCAGAAGGGATTGGCAGGAAGTATTCAAAGTGATGAAAAGCAAGGACCTACAACCAAGATTACTGTACCTACTAAAAAAGCTAATCAAAGGACAGGTAAAGAACTTTTCAGACAACAGAAAGCTCATCACCACCAAACCAGTTTTGTATGAAACTAGAGGCATGGTGCACAAAATTTGTGCACAGGGGGTGGGGGGTGTCCCTCAGCCCAGCCTATACCCTCGCCTGCCAGCCTGATCACCCCCTAACCACTCACCTGCCAGCCTAATTGATGACTAACTGCTCCCTTGCCAGCCTGTTTGCCCCCAACTTTCCTCCTCTGCTGGCCTGGTCATTCCTAACTGCCCTCCCCTGCTGGCCTGATTGCCCACAACTGCCCTCCTCTGTAGGCCTGGAACCTCCTGCTGTCCTCCTCTGCTGGCCATCTTATGATGGCCATCTTACATCCACATGGGGGCAGGATCTTTGACCACATGGGGGCAGCCCTCTTGTGTGTTGGAGTGATGGTCAATCTGTGTATTACTCTTTTATTAGGTAGGATAGAGGCCTGGTGCATTGGGCGGGGGGGGGGGGGTGGTTACTGGCTGGTTTGTCCTGAAGGGTGTCCTGGATCAGGGTGGGGGTTTCCTTGGGGCATGGGTGGCCTGGGCGAGGGGCCTATGGTGGTTTGCAGGCCAGCCATGCCCCCCAGTGACCCAAGCAGAGGCCCTGGGATCTGGGATTAATTTATGTTCTACAATTGAAACTTTGTAGCATTGAGTGGAGGCCTAGGGCGGCAAAGGCAAGTGGAAAGCTTGGCTTCCTCTGTTCCCGGGGGATCCCTAGCCTCCCTCCTGCTCTCAGTGGTGGCAGCCATCTTGGTTGGAGTTGATTTGCATAATTTGCTCCTGATTGGCTGGTGGGTGTGGCTTGATCAGAGGTATGGTCAATTTGCATATTACGCTTTTATTAGATAGGATATTAAAGGGTCTTGAAGAAGAAGGAGGAGGAGGGGGGAGGGGGTTGGGAGAATGGGTTACAAAGGTGAAGGCATTAAGAAGTACAAGTGGACATATAGACCAGTGGAACATAACAGAGAACCCAGAAACCTATCCAAGCTATTATGCTCAATTAATATTTGACAAAAAAGGCAAGAGCATACAGTGGAGTCAAGACAGTCTCTTTAATAAATAATTTTGGGAAAATTGAACAGATGGACAAAAAAATAAATCTAAACCACCAACTTACACTGTACACAAAAATAAACTCAAAATGGATAAAGGATGTAAACATAAAACAGGAAACCATAAAAATCTTGAAGAATCAATAGGTAGCAAAATATCAGACATATGTCATAGCAGTATCTTTACCAATACAGCTCCTAGGACAATGGAAACTAAGGAGAAAATAAACAAATGGACTACATCAAAAGAAAAAGCTTCTGCACAGCAAAAGAAACTGTCAACAAAACAGCAAGAAAGCCCACTGCATGGGAGAACATATAAGGGTTTATTCTCTAAAATTTATAGGGAACTCATACAGCTTAACAAAAGGAAGATACTAGTAAATCCAATAAAAAAATGAACAGAGGACCTAAATAGATATTTTTCAAAAGAGGACATACAGTAGGCCAAGAGACATGAAAACTTGCTCAAAGTCACTCTAATCATCCGAGAGATACAAATCAAAACAATAATGAGGTACCATCTCAGACCTGTCAAAATGGCTATCATTGACAAATCAACAAGTGCTAGTGAGGATGGAGAAAAAACCCCTGTGCACTGCTGGTGAGAATGCAGACTGGTGCAGCCACTGTGGAAAACAACATGGAGTTTTCTCAAAAAGTTAAAAATGAAACTTCCATTTGATCCAGTAATCCCACTTCTAGGACTATATCCCAAGAGAACAGAAACATTAATCAGAGATGATATATGCACCTCTATGTTCATAGCAGCACTATTTACAATAGTTAAGATTTGGAAGCAGCCTAAGTGCCTATTAGCAGATGAGTGGATTAAAAAAACTGATATATCTACACAACGAAATACTATGCTACCATAAAAAAGTAGGAATTCTTAACCATTTGCAACAGCATGGATGGAACTGGAGTGCATTATGCTAAGTGAAATAAGCCAGTCAGAGAAAGATAAATATGACACGATCTCACTCGTTTGTGGAATATAATGAACAACATAAACTGATGCACAAAATTAGAACTAGAGACATAGAAGCATTGAATAGCCTTTCCAACCTATGATGGAAGGCAGGGGGTTAGGAGGTAAGAGACCAATCAAAGGACTTGTATGCATGCATAACCAATGGACACAGACAGTAGGGAGGTGAGAGCATGTGGTGGAGGGTGGAAGTGGCTGGGGAAAAGTCAGTGGGGGAAAAAGGAGACTCATAATACTTTAAACAGTAACGAATTTAAATTAAAAATACAAACTAATTTCAGAATGTTCATAGGGATGTAATATATAGTATAGAGAATATCCTATATCCTCCTATCTAATAAAAGAATAATATGCAAATTGACCATACCTCTGATACACCTACAAACCATGCCCACAAGCAAATCAGGAGCAAATAAACCCCAACCAAGTTGGCTGCGGCCACCGAGAGCAGGAGGGAGGCTTGGGTTTCCCCCGCAATGGAGGAAGCCAAGCTTTCCACCTGCCATTGCTGGCCTAGGCCTCCACTCAGTGCTATGAAGTTTCAATTATAGAAGCTGTATCCCAACAAAAATGGTGGCAGCCATGGAGCTGGAGAGAGCAGAGGCTAGGGGGATGGAGGAAGCCAAGCTTCTGCAGCCCTAGTGGCTAGGCCTCCACTCTAGGTTACAAACTTTCAATTATAGAATTTAAATAAACTCAGAAATGGCTGTCACCATGGAGCGAGAAGAAGGCTTGGCTCTGCTCCAGGCTACAAAGTTTCAATTATAGAACATAAATTAATCCCAGATCCCAGGGCCTCTGCTTGGGTTACTGGGGAACATGGCCAGCCTGCAAACCACCATAGGCCCCTTTGCCCAGGCTGCCCATGCCCTAAGGGAACCCCCACCCTGATCTGGGACACCCTTCAGGGCAAACCAGCTGGTTCCCACCTATTCAGCAGGCCTCTATCCTAGCTAATAAAAGAGTAATTTGCAGATTGACTACCATTCCAACACACAAGAGGGCTGCCCCCATGTGGTCAAAGATTCTGCTCCCATGTAGACACAAGATGGCCACCACAAGATGCCCAGCAGGGGAGGGCAGTTGGGAGGGAGCAGGCCTGCAAGGGAGGGCAGTTGGGGGCGATCAAACCTGCAGGGGAGGGCAGTTAGGGGTGACCAAGTCGGCAGAGGAGGAAAGTTGGGGGCAAACAGGCTGGCAGGGGAGCAGTTAGTCAATTAGCTGGCAGGTGAGTGGTTAGGGGGTGATCAGGCTGGCAGGCAGAAGTGGTTAAGGGCAATCAGGGAGGCAGGCAGGCGAGCAGTTTGGAGCCAGCAGTCCTGGATTGTGAGAAGGGTGTCTGACTGCCCATTTAGGCCCAATCCTACCGGGATTGGGCCTAAAAGGGCAGTTGTACATCCCTCAAGGGGTCCCATATTGGAGAGGGTGCAGGCTGAGCTGAGGGATATCCCCTACCTCCCTTGCATGAATTTCATGCACCAGGCCTCTAGTCCTATCTAATAAAAGAGAAACATGCAAATTGACTGTACCTTCGCTATGCTACCAGCCAATCAGGAGCAGGGGACAGGGCGAGCAGTGCTAGGGGCAGGGTCGTGCGGTGTGCGTGAGGCTGCCGCAAGTGCAGGGTGCCCCTGGGGCTGGGCAGTTGCCCCTGGGGCTAAGGCCTGGGCTGGGGTGTGGGGTTGGGGTGTCTGGCAAGTGCGGGGCCCTGGGGCTCGGGTGGTCTCAGGGCAGTCGTCATTGGCCGGGGCTAAGACCAGGGCTAGGGGTGCGGTGCCGAGGCGGCCAGGTCAGAGTCAGCCATCAGCCCCATTGAGGGGGCAGGTTGGGCTGAGGGATTGATCACCCACCCCCTGTGCATGAATTTTGTGCACCGGGCCCCTAGTAATATAATAAGAGGAATATGCTAATTATCCAGTATGCTGTAAGGTCTGACAACCTACTGTCTTAACAACCGGATCACAGATCTGCTGGAGAGTGGGGCAGTGAACTACAAGTGGGTGGTGGAGATGTACAGGAGGGGGCAGGGCAGCAAGCTATGAGGGTAGGGTAGGGGTAGCTACAGCAGGGAGGGGCAGTGGGTGGAGAGCTATAGGAGGGTGGTAGTGACCTACTGGGGCATGGATTCTTGCACAGGGCTACTAGTAGTCAATAATATCCTAATAGCTCTGTATCGTGTCAGATGGATTCAAGCTTTATTGGGATGATCACTTAGTTATATAATGTCTAATGACTGGTGTGTGTACCAGAAATTAACATAGTAATGTATGTCAGCTATAATTGAAAATAAAAACATGGTAAATAGTAGTTAAGGGCATAGGCTATGAAATATGATAATTTCATGTTTGAAGATTGGCTCTCTATTTACTACCCCTGTGTCCTTGGGCAAGTTGTTTCCTTTCTGAGCCTCGGTTTCCTGTTTGTAAAGTGTAGACAATACTTTACTTCAAAGGGCTGTTATGAGAATTGAATTAGGTAATGTATGTTCACCCCTTAAGAAAGTGCCCAGGACTTGGTGAGTAGTCAATGAATGGTTGCTTTTATTATTTTCAGTTTTAAGAATTAAAAAAAAAAAAAAAAAACCAGAGCTCAGTATTTGGTTTTATTTTTGTAGGTGCTAAGTCCCCGAACTGACATTGGTATATATGGGAGTGGTAAAAACAGAAGGAAAAAAGTAAAAGAACTAGTAGAAAAAGAAAAAGAAAAGGATCTGGACCATGAGCCACTGAGTGATCTGGAGGAAGGATTGGAGGAAACCAGAGATACAGCCATGGTGGTAAGAAATTTTGATATACTTTCTGACTTTGTATGGTGAATACAAAATTCTGTGAAGATATTAGTGCATTCTCTGTTTTTATATTTTTATTTTTATACCAGAGGCCTTGGTGCGTGAAATTCGTGCATGGGGGAGGGCGGGTCCCCTCAGCCCAGCCTGCTTCTTCTGCAATCTGGGACCCTTTGGGGGATGTCCGACTGCCGGTTTTGGCCCGAACTGGCAGTTGGACATCCATTTCACAATCCTGGACCTCTGGCTCCTAACTGCCCCCCCTGCCATCCTGATTATCCCTAACCGCCTTTGCCTGCCAGCCTGATCGCACCTAACTGACCCTCCACCATCTTGGTCACCCCCTCTGCCAGCCTGGTCACCCCTACTGCCTTCCCTGCCATCCTGGTTGCCCCCAACTGCCCCCCCCCCCCCCCCCACTGGCCTGGTCGCCCCTCACTGTTCCCCCACCCCCCACAGGCCTGGTCACCCCTCACTGTCCCCCCACCCCCCATCAGCCTGGTTGCCTCTCACTGTCCCCCCACCCCCCATCAGCCTGGTTGCCTCTCACTACCACCCCTGTCGGTCCGGTCATCCCACGCAGCCTATTGTTCAGTCATTTGGTCATCTCTCGCTAACCCCCCTGCTGGCCTGGTCGTCCCATGCAGCCTGCTGTTCTTTTGTTACTGTGAGGACGTTGTGACTAATTTGCATATTACCCTTTTATTAGTATAGATACTTTCTCTGGCTTTGTGTTTATATATATTTCAAATACTTTTTAAATATTTATAATCAAGGTATATAAAAAGTTATTCTATTCTCTCCCTGAAATTTTTTCTATATCGTTCTTTATTGTTTACGTAATAGTTTAATATTTTATCAAATTTTCTATAATTTGCTGAACTTTTATCTGATACTGAACATTTGGTTATTACTAAGTGTTCACTATTATGGATACTAATAAAGTGACCTTCTTTGTGTATAGCTTTTTCCTTTTTAAAAAAAAATTTTTTTTTATTGATTTCAGAGAGAAAGGGAAGGGGAAGAGAGAGAGAGAAACATCAATCATGAGAGAGAATCATTGATTGGTGCCTCCTGCACACCCCCTCCTGGGGATTGAGCCTGCACCCTGGGCGTGTGCCTCTGACCGGAATTGAACCTGGGACCCTTCAATGCCCAGGCGGACACCCTATCCACTGAGCCAAACCGACTAGGGTGCTTTTTTCTTTTTCAAGGTATTTTCTTACACTTGACTCTTAGGAATTGGATTACTGGGTTAGAATTTAATGGCTTAATACTGTTGTGCTTTTCAAAGGAATTGTATCAGCTTACTGATATCCACTGCTCTTCAAAATATCTTCCTTAGTAGCATTCAACAGTATAGTGAGTACTCAAAATGTTTGTAGGTAATTAGGTGAAGGCATTAAGAATTACAAATTGGTTATTACAGAATAGTCATGTAGATGTAATGTACAGTATGGTGGTGTTTTTTGTTTTGTCCTGTTTGTTTTTGGTTTTTGTTTGAGAGTAGGAAGAATGTGTGTTAAGATTACTAGGAGCCTGAGGAAAGAGAAAAATAAAAATGAATTGGGTCAATATGTAGTAAGGAGTTGCATATGGTATTTCTGCCTACAAATGACCCTGTGTTTTGTTTTGTTTTTCCCCAATATTAGTTTTCAATTATAGTTTGCATTCAACTGATTTTATTTTATATTAGAGGCCTGTGCACGACATTCGTGGTCCCCCAGCCCTGTCTGCACTCTCGCAGTCCGAGACCCCTCCCTCCTTACCTACTCGCCTGCAGCAGAGGTGGGAGTAGGTGCTGCACTCGCCAGCCGTGAGCCCGGGCCCCAGTTGCGTGGTGCACCCCCTCTGGGAGCGTCATAGCAACTTGTCGTTAAGCTGTTCGGTTGATTTACATATTAGGGTTTTATTATATAGGACTAGTTTCAGTTGTATAGCACAGTGATTATCATATACTCTACAAAGTGTTTCCCCCAATAGTGCAGGTACCTATCTGATACCATAAATAGTTATTACAATATGTTGCTAAATGATCCTATTTTGAGGCCAGCAGAAATGATTTCTCATTAGGGAGCCTACCTAATAGGTTATCTTACCAGGAAAGTAGAATAGAAAATTATTTCAAAACTATAAAGGTTTATAAAGAAAATCTACTGACAATATTCATGATAATTAAATATTGCTTTCACTTACTTTTTTGAAATGAGCTACATAAAATCTTGTTATAATTGGTGATCAGGCTGTGTCATTCTATTACATAGATGCCTTCTAGAAAGAAATACGAATAGGTTTGTATAGAACTTCCTCCCAGGGAATGAATTGCCAGTGGATGGGAAGCTAGTATTTATTGAGTGTTTACTTTGTGCTAGGCATTAAGTTAAGCATTTTGATGTGTTATCTCATTTAATCCTTAAAAGAACAAAATGGGTTTGGTGGTATCCTCATTTTTCAGAACATTGAGATTCAGAAAACTTGTGCCTCAGATCAACAAAATATAAGTACAAGAGCCAAGCTTTATATTTAGGTTGCTTAATTTCAAGGCATATTGTCTACTGTACCCTACAAAGAATTCAAAGTACTCTACTGATGAAATTGTCAAATATGGTAGTATTTTGCCTATTTCAAACAGGAATGTTTACATGGAAACTGTCACACTGCCCCACATTTTAGGAAATGATTGACAACTGATTTTTTTTTTATTTTTAAGGACAATGCTTTGTTAATTATAAGGCCACAACTTGGAGATAATCCTCAGCCTTAAGGATTTGGTATTTTTGGAATATTTTGCAGTGACTCCTTTCTTTTAAATGTTCTTTGTGTACAGGTGGCAGTTTTTAAAGAACGTGAGCAAAAAGAGATTGAAGCCATGCATTCCCTCAGAGCAGCCAATCTAGCCAAGATGACAATGGTGGACCGCATAGAAGAAGTAAAATTTTGCATTTGCCGCAAGACAGCCAGTGGATTTATGCTGCAGTGTGAGCTCTGCAAAGACTGGTTCCATAATAGCTGTGTTCCCCTGCCTAAGTCAAGTTCCCAGAAAAAAGGGTCTAGTTGGCAGGCTAAGGAAGTAAAATTCCTTTGCCCTCTTTGTATGCGGTCTCGAAGGCCAAGGCTAGAGACTATTCTGTCACTCCTAGTATCCCTTCAGAAGTTGCCTGTGCGGTTACCTGAAGGAGAAGCCCTACAGTGTTTGACAGAACGTGCTATGAGTTGGCAGGATAGAGCCCGGCAGGCTCTAGCCACAGATGAACTGTCTTCTGCCCTGGCCAAACTGTCTGTGTTGAGCCAGCGTATGGTGGAGCAGGCAGCTCGAGAAAAAACTGAGAAGATCATCAGTGCAGAACTCCAAAAAGCAGCTGCCAATCCAGACTTACAGGCAAGTTTAGGATTTTCTTTTTTTATTTCATAAGATAATGTTTGTCCGTGTGTAAGTAGTAAATCAAATCTATCTTATCAGTTGATTAGGAAGACAACAGTAAGTTGCCAGCAGTTAGATTATCCATAATGTCTTTTTTCTATATAAACCCATAGAATTTTGAATATATACCTAAGTCATTTTAGTGGAAAATTATTTGGAAATATTATTCAAGTGGACCTTTGTATCATGGGCAAATAATTTGCTCTGTACTAACTGGTGAACTATGTTAGCCACTTTGCAAGTTCATTACATTTTGGTAGTCATAATCACATATTACCCATGTTTATTCAGTGTGTGTCTGTTCATCCTGAAATTGTTTGTTGTTTAGGGACACTTACCTAGTTTCCAGCAGTCTGCTTTTAACCGGGTGGTGAGCAGCGTATCTTCTTCCCCTCGACAAACAATGGATTATGATGATGAAGAAACAGATTCTGATGAAGACATTCGGGAGACATACGGCTATGACATGAAGGTAATTACATGGCCAGGTGTGTGGGTTTATATCTGATCACTGGGTTTGTTTAAAAAGATTTTTGAGGCTTTAGAGTAGAAGAGAAAGCTAGTAATCTATTTATTTTGAGTTTATGGTGATAGCATTTTTTTTCCCAAAGCTATTATTTTTTTTCAAAATATAGATTGATGATGAAATAACAGATTTTTGTGTGTTTTCTTTTTAAGAGTGGAATTTTAAACTTTATTTTTTTCACTTTGTATTTTCTTAAGGCTTAGAGGGACTAGCAAAATTATTCATTAAGTTACTGAAAGTTTTCATGGCTGATTTAGTATTTTTTTTTATTGTTAACTTCTATCAAGTTATTTTTTTTTTTTTTAATTCCATTGTATCTTGCTTTGAGTACTTTGTTTTAGTTTCTCATCTGGATGGTGCTAGATTGAATGTCATAGTTAGAGATGGGTTACACTTGGCCTTACGGTTGGAATTTGCAGTTACAGTTGCAGTTAGAATATATTATTTTCCCTTAATATGATTATTTTGATAATGATACCACACTGTTAGTGAAGAGAAAGTTTTGGCAAGTTTGTTTTGTGTTGGATTTTATTGGCCTTTTATTGTTACTTCGTGTCAGGCCCAAATTCTTGTCGTTTACCTAATAACATTATTTGTTGTTCTATTTACAGTCTGTGCCTATAACCAGGGAGTTTGTGCTCTTTTGTATGAAAACCTAGGTTGCAATCTTTTCCTTACCTTTTAACTATCTTTTTTTGGTCTTTGCAGCATGCAAATCAGGTAGGTAAGCTCATTCTTAGAGCAATGAATATCATTAGCATTGAATTCCCAGAATATAAAATTAAAACCATCCATCATAGATGCTTGTAAATTATTTGCTGGAAATATTTTTTCAAGATAAAAATGGATCCTGAGGCCCCAGCCTGGTTGCTTGGTTACTTGGAGCATTATCCTGTACACCAAAAAGGTTGTGAGTTTGATTTCTGGTCAGGGCCCATACCTAAGTTGCGGGTTCGATATCCAGTTGGGCAAATATGGGAGGCAACCAATCGATGTTTCTCTCTCCCACATTCAATGTTCTCTCCCTCTTCCTTTTCCTCTCCTTTTCACTTTCCTCTCTCTTCCTCTCAAGTCAATAAATATATCCTCAGATGAGGATTTGAAGAGCAATGGATTCGGGGGATGTTTTAATGAGGAAATTTATAGTTATATGAATAAAGACTTGAGAAAAGTTGAAACTTGAATTACCCCGTTAAAATAAGGTCTGAGTACCTTGAAGGTACCCTGAAGTTAATGATCATCTTTGTGTATAGAATGACCAGGAGCAGTTGTAAGGAAATGCAGCCCAAGCCACATATAAATTAGTTACTTAATACTAGAATTGCCTGTTTGCCATAACTTAGAGGGCTCCAATACTTGGATTATCTTTCTAGCACATTAATAATCAACCACTACTATAGAATTGCTAAATAGGATGAGCTTTGCTTGGAAGCAGATTGGTAACCTATAAATACAAAACATCACAAGTATTACATGACTTCAGGGATAGGGATTAAAACTATGGTTTGATATGGTTGTAAGCTGTAGTAGTCCTTTTCTGTAAAATTTATATGTGAGTCTAAGCTTAGTTTCTTTTTTGATCTGGGGATATTGACAATGTGAAAAATGAAATTATGGATTTTACAGTGTTAGCAATGTGTTTTGACAGCTTGAAAACTGGAAGAATGGTGGCAAGACTTAATGGCAATTTAAAGTAAAAGTTACCTGGATATACATATTTTTACATTAAAAAATTATATATTCTTGAGTATTTTCCCATAGAAAAAACACTCAGTGTAATGAAAATTATATTTGCCAATTTATTTGCATTTGGCTTGGTGATTTTTCCCTTTAATGCCCCCTGATTATGTCTCAATGAATTCATCTTTGAAATAGGTTGAATTTAATGTCTTCACTTAAGGAAGAGTCTCATACTGATTTAGGAAGAATACATAATTATGTAGAAAAGTCAGATCAGTAATTTGATTTTACTGTAGTATTTAAATGTTTAAAACAGATGATTTATGCTTTGCATTGTTTACTTCATTTTGCATGTCATTCTTTTATCACCACTAAAACACTCTGAGCAGCAATTCAAGAATTTTATTAGGAAATATATATTTAATGAAGCAATATGTCCGGTCTTTTGTGATTGTGTCTCAGATAACCTTTCAGATATTCATATAATTATTCCCTTTTAAGGCATATTCTTTACCTTTACTGAAACTGTTTATTCATATTATAGTTTATATTTTACAAATGAAAAATGTTCAGAATTACAAATATGTATAGAATTACACATTAGAAAGGAGGGTATAAAAGAGTAGTAATTATTATCTTCCAGGAAGTTATTTTTTTGTATCTCAATACTTGCTTATTTTAGAGAAAGACAAGTTAAATACTTAGACTCTTATTTTCTTCTTCTCACCTTTGTTAACACTTGAGGGTGACTTGCACCTAGATTTTGTCTTGACTTTAGTCTGATCTAGTACCAGATAAAATGGAGTGATAGAGCCTATCTAATAAAATAGTAATATCCAAATTACCATCACTCCTCTGCCACACCCACTAGCCAGCAGGAAGGAGTATGCAAATTAACCCCAACCAAGATGGCTGCAGCAATGGAGAGAGCAGATGGGAGGCTTGGGTTGCCCCGGCGATGAAGGAAGCCAAGTTTCAATTATAGACAAATAAATTCCAACAGAAATGGTGGCAGCCATGAAGCTGGAGAGAGTAGGAGACTAGGGTTGCCCCAGGCAATGGAGGAAGCCAAGCTTCCCACACACCCTGGCAGGACCAGGCCTCCGCTTAAGCCTACAAAGTTTCAATTATAGAAGAGAAATAAATCGCAACAGAAATGGCTGCCTCCACGGAGGGAGCAGAAGGCTTGACTCCACTCCAGGCTACAAAGTTTCAGTTGTAGAAGATAAATAAATCCCAGATCACCAGGGCCTCCACTTGGGTTGCTGGAGGGCGTGGCCAGCCTGCAAACCACCACAGGCCTCTCTCGCAGGCTGTACCACACCCCAAGGAAACCCCTACCCTGATCCAGGGTATCCTTCAGGGCAAACCAGCTGGCCCCTACCCAATCACCAGGCCTTTATCCTATATAATAAAAGAGTAATTTGCAGATTGACCATCACTCCCAACACTCAAGAGGGCTGTCCCTATGTGGTCAAAGATCCTGCCCCAATGTGGACACAAGATGGCCACCACAAGATGGCTCTCAGGGGAGGGCAGTTGGGAGGGAGCAGGCCTGCAAGGGAGGGCAGTTGGGGGGCACCAGGCCTGCAAGGGAGGGCTGTTGGGGGTGATAAAGCCTGTAGGGGAGGGCAGTTAGGGGTGACCAGGCCGGCAGAGGAGGGAATTTGAGGGCAAACAGGCTGGCAGGGGAGCAGTTAGACATCAGTCAGGCTGGTAGGGGAGTGGTTAGGGCATGATTAGGCTGGCAGGCAGAAGTGGTTAGGGGCAATCAGGAAGGCAGGCAAGCGAGCAGTTGGAAGCCAGCAGTCCTAGATTGAGACTGGGATGTCCGACTGCCTGTTTAGGTGGGATCAAACGTAAATGGGCAGTCGGACATCCCTCGAGGGGTCACAGATTGAAGAGGGTGCAGGCTGGGCTGAGGGACAACCTCCATCCCTCATGTACAAATTTTGTGCACCGGGCCTCTAGTATATATATAAAACTTATTTCTCATTGAGAGGCCATTCCGTCCTGCATATTTGCCATTTGTGGGACTGAACTATAATTTTCTACCGTAGGAAGAGTAATTTGTTTGTGCTTGCTATTTATCAACCTATTTGTGTCTTTTTTTTAAAAAAATATTTATTGTGAGAGTATTATAGCTGTCCCTCTCCCCCCCCCCCCACTGACCATCTTCATCCAGTTCCCACCCCACCCTAGGCCTTTGTCACCCTATTCTCTATCTGTAGGTAATGCATATATGCATATAAGATCTTTGTTTAATCTCTTCCCACCTCTCCACCTCCACTTCCATCCGAGAATTGTCAATCTGTTCCATTTCCATTTCTCTAATTCTATTTTATGCAAATTGACCGTACCTTCGCCAAACCTACAAGCCAATCACCAGTTTATTCTGTTTATTAGATTTCTTATTTATTTTTATTTTTAGATTCTATTGTTGATAGATAATGTATTTACAGCCCTTTTTATGTTCATTTTGTTGCTGTTAATCCTCAACTGAGGATATTTTTCCATTGGTTTTTTAGAGAGAGTAAAACAGAGGGGAAGATAGAGAGAAACATCGATGTGCGAGAAACACATTGTTTGTTTGCCTCCTGCATGTACCCTAACCAGGGCCTGGGCTTGGTGGAAGCCTGCAACTGAGGTACGTGCCCTTGACTGGAATCGAATCCAGGACCCTTTGGTTCAGAGGCTGATGGTCTGTCCACTGAGCCAAATCGGCTAGAGCTATTGTTCATATTTTTTATATTTTTACTCTTTTTCTTCTTTTTTTCCCTCTTCTTAAACAATACCCTTCAACATTTCATGTAATACTGGTTTGGTGGTAATGAACTGCTTTAGCTTTTTCTTGTTTGTGAAGCTCTTCATATGACCCTCAATTCTAAATGATAGCTTTGCTGGGTAGAGTAATCTTGACTATATAGGTCCTTGGTATTCATCACTTTGAATATTTCTTGCCACTCCCGTCTGGCCTGCATAGTTTCTGTTGAGAAATCAGCTGACAGTCATATGGGGGCACTCTTGTAGGTAACCAGCTGCTTTTCTCTTGCTTTTAATATTCTCTCTTTGTCTCTAACCTTTTGCATTTAATTATGATGTGTCTTGGTGTGGGCCTCTTTGGGTTCCTCTTGTTTTGGACTCTCTGTGCTTCCTGGACTTGTAAGTCTGTTTCTTTCACCAAGTAAAGGGAAATTTTCTGTCATTATTTCTTCAAATAGTTTTCAATATCTTGCTCTTTCTCTTCTCCTTCCGGCACTCGTTTAATGCAAAATGTTGGTATACTTGAAGTTGTCCCAGAAGCTCCTTACACTATCTTCATATATATTTTTTAATTCTTTTTTTTTTAATATTTTTCTGATTGGGTGTTCTTTACTTCCTTATATTAAAAACCATTGATTTGATTCTACTGTTGAATCCCTGTAAATTGTTCTTTATTTCAGTTAGTATATGTTTAATTTCTGACTGGTCCTTTTCCATGTCTTTGGCATTATACTTAAAAGTCTCACTAAGTCTCTCGTAGGTCTGATGAAGGTCCTTGAGTAACCTTATAACTGTGGTTTGCTTCCTTTCATTTTTTTTTTATTTGTGACATGTTGCTTTGTCTCTGCATTTTGGATGCTTCACTTTGTTTCTATGTATTGGATAGAGCTGCTAGGTCTCCTGGAATTGGTAAAGTGGCCTTGTGTAGTAGGTGTCTTATAGGGGCCCAATTGCTCAGCCTCCCCAATCACTTGAGTTGGGCACTCTAGGTGTGGCCCTTTGTGGGCTGAGTGCAGACTTATAGTTGAGACTTGATTGCTGTTGGTGTCACTGGGAGGAATTGATCTCTAGGCCAGTTGGGTGTGAGGACTAGCTGTGACTACAGTGGGAGAGCTGCTGTGTAGGAAATACCCCTATGAAGCAGGATTTGCTTCAGTAGGGCTTTGGTGCTCACTGAGTCTGCTCCTTGAGTGTGTCATTTGTGGATGTGTGGAGCTGTAATCTGGTATAGTCTGAAGCTGTCCATCAGATGCACTGGCTCTAAGGTTTCCATGGAGGTGCAGAATCAGCCACAGCCTGGGGCCACCTGGCAGGAGCTACAGAGAGATCTGCAGATTCCTCCTATTTATATTGGGTTTGGAAATACCCAGGTGAGACCCAGCTGTGAAGTAAGGCAGGCTGGTGGTGGTGCTGGATCTTAGGCCTTTTATTGATAAATTTAAGGCATGCTGACACCAGCTGTAGCTTTTTTGAGAGATTTTAGCAAAGTCTGAAGCCTGAGCTAGGACAAGCCATTCTTATCAAAAAGCTGCTGCAAATACCTTGGGTGGGGCTGCAAATTGGATTGGGAAGGGTGTCGGAGAATCACCAGAGCAGAGCAAACAGTGTATTCCAGGTTGACCGGGACTCAGATATGGTTGCTAGTCAGCCATAGGACAGAGGAGTTCTTAGACTAGGAACAGTGACCTCTGTGAGCACCTCTGTCTGATAGCAAGCTGCTCCCAAGTTCCTGCCCTAATGCCAGACAATCCAGTTTTTCCTCTTATGTGTCTGGGTCCCCTAACTTCTCCTGGTGCTGGAGCTTAGAGAAATCGAGTTTGAGTAAGTTTGTGCCTGGCCCTTTAAGAGTAACACCTGAGTCTCTGTCCCTCAGCCATAATCCCTGCTGGTTTTTATAGTCTGAATTTACGGGGACTTTTCTTCCCAACTCTGGGACCTGGGTTGTGGGGGTGGGGAGGTCTGGTATGGGGCTGGCACCCTTTGCTTCACATGGTGGCCTCTGCAGGGATGATCTCTCTCTGGATTATAAAAACAGCCACATGGGAGCTGAACCAGCCCAATCCATGCCCTCATAACTCTCACCAGTTTCAACTTGCTTCCTTTTTTACTTCTCTAGTTGTAGGACTTCCATTCAGCTAGCTTTCAGGTGGCTCTGAATGATGACTGTTCTGTATGTTAGTTGTAATTTTGACATAGTTGTGGGATCCTGTGAGTACCTGCATTTAGCTATGCCGCCATCTTGGTTCCTTCTATCTGTGTCTTCATATTTAAAATGTATCTTTTGAGATAGCATGTAATAGGGTCCTTTCTTGTTTGTATTTTGCATATAAAGGTAATTGTAAAATACATGGTTGAGTCTTGTTTTGTGTGTGTGTGTTTTAAGTAACATGATCTGTCGTCTCATGGGGGGTGTTTAGTCTGTTTACATCCTATCTAATAAAAGAGTAACATACAAATTGACCGTACCTTCACCACACCCACAAGCCAATCAGAGCGAGTATGCAAGTTAACTCAACCAAGATGGCAGTTAATTTGCACATCCACACATAGAAGATGACGTAGAAGGAAGGCTAGCACTGCAGAAGAGAGCAAAGCTGCAGAGAAGTAAGCATGCGGGGTAGGAGAGAAGGGAGGGAGTGAGGCAGAGGATACGAGAGGAAGGGAGGTAGCAGAGAAGGAAGCGAGGCAGCGGAAATGGGAGGGAGTTGTGCTCAGGCTACAGGAAGCTCTATTCTTGCAGGAATCTTGCTGCAATGGATCTCTAGTTTAAGGTAATTGTTGACATGATTAGGTTTAAGTTGGCCATCTTGCTATTTATTTTTATTGATTTCAGAGAGGAAGGAAGTGGGAGAGAAAAATACATCAATGATGAGAGAGAATCATTGATTGACTGCCTCATGCATGCCCCACCTGGGCATGTGTCCTGACTGGGAATTGAACCGTGACCTCCTGGTTCATAGGTTGACTCTCAACCACTGAGCCATGCCAGCTGGGCTCTTGCTATTTATTTATTTTTTGTTCCTCTATTGCTCTTTTATTTTTTATTGGCTTCTTACATCTTTTATTTATTTATTTGTTTGTTTGTTTGTTTATTTTTTCTGTGTTTCCTCTAGGGCTGACAATTTAACTTTTCAAAGTCAGTATTGTACTAGTATTTCATACTTCACTTGGGGAAGTAATTTTTTAAATTTTTTCCTTTTACTTATTATTTTTCTTCATTATCTCCTGTTCACCATCCTTCCCGCTTTGAAAGCCTAACAAAGTTTCCTGCTTGAGTTACAATGAAATGAGTAGAATCAGAAGGTCAGAAAAGACAGTTCCAATTCTAGTCAGGGAGAGGTAGCATCTGGAACTAAAGTACTGTCTGTTGCTTTTTAGAGTTTGTTTGAATAGGGAAGAAATAATGAACTGCTATCCTTAAATTTTCAGTGAGTGGCATTGCCTTCCAGAATCTTGTTATAAAACCTTTAAGTATCCTGCTTAATTAAGGATAATCTCATGTACCCTATAATTTTTGTGTTGCTGGGGATAGGACTCTACATCAGGTGTTTGTGAACTTTTTCTGTGAAGTAATAAATATATTAATGTATTAATGCTTATTAATATGTAATAGTATTATGCACATGAATTATTTTAAACTTTGAGAACTACAAGTGGTTCTAATTTATAATATCCTTTGTTTCTTCTTCAGGACACAGCCAGTGTGAAATCCTCCAGTAGTTTGGAACCCAATCTTTTTTGTGATGAAGAGATTCCCATCAAGTCTGAGGAGGTGGTCACTCATATGTGGACAGCCCCTTCATTCTGCGCAGAACATGCTTATTCTTCTGCTTCCAAGAGTTGCTCTCAAGGTATTACCCTTTAAAACAGCGTGGAGAAGATTAGCCTGAAACCAATGAGAAAAAAAACCATTGTATTAATCAAGATTGAATCTCTCTTAAATACATAAACTTTGCCATGAAATTTTATTAGAACCTGGAAATGTCCATGTTTGCATTTTCTGTCGTTAGGTGATAATCTGAAAACTTACAAAGAATTATTGAATTCTAATTAGGAGAACTTTAGAGGGCATCTAGTCCCATCTCTCATTTTCATAAAATCTCTGATAAGGGATTATTTAGCCTTTTTCTGTTTCTGTTCATTACCAGTTCTTAAGGAACTTGCTGCTTTTTAAGAATATTCATTCCAGGTTCGGAAAGCTTTAGTTAGAAAGTTTTTCCTTTTCTTTGCATATAACTTCTCTGTTATGTTCACTTTTTTCCCAGTGAAAATAAGTCACATTGCTTTAGGTTACACCTCTGGAAAATGGAGGGTGTTCATCTCTTCATAGTAAAATTCAGAATTTTATGAGACAGCATATTACAATTGATCTTTAAAAACTTCAGGGTTAGGGGCACTGACTCACCACGCAGTAAAAAGTTAGCACGTAACTTAAGCCAGCCCTGTGCATACACAGATTCCCAGTCTCAGATAAAAAATACAGTTGACCTGCTCTGGTTGGGGTATCTCAGTGGTAGAACTTTGTCCCATGCACCTAAGGATCATGGGTTTAATTCCTAGTCAAGGGCATGTGCCTAGGTTGCAGGTTCAGTCCCTGGCCCTGGTCAGGGCACATGTGGGAATCAGCGAAATGATGTGTCTCTCTCACATCGATGTTTCTCCCTCCCTGACCCCCATCCCCTCCCTCCCTCTCCTTTCTGCCTCCTTTTTCCCCCTCCCATTTTCTCTAAAAGTCAATAAGAAAATATCCTAGGCTGAGGATTAATAAAAACAAACATTTGACCCTTGGATTTGGACTGCACAGGTTCAAATACACCAATTTTTAAAAATCTGCTTTAAAGTGAACACATTTATCCATATATAAGTGGGCCATGATCTGTGTAGTTCAGACTTGCCTGTCCAAAAGTCAACTGTGTTTGTTGTCTGTCCATTAGAAAATAATCACTTATGTAGGGCAGATTATATGCCTAATCTATTGGTATCCTCTAAAAGGGAGAGACAGCATGGGTTAAGATATTATTTTCTAATAGAGGCCTGATGGACAAAATTCGTGCAAGGGGCTTGGCCCTTGCAGCCCTGGCTTGCCTCAGCCCTCATAGCCCCAGCTTTGTCCAGAAGATCATCTGGAATGTCTCCTGGAAGGTCATTTGGCCGTCCGGTCTAATTAGTATATTACACTTTTATTATTATAGATTCCCCTTTTCCTTCAGTCACAGGATAAACAATAAGGAACCAGTTTTGTACTCTAAACCAGTATTTTAGAGTGTGTATAAGAATCCTAGATCTTTTAGTTCCTTATTTGTTTTACATTTTATTGTCACTTTAATACTGATGCAATCAATCAGAATGTCTCAATTATTGGGAGTGAAAGAACCATTTCCCTAATTATTTACTTTAGAAACATAATATTTTTTTCATAGTTTTCATTTTTATTTTGCCTTATAAATTTTTGGAAAGGTTCTAGCACCCCAAGGAAGCAGCCACGGAAGAGCCCTTTGGTACCCCGAAGTTTGGAACCTCCAGTGTTGGAGTTATCACCTGGAGCTAAAGCCCAGCTGGAAGAACTTATGATGATTGGAGATCTCCTGGAAGTATCTTTAGATGAAACTCAACACATATGGCGGATTTTGCAGGCCACACACCCACCCTCTGAAGACAGATTCCTACATATCATGGAGGTATGGATTTAAAGCCTACTGAAACAGTGATTGTAAAACTATTTAGAATGTCCAAGTTCCTTGGAAGAACCATAAATGCTGGCAAGGTGAGATAGCTGAGTGAGTAGTATTCTGGCTGTCATACTTTCTGGTTAAACCAAAGTAATTCTCTTTTCTGGTTTTCTTTATTGAGAATTTATTTGATAGGTGATTTTGGGGGAAATAGACCATTTCTGCTAAAAAGAAAGGGAGTTACTAAAAATCACCAATTTAGAACAGTTTTCTTAGACCAGACTCCTGTTAAGCAAAGATCCAAGTTAGTCAGGGGGAAATATTGTCATTAAAAAAACATACCAAGTCTTGGCTCATGCTACCAACTTTCTTAAAATCTCTCACGGAGCTTCTGACCTTGGCATGCCTCTTGGTAAGTGGCCCCAGGCTTGGCACTAGTGGCAGCCAGCCTTAGTTTAAAGCAGCGAGCCTTAGTTTAAAGCAGCGAGCCTTAGCTTGGCCTGCTCTACGCACACCGAGCCTAGCACATGTAGCAGCCATCTGCAGGTTGCTTTGTAGCTCATGACAGGTCATCCTGGGCAAGACACAGATGGCAGCTGACCTTGGCTTGCACCTTCTGGTAGGCCCCAAAGCCACCCAGTGGACATTTTCAGATCACACTGAAGCACCATCCAATCACCTTCATGAGCAGCACACCCAAAGGATAGACTCAGCATGCATTAGTGCTCTCCTTAAGTGAGTCCAACTCCATGGGTCAGCCACTGCACAGCATATCCTCCATAGTGGTTGTGGAAAGTCCTCACAGCCAGTTGGCCTGGGGGGAAAATCCCTCCCATTGACATGCCAACAGCAATCAGAATTCAACTATAACCGAAGGGTACACACAATCCATATGGGGAGTACATCAGGAGTACAAAGTTTAGGTGACTGTAGAGTCTGTGCCACTGGGTCCTACAGGACACTTACTATGTAAGGTCAGTCTATCAAGACCTGGAGACACAGAAGCTCTGCTTAAAACATGAAAACAAACACAGGGAGGCTGCCAAAATGAGGAGAAAAAGAAACATGTCTCAAATAAAGGAACAGAACAAAACGTAAGAAAAAGAACTAAACATAAAAATTAGTTACGAATAAAAAAAATATTTTTTAAATGAAGGTTCCTAATAAAATGGTTATATAGAAGTGGAGAGGTAGTGCCCACATTTGTCTATTATACTTGCATAACAATCCTATTAATAAAATAGTAATATGCAAATTTGACAGTACCTTTGCTACACCTGCAAGCTTCGCCTATAGCCACGCCCACCAGCCAATCAGGAGCAGATTATGCAAATAAACCCCAACCAAGATGGCTGCTGCCAGTGAGAGCAGAAGGAAGGCTTGGGTTTCCCCAGCAACAGAGGAAGCCAAGCTTTCCACCTGTCATTGCCGGCCTAGGCCTCCACTCTAGGCTACAAAGTTTCAAACAGAAATGGCTGTCTCCACGGAGTGAGCAAAAGGCTTGGCTCCACTCCAGGTTACAAAGTTTCAATTGTAGACATAAATTAATCCCATATCCCAGGGCCTCCGTTTGGGTCACTGGGGGGCGTGGCTGGCCTGAAAACCTCCACAGGCCCCTTGCCCAGGCTGCCTCACACCGCAAGGGAACCCGCACCCTGATCTGGGACACTCTTCAGTGCAAACCAGCTGGCCCCCACCCATGCACCAGGCCTCAATCCTATCTAATAAAAGAGTAATTTGCAGATTGACCATCACTCCAACACACAAGAGGGCTGCCCCCATGTGGTCAAAGATCCTGCCCCCATTTGGACACAAGATGGCCACCACAACATGGGCACCAGGGGAGGGCCATTGGGAGGTTCCAGGCCCTGCAAGGGAGGTCAGTTGTGGGCGATCAGGCCAGCAGTAGAGGGCAGTTGCGAGGGACCAGGCCTGCAAGGGAGGGCAGTTGGGGGCGATCAAGCCTACAGGGAGGGCAGTTAGGGGTGACCAGGCCAGCAGAGGAGGGAAGTTGGGGGCAAACAGGCTGGCAGGAGAGCAGTTAGACATCAGTTAGGCTGGCATGGTAGTGGTTAGCAGGTGATCAGGCTGGCAGGCAGAAGAGGTTAGGGGCAATCAGGGAGGCAGGCAGGTGAGCAGTTTGGAGCCAGCAGTCCTGGATTGTGAGAAGGATGTCTGACTGCCCGTTTAGGCTCGATCTGGGCCGTCAGACATCCCTTGAGGGGTCCCAGATTGGAGAGGATGCAGGCTGGGCTAAAGGACATCCCCTGCCCCGTGCACAAATTTTGTGCACTGGGCTTCTTGTTTATAATACATACAGTGTTTATATATCCATGATCTCATTTGATCCTCACCATAATCTTGAAAGGGAGAGTGAAAAGGATAGGCAGAGCAAGTATGTAGCCCTTCTGCATGCAAAGAAACTTAGGGCCCGAGAGTTAGAAATTTGCCCAAGGCCACACATGTAGTAAAAACAGAGGGGCCTGGTTTCTAACTCTGGCACTTGATTTCTAATATTCTTTTCATTATTTGTTTCCATGTAATGGAGTGGTGCAGTGTCACCAATAGTTGATACAGATTCACTTAGCATATTATAATTTGCTAATCATTGTAATTTAGTTTGATTTTGTTTTGGAAGTCAGATTCCAGGTGTAGCCTAATGTTTTCCAGTCTATAGAATATTTTCTTCACATTCATTATCTCATCTGATCCTTTTATTTTACATGTAAGGAAATATAAAGTGTTCAGAGGTTAAAAATTTTGTCAAAATGTGATAGACATTTGTAATACAGTGGGTTGTTGTTGTTTTTTGGATTCTAAAGGTTTTTTAGGTTCTTATCAAAGATTTTCCAGTCTTGAATTTGTAGAAAAATTCTCTATCCTTTATCCTTTATCCTTTACTACTACCCTATCTCCCAACCCTTCCCTTTGGTAACCATCATGCTGTTGTCTGTCTGTGTCTGTGAGTTTCAGTTTATATCCTACATATAAAAAGAAATCATATGCTTGTTAGCTCAAGTGTTATTTCCTAGGTAATTATCAATATTTTCAATTTTTTCAGCCTCCCTCCTTGTTCTTCCTGTTATTAGACACACCTTTGCTATTGAACCTTTAACATTTATTGCGTTGGCACATAAGAGCAACAATATTCGGAAGTTGAAAAGAAAAATATATTTTCTGCTTTGTCATATCAATTATTTTCTAACTTTGGCTAAAGTTACTACATACCTTTTGTATTGAGATCATGATACAATTTTGTATGTTTTGATAACATTTCTAATAACTTCTTAACCACTTAGAATGTGTTCAATTAATGAAGAACTATTGTAGTAGTAAATGAAAACCAAAAACGTTATTATATAATTTAATGTACATTTAGTACATTTAGCTTTCTGTGCATGATTTCATCTAAAATGGATGCTATGGGTTGTATTAATATACTAGAGGCCCAGTGCATGAAATTTGTGTATGGGTAAGGTCTCTAGTCCTGGCTGGTGATCAGAGTTGATCTGTGGGATGATTGGGGGGTGCCCGTTGGCACCCACCTTGGCTGGCCTGAGGCCTGTGGGCTGGGGGCAGCTCCTATGTTGAGCATCTGCCCCCTAGATGGTCAGTGCGCATCCATAGCAACTGGTTGTTCTGCTGTTCAGTTGATTTGCATATTAAGTTTTTATTATATAGGATGCTAACAATGAGGTATTTTTCCCTTAGCAAGTTAAAAATAAGTGAAATATTTTATTTAGGTCTTGCCATTATTTTTTGCTATTGATTATCTTCATTGAATATTACATTTGTCTTCTTCAAGTGATCTTTAAATATCTAGAATGTTTATTGTAGTATAGTGTACACTACACAAAACTTACCATTTTAACTTTTTAAATATACAATTCAGCTGAAACCGGTTTGGCTCAGTGGATAGAGCGTCGGCCTGTGGACTGAAAGGTCCCAGGTTCGATTCTGGTCAAGGGCATGTACCTTGGTTGTGGGTACATCCCCAGTGGGGGGCGGGGGGGGGGTGCAGGAGGCAGCTGATAGATGTTTCTCTCTCATTGATGTTTCTAACTTTTCTATCTCTCTTCTTTCCTCTCTGAAAAAGTCAATAAAGTATATTTAAATAAATAAATAAATATACAATTAAGTTGTGTTAATTATCTTCACAATGTTGTGCAATGATCACCACTATTTCCGGAACTTTTAAAATAGCCCAAACAGAAACTGTACCCATTAAAAATAAATCCCATTTCTTTCTCCCCCAGTAACCTCTGCTATACATTTGTCTATGTATTTGACACTGCAAGATACCTCACATAAGAGAACAAAACTGTTTTTAAATGTCTTGCCTAAAAATTGTTTCTAATTTTATATTTTTGAAGGATGACAGCATGGAGGAGAAACCATTAAAAATAAAAGGAAAGGACTCTTCAGAGAAGAAAAGGAAACGGAAGCTAGAAAAGGTAGAACAACTTTTTGGAGAAGGAAAACAGAAGTCCAAAGAGTTAAAGAAAATGGATAAACCTAAAAAGAAAAAATTAAAATTAAATGCAGAAAAAGCAAAGGAGCTGAACAAACTGGCCAAGAAACTAGCAAAAGAAGAAGAGAGAAAGAAAAAGAAGGAGAAGGCTGCTGCAGCCAAAGTTGAACTTGTGAAAGAGAATACTGAGAAAAAGAGAGAAAGAAAAGTGCTGGACATCCCCTCAAAGTATGACTGGTCAGGAGCAGAGGAATCTGATGATGAGAATGCCGTGTGTGCAGCACAAAACTGTCAAAGGCCTTGCAAGGATAAGGTGAGTTCTACTGGGGTGCAGTTAAGTGTGAGAGGGGATAAAGAGCAACAGGCATGGAGACGTGTTTGATATAATGAGAGTCTGTTTTTGATCCCAGGGTTTGGGCTTCCAACAAAATGTTTTCTATAGTTTCTGTAAAGTGTTTTGAATTATGAGGCTCTTAGATCAATGTGATTAGTAGAAGAAATGTGTTTTAAAAATATATTTAGTGAACATAATGAGAAGAGCAGAGGGGAGCTATGTGATTACCTGGAGCAGCAATACATTTCATATGCAATTGACATAAAAAGTTCAAAATAGCCTTATGCCTTTCCTTATAGAGTGACTCGGAGAACTAAATATCTTGTTAGCCACAGTGGCCTGAGAAAATCCTGGGCCAGTATTCTAAGAGTTCTGGCAAATTGCATTAGGGTTTTTTCTAACAACATAAAGCTTAGGGGTTAAGTCTTCCATTTTTGGTCTGTGTCTTATCTACACTCAAGCCTATTGTACTCTCCTCAGTGGAATACGATTTTTTGAAGTCTCTTGTAAAAAAATAATTAAGACCTTTAAAGATAATGTTTAAAAAATTTTAGTCCTAAGTTTTAAGTATAATAATTATGTGTATTGGCCATTCTTTAAGTAATATTGATGTTCTGAGAAAGATCAATGGACTTGATGAAAAATCTCACTTCATAAAATGACTAGAGGCATCTGTATAGGAGAGAGGAAAGGAGAGGGAGAGAGGGAAATATCCATCAGCTTCTGCGGATCTAACCCGCAACCTGGGTATGTGCCCTGACCAGGAATTGAACTGGCAACCTTTTGGTGCACAGGAAGATGCCCAACCAATTGAGCCACACCAACTAGAGCATAAAATTTTTTAATTAACTTGCTTATTCTCAGGGTTATAAGAGAATAGGTGAGGTAATCCTTATGAAAGTACTTGCTAACCAAAAATGCAATGTAAATGTTAAGATGTGATCATTATTGGCCTGGCTGGTTGATTTAGTTGGTTGGAACAATATCCTGTACAGCAGCTCAGGGCACATACTCAGGTTGCAAGGTTCAATCCCCAGTCAGGGTACATGTGGGAGGCAACCAGTCAATATTTCTCCCCTTTCCTCTCTAAAATCAATTAAACACACGCGCGCGTGCGCGCACACACACACACACACACACACACACACACAAACACAAACATTTGGTCGGGTTTGGATTTAAAAAAGTAAAGATATGATCATTTTTTAAAATGAGCCTTCAGATTTGCTCCTAACAAAGAAAGTTATGTACATTATGATGGAGTAAAATGACATTTAATATCCAGATAAAATGTCTATTTTATTTTATTTTATTTTTTATTGATTTCAGAGAGGAAGGGAGTGGGAATGGAATGATAGAAGCATCAATAATGAGAGAGAATCATTGATCGGCTGCCTCCTGAACGCCCCACACTGGGGATTGAGCCCACAACCCAAGCGTATGCCCTGACTAGGAATTCTGCCTGGTTCATAGGTCGACACTCAACCACTAAGCCACGCGAAAATATATATTTTAAACTGTTAAAACATATACAAAGGTGAGCAGTGTATGCCTTACATAAAAAAAACAGTAAATATTGTATTTCTGTAATGTCTTTAATTTTAAACATTATTTCAGATTTTAAACATTTTGCCTATCCTTGCTGTGTGCAGTTTTTATGATTCTTCGAGTTTATTCCTGATACCAATTTGTTGTGTCTTTTTTTTAATTAATTCTCACTCTTGGATATTTTTCCGTTGATCTTGAGAGATTGGAAGGGAGGGAGGAGTGGAAGAGAGAGACAAAAAAACAATAGATGATGTGAGAGAGACATCGACTGTTTCCCTCTCGCATGCACCCTGACCAGAGCAAGGGTCAAACTTGCAACCAAGGTACATGTCCTTGATGAGTAATCGAATTTGGAACCGTTTGTTCTGGACCAATGATCTAAGAACTGGGCAAAACTGACTAGGGCTTAATGCCAGTTTTAATACATAAAAGGTATATTGTGTAAAGAACTTTACAACTTTCTCAATTTGAAGTATAGTGTTTCTCTAAGACCAAATTAATGTATGGCACATGTCTTCAGAACAAAAAGAAAACAAGAAAAGAATGATTTTTAGGGAAGTCTGTCTTCTTTAAAATATCATGCAGTAAAAAATAATAGGGTTTGTTTATATTTAGTTAAGTGTATATTTACAAGTTTTCTAACCAATAATTATTACTTTTTCCCCCAAATGTGCAGACTGAGAAAACATTGAAAGGTTACCTAGCCTCAATTTTAAGATGTTGGGAAAATAGATTATTTAAAAACCTTTGTCCCATCGTGTTCTAACTTAACTTGCAACTTTCCTAGTTTGGCATTGAAATTATGTCTTGGGAAACTCATCAACCTTTGGCAGACTGAGAGAATCAGTCATTGAATGCTCAGAGCACCAAAAAATTATATAATCACTCCTTCCCATTGGAGTAATATGCTTTAAAAAATGAACAAAATATGATATGCAAAATATTTTTTTCTTAAGTATAAATATGTATTCATATAGCAAAACATGAAGTGTCAAATTTACATTATTTTGTCTATTTAATATATTTCTCTTTAAACACACATTTCCAAAAATCCAAATCCAGTAACCTATTCTGTAATGTTAAATCTATTAATACTTAAACAGCTCATAGCTATGAAGTTTTTAAGTAATTATTTTTGTAATTTGATAAGTGCATTCTCCAGAAAAGATGAAAGGGGAAATGACTATGAGAACTTAATATATAGTTAGCCAAATTTTGTGTTCTTGAATTTTCAGACTACTACATAGTCTATTTATTCCCCATGTGTCAAAATCATTTGTAGATTCTGTTGACATTCCAAATTTGAGTTTGCTTTATGGTCCTGTGGGCCTTTTCATACAAATTGAGTTTGTTAGTAAATGAATTTGATAAAAAGATATTAGTGAAAAAGGAACTGTTTTTTTCCCCTGCTAGATTACCAGGTTAAATTGCTAATATAACGTGTAGCTTGGGAGAGCATCTGTGTACCAATGAATATCTTAAGAAAACTTATATACTCTTGGAATTTGGCTGAAGAGGTAGGCCTAGGAATGGACCTCTAGCCAAAATTAAAAAGGAAAAATATTGTCTTCCTTATTTGGGAGAGATGATGGGTTTAATTTTGGGAAACTGGAAGCCAGTGAGTGTAGTGCAGAACTAGGTTTTTAAAAGACATGAGACTACTTTTCTTAGCAAATATGGATAAATTGACAACTTTCTTATCATATGGATTATCATGAATGGGATTAGACTGGATTAAGAGGTTTGGAGATAGAAGTAAGAGTTACTTTGCTCAGGATGGCATAATATCTCAAATCTGGGCAGCCCAAAGAAACACAGTTTATCTTCCCAATTATATATACCAGCTCCAGATAGCCAAAACACTTATCCTGAGTTCACCTACTACTAATTAGCACTTTATAAACCTTCACTAGCTTGCAGGACATTTATTTCTATTTTGTTGCACACAAGTGTCATCATCTCCCTTTTCTATCTCTGATATATTTTGCCACAATAGGAACATTTTGATCAATTATTTTCTTTATTTCCGGCTTCTGAAGCTAATAGTATACAAACAATTACAGGAAAAAAAAACACACTAGAATTTATTTTAGGAAGGAATTGTTAAGTTGCTCTAATTTATAGAAAGCAGTGTCACAAAATGCCAGTGATCATCAAATTTAGTCTATGTAAGAATTTCCTTGGGGTTTGTTGAAAATGTTGTCTTCTGGTTTGTACCCCTAAGATATTCTGAGTTTGTGGGTTTGGGATGAGTTTCAGCTACACTTTTAACAAAATACAACAGGTGATTCTGATGCAAGTGGTCTACACATTTTAAGGTGTGCTGCTGCAGGCAGTTATTTCAAGATGCAGTAGTTTTGTGAAAGGGCAATGGGTAGAGCCATGAAACTGATATTAAAAAGTGCCTCCAGTATCCCAAGCAGTAACTAGGTGTTTTGCTCTACATTATTTCATTTGATCTTCCAAATATTCTATAAAGAGGATGTAATCTCCATTTTTACTGATGAGGAAATTGAGCCTTAATGAGATTAAATGACTTTCCTTAAATTATGCACCTCAGAACTTCTGACCTAATTCAGTAATCTTTACGCAACGTAGTTTACTAAGCTCTAAAATAGGAACAATGAAAGCAGGAAGATTATTTTGAACCCTTGCTGGTTTAGCTCATTGGTTAGAGTGTCAGCTTGTGGACCAAGTCTTGAATATGATTCCTGGACAGGGCACATACCTCGGTTGCAGGCTTGATCCCCAGCCCTAGTCAGAGCACATGTGGGAGGCAACCAATCGGTGGGTCTCTCTCTCATCTATGTTTCTCTCTCTTCTCTTCCCTACTTCCTCCACTCTCTCTAAAAAATATTTTAACAAATAACTTCTCCTACCCTTTATTATAATCCTAAAACTACTAACATGACTATCATAGTTTTGATAATTTTTATAGTACAAGGAAACTAATTTTGAAAACTGCTCACTTTCCTTGAAACTCCCTTACCTAGCCAAAACTTTCCTCTGTTCTTTTTCATAAGCTATATTGAAGTACTTATTTAATCTCTTCATATGCCTTACTTTGCTCTGATATTAGGCAAAGCCTATTTTTTAAAAAATTACATATATATATATATATATATATATATATATATATATATATTGATTTCAGAGAGGTAAAGAGAGGGAGAGAGAGAGAGAAACATCAATGATGAGAGGAAATTATTGATCAGCTGCCTCCTGCATGCCCCCTACTGGGGATCAAGCCCACAACACAGGCATTGCCCTTGACCGGAATCAAAACCGGGACCCTTCAGTCCCCAGGCCAATGCTCTATCCACTGAGCCAAACCAGCTAGAGCCAAAGCTCATTGTTTTAAATGGCTTCCTATGTTGCCAAGTAAAATTATCAACTTTTGTAGTATGTACTGCATCTGCCATGGAATCAGCTTTAAAAACTACCAGAGTCACCCTCCAAATATAAAAAGCCAAAAATCACCTTTTTAAAATTCTAGGTCCAAGGCTTACATTAAAGTCACCAAATGATAGTGCCTTTCTAACCTCCTACTATTACTGCAATAGAGGCCCGGTGTGTGAAATTTGTGCATGGGTAGGGTTCCCTAGGCCTGGCTGATCATCAGGGCTGATTAGGGCCTTCCAGCTGCAGCTGGGGCCTCCTTTTCCGAGCTGCCAGCTACTGACTGAGGTCTTGCTTCATTTCACACCGTGCCCTGGTGGTCAGCGCACATCATAGCAAGCAATTGAATTCCTGGTCTCCTGGTTGAACTGAGGGAACCTTTTGCATATTAGTCTTTTATATGTATAGATTCTCTGAAGGGTCAAAGTTTGCCTGGCATTTGCCAATGACCTAACAGTTATCCAGACTTTAATTTTAACCCCAGAGTGATCAATTGACCTGTGTCTTTGACTGTTTGAATTGGTTAATTTGTATTTATCTGATATTTGCTAACTTTTTATAGGGAGTTGTATTTATAACAGAAGAAGAGAAGAATAAAAAATATTAGTTTTAAAAGTGGCCTATGTGACTGCTTTTCTAAAAAGGTATTTAATGCTCTTAGTACTTTGGCTTATCTCTTTGAAATAAAGCTAATACACAGGATTGCCTTCACATTCCCTTCCTTCTTAATTGATAATTGTTAATACCAGCTAAAACTACTTAGCTGCTCTATTAGTTTCTTTTTTGTCAAGTTTTTTTTCATGTTTCTGCCTTCCAAGGAGTCTCAGGTATTTATTAGGTAATGGAGTACCTAACAGGCCTAATTTTGTGGACATACTATGGTAAAATATAATTTTTGAGGTATTAGCCTCCCACCTCCTTTCTTTAAAAAAGAACCCCATAAGAAGTCATTGTCTGTCTCTGGACATCCAATTGTTGCTGTCATTTAAACAAGAAAGCTCTTTGGTTTGCTTTTATTTTAGGCTTGATGATTATATAGCCTAAACATTTCTCAATCTTGTCTCCTACAGGTAGACTGGGTACAATGTGATGGTGGCTGTGATGAGTGGTTTCATCAAGTTTGTGTGGGAGTATCTCCAGAAATGGCTGAAAATGAAGATTACATCTGTATAAACTGTGCAAAGAAGCAGGGGCCAGAGAGCCCAGGTCAAGCACCAGCTCCTTCCTTCATAATGAGCTACAAACTACCGATGGAAGATCTTAAGGAGACCAGTTAGCGTATACTAAGTTAGTTTGGGACATGGGGAAAATGGACCACATTAAGATCTTAGTCATAAAATTGAGTGGTTTAGATCCACTCACAGTGTTGCTTCCAAAGACGAATGGCCTTCAGAGAAAGTCCTTGTAGCTGACTTCCTCTTTGCATGGACTGTGTGATCTTCATTCTCTATCAACACGTCTGTGCAGAGGGTGTCTTCTTTGGTACAGCAGCCAATGTTTCAATTCATGTCTGTTGAGTATGGTTTGTTACATTAAGGCCAGACGTTTGGTTGACCTCCAGGGTGGTTGGTTGGGTTTAATACATTGGTGTGCCATCAGGGAATGCAAGATTTGTCTTATGGCCAGTTGGTATTAGTTAGAGGTTTGTCACCTAGAGGCAGCACCATCTGAGGTGCTGATTATGTGGCTCTCCTTTGTTAGGATAGTTACAAAGGAGTCAGAGTACCACTTTCTCCACTATTGGCATTTAGTGCCCTACAAATACAAGGAGAGGAACAGGGCCAGAGTTAATTCCTGTTAGAAGTCATGGGATTGGATTGTAGCACAGTCTAGACCTCAGCTATTTGTGCTTGTTTGTACCAAGAAGAAAACCCCAAATGATAGGCAGATCACCTTATCTTCCCAAGGAGGATGTCTTATAGTTCAGAAATCTGACTAGATTGTATTCTGGGAAGAAGAGCTTTTCTTATTTCAAGGCAGGAAGCCTTTTTTTGCTTAGAGAAATCTTGCTGTCTTGGGCCTACATCTTAGAGCAGAGCAGGTCCATGGATCCAGGCTTTTGCAAAAGAAAAGAAGACAAGTTAATGTTTTACTGAGCCACAGAGATGCATGCTTTTGGGGAAAACCTTCATTCACAAGTATACTAGACACCACCAGGCTTCAGGCATGGCCATGAACAAGACCAGCAAATAACATTTTGCCTTGCAGCCCCGATGCCAATGTCTGCTGTTTCCAATACTGACAATTTCTGATTGTGGTCCACACCAGATGCTGTTGAATAACACCATGGCTTCATCAGAAGATGTGGGATTGTAGGACCTCTGGGTGATGAAGTTGTTTTAGTAAATCCATTTTTTAAAAAAGAAAAGAGGACTTGTTTTTACTTTTTTCTAAATGTCTCTGACTACTGACTGTTCTAAAAATAGATTATTTTTTCCTTTTTTAATATACATATATGAATATATAAATATATATATATATTTACTGTTACCAGCAGCATATGACAGAGTTCCTGTGTCAGAAATCCTTTTTGGGGCTTGCTTACTCTTTTGCTTTTTCATAAAGGAGTCCCATTCCTCCTTGTAGTACGAGGAGTTAGCACTTCCTTGTCCGTCCTAGCCTAACCAGATCTTCCATCTCGTTTTTGTTCAAATAAATAATTATATTTCCTTTGTGCATTGGGACTTGTGCCTGTCTTTTGGGAAAGTTGGTCTTAATGTATCTGTGATGGCCGTTTTGTTTTTGTATGTGAATGTTTGAAACTATGGTGCTGTGTCCTCTTCCTTCCTGTTGTGTTCTTTTTTCTTGTTAAGGTGTTAGGTAAGCTGTAAGGGCAGTAATTTTTTTAAAGAAAAAACAAGCAAACTAAAAATAGTGTTTTGTCTTTACTGTCCTGTGTCCCTTTAATTTGGTTTAAAATCTTGTTTGACTTAATCAGTTTTACTTTTAAAAGAGGGCAGGAGCAATGTGGACCTAAAGAATAGCTTCTAGTCTCCTTTCCATTTTACCCCAATTTGAAAGAAATGTATTTAGTAACTAGAAGTAAAATGTACTGTCCAGTCACAGCTTAAGTGGGTATGAGATTTAACTCAAAAGCCATCTTATTTAAAACACACACACACACACACACACACACACACACAAGAAACACAAAAAGCTTTTCTATAAAATCTAGTTTTTATAAATGTGTTCCCTTTTGAGACTATTTTTTATCACATGTTGAGTGTTTTGACCGCTTAAGAGGTTCATAAGTGTTGCTGTGCATGTGTCTTGAGAATATCATCTCGTGTGTGAATGATTTCAGTGGATATTGCAAAATAACCAATTTCATTTTGCCAAACTATATAAAGATATTAAGAATTTTTTCATTTGGTCCATGTTACAGAAGAAAACACAGTATTTTTTGCCTTTTGGTTGTTGTAAAAGTAATCAGATACTCGAGGGTTAAAAATTGAATGCAATTTTGCGTGATGGTGGTCTTGGAACACATTTTAAAATACTCTATTTTTTCCTTCCTAGTCATCCACCCAGGGGAGGGGCATGAGGATGCTAAGAAAGATAGCTAAGGTGCTTTGCTTCTTGGAGTATGATAAATGAATATAGGTGGCTATTTAAGGAATGCTTTATTTTCTGAATATGGCATTTGCCTGCTAGAAATCTGGGAGAAAAATGCAGGGCAGTCTCCAACAATGAATAAGTAGCTTCCTCTTTTTCTTCTGACATTTTGAAACTTAGATATATCAGTTAATCTATACTGTAGGATTTTCTGTAGTTGAAAGTCACAGAGGATTTGTCTGATTCTTGACCATAGATTTAGACCAAAGCTGAGAAGAACAGATGAAATTAGTTTTTGAAAGAGAGATGCACATATACAAATCAATTCAGAATTAATGGACTAAGACTCATCTAAAGAAATGCTGATGCTCTAACACAAGACATTGTTTTCAGTTAGAAGAAATTACTGGCAACTTATCCCATTCTGTGGTATTGAAATATTTTTATTTTAAAACTTAAAATGTTTCCCCTTTCATCTCCTCAAAGTTGTAATTCCTCACCATAGGTATTTTAACTTATATGTTAATTCTTTCAAAGATACTTCCTACTGCCTTCATTATAAACTATTTTAGGAAAAGTTACAGAACAAAAAATGAAATGTTAGGTTGTTGTAAATTAATAAAGAGACTAGAAATATAATGTAAATTTATAATCCATCGGGGAATCAGGAGCTTAGCTGTAGGAACCAAGTTCTGTCTGTTTCAGGACCCCTTGCTCTTTATTAACACAAATTGTTCTAAGGCAAGGTTTAGTATACAGAGGCATTGTCAGTTTTGGGGGAACTGCCTTCGGCTGTTTAGGTATTTGGCCAGTAGGAGGCAATAATGTAGATTAAAATGCCCTCAGTTGTCTGGTAACAGGCAATAATATATGCAAATCTTAAGGTGTAAGGAAATGCCCTTCAGCCTTTCCAGTAGGTAATTACATGTATTTAGCCCTGCTGAATATAGAAGCCTCAAGGTTCCATCAACCTTTTGATGAAACTTCTTGCATTTATGACATGCTGGAATAAGCTTCCAGCACTAGATCCTATCACAGTCTCAAAGGGTGGGTAATTAGAACTATGCAAACAGCTAAGTTTACAAGTACAACTAAAACATCTATAGTAGCTTTTTTGTGATAACAAGGGGCATTTTGCTGTCACAAATGTGTATTCTACTGTGATAGTTACTGCAACCAAGCCATGTTGAGATGTAGATGCTAGGCTCCCTAAATTGCTGCAAACCAGCCTTTGCACTGCATGAGTCAAATTTGTGCCTCAATAAAATTACAAATTACTGTATATCATACTTTGAATTATTAAAAAGGCAGCAAACATTAAATCTGATTTACCATAATATACTTTAATCAAAGCTCTAGCAAAGGTTAACAGACTTGTAATATTAGAACAAATTTTCCTGTACTTCTTTTTTTTCCTTTCGTCTTTAGCAAGTATCTAAGAAATTATTTGTTTTTCTTCATTTTTTAAAATTCAGTGCACGTAGAAGAAACTTCCTGCTTGTCAATATTTTGATTCTATAATCATTTGTATGGACATTAGCAAGTACTTAAAATAGGATGGAAGGAAAAGTTCAGAAAGCCTTTCCATTTTAAAGAGTGATATTATCTACTTTTTAAAGGAGAAAGTGTCAGTTTTGGAGTGGGATTTGTAAATTGTGGAAAAAGTAAGCTGAGTCGCACGGATAAATAGGTTCAATAAAGTGTAGTAAGTTGCTTTTGCAGTAAGTCCTTAAGTATAGATTTTAAAAAGCAGGTAAATGATTTGCTGCCCCTCATTTTGTTTTTTAATTAAAGTATATACTTTTTTGATGTGCTATAAATACTAGTTGGCACATCCATGAGAAGTAAAGGATTTGGAATTACAGTCTTCTCTTGGCTTGGATCATATCCAGTCACCACTATGCAATGAACGATGTGCACTAGGAAAGGTTAGGATGGATTTTTAAAGCTCTATTCTACTTATTATTACCTTTGCAGCACTCAAAGATGTCTAAACAGGAATGTGTTTTGTAAACCTTAAGACCCTCTGTTGGTTATTTCTTTACATAATCATTTATTTGCTAGTGAGACACTTAAATATGGATTCTAATTTGCCAGGGTTTTTGGTGGTGCCTTATGAAAAGTATAACCTGATTTCTTGTTTTTTGAGCATGTTTTGCTTTTTTTGTTTGTTTGTTTTCTAAAAGAATATTAGATATGGTTATTTACATTACACCTAAAAAATAAAGAACATTTTTATGTGTGCTCAGGTTCCCCCCTACTTCGTCATTTACATGGGTGGCAACTCTGGTAACTGAGTAAACATAAATTTTGGCAGTGAGTTATTAGTGATCCTGGGGTATACCAGCAAGTACATGAGAGCCACTTTTAACCTGTGCCAAAGCAGTTTCTAATATTGTATTTGCTCTCTATAAAATAAACAGCTGGCCTCAAAAGAATTTGATCAGTAGTGTGTTGAACCTACTGCATTGTTGAGAATAGTGTTATCAAAAAGTATGAAATTAGAAAAGTGATTCCTGAAGATTTCACCTGTTTTCAGCAAGAATCTAGTGATGCCCAACAAATATTTCCCCACCTTTGATTCTTGAGCAATTTATTCATTTGCAACAAACCAGTAATTTGGAAAATGAAGTAGTTGACCACTGACAATATGGGTTTAAACTACAGATTCACTTATACACAGATTTTTTTCAAGAAGTATTATACATGCCTTTTCCTTACATTTTCTGAATCGTTTCTTTCCTCTAGCTTGCTTTATTGTAAGAATATAGTATGTGCTGTATATCACACAGAGTACACGTGGAACCTCAGTTCTCAAAGCTGTTCCAGAAGATTGTTCAAGAAGCGATTTGTATTTTTAATACATTTTTTTTATTATTGATTTCAGAGAGAGGAAGGGAGAGGGAGAGAGAGAAACTGATCAGCTGCCTCTTGCACATCTACTGGGGATTGAGCCTGCCACCTGGGCACGTGCCCTGACAGAGAATCAAATAGTCACCTCCTGGTTCATGGGTCGAATCTCAACCACTGAGAACAATATAAAGAATACAGCCAAATACTGTATTGTGAATAAACTGGAGTGATTTTTAGAGCTTAATATTTCCATATAGTAATTCCATATAAGTACTAGGCAAGGATTTTTCTTTGACCTTGTCTTTGGATCTAGGTAATATATATATCTTGTTAATGGAAAAGAAAGGGACCACCATGAGAAGCTTTTAAGGATGGCTTGTGATGCTGGCTAAAAGCTTGTATTAAGGAATCCTGATGAGTTAGTTATAAGGGACATAGGAAAGAAGTCAGAATTTTCTGTAGTAAAAAAACAACAGGAGAGGAACCAAGATGGCATAAGTAAACACCTGAACTTGCTGCCTTGCCCAACCACATCAAAACAACTAAAAGACAAAACAGATATCTGGAACCACGGGAAGGCTGGCTGAGTGGAATTTATACAACCAGAAGGAAAGAGAAAAGCACACTGATACTGGGAGTAGGTACGGAGGTACAGAGATGTGCGCGGAAAAGGGCTAGCAACTGAGCATGCTGTTGTCTTTTTCAGTCGGAAGGGAGATACAAGCTCCTAACTGTTCTGAACTCCAGGCCCGGGTGAGACTCGGGGCCCAGACTCATACGGGGAGAAACTGGACTGTCTGGCATTGTGCTGGAACATGAGGGCAGCTTTCTTTCAGAGATCATTTGCTGGCAGGGATCATTGTTCCTGCACAGTGCTATGGGACACAAAGGACCCGGGACCTCTTCAGGGCAGGGCTGACAGCCATGCTGTTTGCTCTGCCTTTGTGATTCCCTGAGACCCCTCCCCACCCAATTGATAACCCTGCCCAAGCTATGCATAGAGGCTTTTGCATATGAAGGGCCTGGCCTTTTGCAATCTAAAACTTAACAAACTGCAGCTGGGTCAGAGAGCCCCAGAGCCTCCAAAAGAAGGCCCAAGGCTGGACAGCAGCTTGCATTGCTTCACAGCTGGGCCTCATCTGGGCACCTTCAAACTCCGGAGAGGAGGAATCTGCAGATCTCTCTGTAGCTCCTGCTGGGTGACCTCAGGCAGTGGCTGACTTTGCACCTCCTTGGAGATCCAAGAGCCAGTGTACCCAGTGATCAGAGTGAGACCATCCAGGTTATGACTCTTCACATCTATAGGTGACAAACAAGGGGCAGACTTGGTGAGCACCAAAGCCCACTGAAGCAAGTCTTGCCCCATAAGAGTGTCTCCAGCACAGAAGTTCTCCCATCATAGACACAACTGATCTTCACATCCAATTAGCTTGAAGGTCAATTCCTCCCAGTGATAGCAACAGCAATCAAGGCTTAACTACAATCAGACTACAAACTATTGGATATAGAATTGCATGGACTATAAACTACAGTAAGTGCAAACTACTGGCTATAGAGAGTAGGGGTCTCAGGGAATCACAAGGGCAGAGCAAACAGCATGGCTGTCAGCCCTGCTCTGAAGAGGTCCCTGAGTCCTTGTGTCCCACAGTACCATGCAGGAGCAATAATCCCTGCAAGCAAATGATCTCTGAAAGAAAGCTGCCCTCATGTTCCAGCACAATGCCAGAATTCAAAAACATAGTTATGAGGTTACTCAAGAATATAGAAACCGAGAAATTTAGTGAGACCTCGAGGATATGAAAAAGGACCAACTGGAAATTAAGCATACACTGATTGAAATAAATAATATACAGAAATCCAACAGTAAACTAAAAAATTCTAAGAATTAAGTCAAAGATTTGAAATACAAAGAAGTAAAAAACATCCAACCGGAAAAGCAAAAAATATATATTAAAAAATCCAAAAATATGAAGATAGTGTAAGAACCTCTGGGACAACTTCAAGCATACCAACAACCGAATTATGGGGGTGCCAGAAGAAGAGAGATCAAGGTACTGAAAACCTATTTGAAGAAATAATGACAGAAAACTTACCCTACCTGGTGAAAAAAAATACAAGTCCAGGAAGCACAGGAAGCCCCAAACAAGAGGAATCCAAAGAGGACCACACCAAGAAACATCATAATTAAAATGCCAAGGGCAAAAGAGAATCTTGAAAACAGCAAGAGAAAAATAGTTACCCACAAGGAAGTACTCATCACGACTGTTGGCTGATTTCTCAACAGAAACTGCAGGCCAGAAAGGAATGGCAAGAACCTACAACCAAGATTACCTACCAAAGCTATCATTTAGAATTGAAGGTCAGATAAAGAGCCTCACAGACAAGAAAAAGCTAAAAGAGTCCACCACCACAGAACCAGGATTATGTGAAATGCTGAAGGGTGTTCTTTAAGAAAAGGAAGAAGAAAAAAGTAAAGATAAAAATAATGAAGAACAAAGTGACAACAAATACATATCAAGTGAATCTAAAAATCAAGTGAATAAAAAAAATATATAAACAGAATAAACTGGTGAATATAATAGGGTCAGGGACATAGAAAGGGAGTGGACTGACAATTCTTGGGGCAGGGGAAGGGAGTGGGAAGAGATTGGACAAAAATCATACACCTGTAGATGAGGACAGTGCAAAAATAAGTGGAAAAACAAATTGTTTCTCTCCCTCTAAAATAAAATTATAAAATTCTCTACAAGTTTATCAATTTACTTGGCATAACACAGGATTCTAAAGAAGCCCACCCAGAACCACTCAACGGACCCAGACCTGATGCAAGGTACCAGCCAGGGCCCAAGAAACTGGGTGGAGGGGGTAGGGGGAGAAGAACAACTGTAATAATCTGAGTAATAAAGATTTATTAAAAAAACAACAACAACAAAACCCAACAAACTTACTTAAGAAGCCCAGATGAGGACTTCAGGTAAAGAACACTAGACTTAGGAATCAAGTAATCTGGTTTCTATAATTCTTTGTATGACCTTAGCTTTTTTGAGTCATTTTTTACCATCTGGGGGTTATATATGGATACAAAGACATTTAAATTACAGCCCCTCTCCATAAAGAGGGTGAAATATAGATGAATTTTAAGGATTTGTTTTTGAAGTGAACATATCAAGATTTTGTTGTCATACAATAAAACAAAATACAAAGCTTAGAACTGGATCATTTGGCCCTTTCTCTTATCTCCTCTCAGTTCAAAATGCTTGCATCTTTTAATAACCAGTATTCTCTTAGATCTACAGTTGGGCTCAATGCATTCAAGCCTCAGCACAATCTTTGTAGTTTTAGCCTTTTTTGGGAAAATTGGCTTAGTCTGCCCACCATAGCCACTCTGCTTCCTGTCATAATGCCACTTTCCCTGTGCATACAGAGAATCCCTGCTCTTCTTGTACGGTGTTACTTTGTGGAGTTGATGCTTGCCATACTACTCACAGAAGGTTCAGTGGGTTTTAGGAACATTCACCATGTTTGTGAGCGCTATTGGCAGAGAAAGAAGGATGATATTCTTAAGTAAAACTTTATAGAATTTAATAAGTAAGATATAGGTGGATTTTAGACATGTAGTCCAAGTCCCCATTTAATGATAGAAAAATCTATTCATCACTTCTGAGGAGGGAACATACATCCTATAATTGAACATCTAATCTCTTTTTAGAAAAAAATTTAAGTATTGGTCATTAACAAATTCATATAGATTTCCCATAGTTTTACCTTCACTTGTGTCTGAATTGTGCAGTTCATGAAGCAGTTTCATGTGTGCCCCAAACCCGCATCTTGCCATTCTATTCTGTGCTGAACTCTGAAGGTAAGGTGAGGGTTTTCAGACATTTCCTCCTGAATTGACCTGTCCTTTGTAACCTTTTCCCTACTTAAAGCATAGGCTCATTTCCTCTCCATACTAGCATGCACTCTACTGAAACAGGTAAGGACACCTGGACCTGCGCAACTTTAGTCTTCCTGGCCCAACCCTACCATTCTCTCTACTTGGGGTTAAGCTTTGCTGAGATCCGCAAACAGATTAACACTAGTATTCTATTTGGAATCTGGAACAAAAATTCAAGCCATAGCATTGGTCAATGCTCAGTGCTTCTGTTTGTTTTGTAATAGAAATTCACTCTAGAGTTTCAATTGGGGCAATGAGAATGGTTTAATTCACTTTGCTTCTCACCCCTGTAATTCTAAAGTAGAAACCTGTCTACTGACTAGCCCTCTCCTCATATTCCAATGTCGTAACCTGCTATCTTCACTTTATTTTCTCAATGCTGCCCCCCTGCTCTGCCCAATTCTTTGCATTATAAAGACCTCATTCCCTATTCTTTTATATGTAAACTTTTCTACTTTTTTCATTAATTGTAATCTCTGGCCTAAGCCATACTTCTCAGGATTTTTTTCTAAGTCCAGGGTGCTTGTTTTCTCACTTCACTACTATAAGGTGTGAGTAGGTGGACTATAGAGTCTGTTGCCCTTATATTCCTGATTTTCATGGCCACACTTTGAGGGTTACAAGGGCCAGGTCAATTCAGGAGGAAGTGTCTGAAAATGTATCTGATACCCTCATCATGTATCTTCATCACTGACATCTTATGGCATTCACTGAGGACTTTGATAGTTCATGGCCTGTCCTACCCCTAGGCCTTCCATCATTCTGGATCATATTATTGGTCATGAATGACCTTCCAGTTTCTGGACCTCCACTTTCAATAATCATTTTCAGACCAGTTAGCCAACCACTTTCAAGGACATATTGACTCTCAAAAATTTATTTTTGAAATGTTAAATTTTAAGATCCCATTCATACTAGTGTGGTTTTTAAATGTCCTTTGAGCTCTTCCTTTCAGTATATTTACTCTGACCTCAAGAAACCTCCACTTAATTGCTTTTTTTCTCCCAATCTGTCAATTCACTCTGGCTTCACCCCGACGCCATTTAGCATAGACTCACTCATGGTCTGTTGTTTCCCTACCCTGCAGAACCTTGTCCTTAGATTTTAGTGATCTTATTTCTTTGCTCTCAAGGGCTGCTGAATCTACTGAGTTCACACTATTGATTGGTAGCACCACAAATTGACTTTGAGAAGCAGTTTAGCAGCCCCAATGCTCCAACCACCTCTTCCATTCTTGAAGGCTATTTAAGACTCATCTGTTGTCAAACCCCTATGCTACCATCTCTTTTCCCTCAGCAGATGCCTCCCCTTTTAACACTAGAGAAATTGAAGCTTACAGGAGAGCTCTAAGCTTCCTTAGTCATCATCAGCATCCTCAACTGTCTCAAGTATCTTTTCTGGCCAACACTATGAATGTATGTATAGATGAATGAGCAAGTTAGTGAGTCTTGTCCATCTTAACTCCTTAAAGACCTGCTCCATCATCTGATTCCTCTCTTAATTATCTTCAGTGTCTCTAAGTCATTTAGCATATAATTATGCTAGAGTCTCCTATATTAATATTCTCCCTTAAATTTGTCTTCTGCTCTTGTTCTAATTTTCTTGGTAGTCAAGCCCCATTTGTTTTCTCTGCTTTCAAATCACTAGTCGTTGTAATCCTGATTCTGCTCTCAACATTCCATTGAAATTACTGGAGTCATCAGCTAACTACATATCGCTAAAACCAATGGAGAATTCAATTCTTCTTTTCACTATTTGACACTTGTTCTCTCCCTTTTAAAAACTCCATTGGCTTCTAGGCCACTACTTTTCCTATTTTTTCTTCCCTTATGCTGCTCTTTAAATCAGTCTCCTTTTCTGCTTACCTTTTTAAAAATGGTGTCATCAGAGACCCTTTTCTATATACCTTCTTTGGATGCCCTCGATACCCAGCAACTAAAACAATACTCTGCATATAGTAACCGTTCAATAAGCAGCTTGAATGATGTTTCATGTCTTTGTCCATATTGTTCAGTTTATTAATTACATTGTTCCCCCTTTTTCTCCCCTATTGCTCCCCTCCACCCAGTATCCATCCCACCCTCCACCCTTACCTCCCCCCCACTGACCTCTCCCATAGGTGCATGATTTATGTCCAGTCTCTTGATGCAGCTCCCACACCCCTTTTCTCCCCAAGAATTGTCAGTCCATTCCCTCTCTATGCCCATGATTCTGTTATATTCACCAGTTTATACTCTTCATCAGATTTTTAATTCACTTGATTTTTATATTCATTTGTTGATAGATGTGTATTTGTTGTTCATAATTTTTATTTTTACCTTTTTCTTCTTCCTCTTCTTAAAGAATACCTTTCAGCATTTCATATAATACTGGTTTGGTGGTGATGAACTCCTTTAGCTTCTTCTTATCTGCGAAGCACTTTATCTGACCTTCAATTCTGAATGATAGCTTTGCTGGATAGAGTAATCTTGATTGTAGATTCTTGCTATTCATCACTTTGAATTTCTTGCTACTGCCATCTGGCCTGCATAGTTTCTGTTGAGAAATCTGCTGACAGTCGTATGGGTGCTCCCTTATAGGTAACTGTTTTTCTCTTGCTGCTTTTAATATTCTCTCTTTGTCTTTTGCTCTTGGCATTTTAATTATGATGTGTCTTGGTGTGGTCCTCTTTGGGTTCCTATAGTTTGGGGTTCTGTGCACTTCTTGGACTTTTAAGTCAATTTCTTTCACCAGGTGTGGGAAGTTTTCGGTCACTATTTCTTCAAATAGGTTTTCATTATCTTTTTCTCTCTCTTTTTTCTGGCACCCCTATAATTCAGATGTTGGTATGCTTGAGGTTATCCCAGAGGCCCCTTACACTTGCTTCAGTTTTTTGGATTCTTTTGGCTTCTTGCTTTTCTGGCTGAGTGGATTTTGCCTCTTTGTATTTCAAATCTTTGACTTGGTTCTTGTGGTCCTCTAGACTGCTTTTAGGTCTTTGTATAATATTTTTTAATTTCAGTCAGTGTATGCTTAATTTCTAGTTGGTCCTTTTTCATATCCTTGAGGGTCTCATTCATATTCTTGAGGGTCTCATTCATTTCCTCGTAGGTCTTGTTCATTTCCTTGTAGGTCTCATTAAGTTCATTGGCCTTTTCTAGGAGCCTCTTGAAAAACCTTATAACTGGTTTTGAACTCTATGTCCAGTCGTTTTTTTCCCCCTCCATTTCTTTCACATCTGATTTCTTTCCATGTCTCTGCATTGTGGCTGCTTACCTGAATTGGTTGATTAGCTTTGTGTGGTAGATGTCCTCTATGGGACAGTGGCTCAGCCTCCCCAGTTACCTGAGGTGGATACTCTTGCTGCAGCCCTTTATGGGTTGCACAGTATTGTTGAAGTTAAGCCTAGATTATTATTGTTAGCCCTAGGAGGGTTTGACCTCCAGGCCAATTGGCTGTGAGGATCAGCTGTGCTCAGGTTGGATGGGTGGAGTCTCTGGGCTGAGCATGCAGCCTTGATTTCCATCAGCTCCATCCTATGTGGCACCTGGGTCTCTATGCCGGGTGGTAATGGCTGCACGCACCTCTAAGAGAAAGCTGCCCCCGAGCTCTACCCGCTGCCTGATAATTCAGCCTCTCCCCAAATGAGTCTGCACACCCAAAGTCTCAACCAGGGTTGTAAAACAATGTAGTCTGGTGGTTTCCCGAATGTGAGAGCAAATCATGAGTCCTCTCTGTGTGCTCGCATGCTTCTACTGTTCCCAAGTTTACGCACCCTCTCCACAAGCTCGCAGACCTCTGTAGTGCCTGAGTTTCAGCATGTTTCCTTACTGTCCAGTTTCACCCCGTATGAGTGTGGGTTCCCCGGACCTCGCCCGGAACTGGGGAATCAGTGCAGTGGGATGCCTTTGTCTACCTTCCCTTTCGAGAAAACCAGCTGGATTTGCAGTTGCCCCCTCCCCCCCATCCGCTGCATGGCTCCAAACCTCAGAACACTCAGGTCCCTGTTGCATCTGCACACTCTCCACATCCACCTCCAATTATGGCATCAGCTGATGTCAAAACAATAAGATTTGTGAATGGATAGAAGCCTCTTTGACAAGATGTGGGCATCTTCGCACCCATGTGGCTCCCTCCTTGGCTGACTTCTGTGTATAAAACTCCCCTCGATTTTCAGTCTAACAATTTTAGAAGAAAATAGCATTTTATACATGGAAAAATACAATACATTCTTCTCAAGTGCACATGGATCATTCACAAAGACAGACCACATATTAAGACACAAAGCAAGTCTCTACAATTTTAAGAAGACTGAAATCATATTAAGCATCTTCAGGGACTACAGTGGAATAATATTAGAAGTCAACTACAGTAAAAACATCCCCAAACATTCAAACACAGGGAGATAAAATAGCATCTTATTAAAAAATGAATGGGTTACCACTGTGATCAAGAAAGAAATAAAAATCTTCCTGGAAACAAATGAAAATGAACACACAATAACCAAAAACCTCTGGGATGTAACAAAAGCAGTCCTGAGATGAAAGTTCATAGCACTACAGGCCTACCTCAAAAAACAACAACAACAAAAAAACAACAACCAAAAACAAACAAAATCAACTATAAACTATGTGACCCTACAATATAAAGAACAGGAAAGAGAACACAAGAAAAGCTCAGAGTAAGCAGAAGGGACGAATAATAAAGATTAGAGCAGAAATAAATAACATAGAGACTTAAAAAATACAAAAAAAATCAGTGAAATCAAGAGCTGGTTCTTTGAGAGGATAAATAAAATTGATGAACCATTAGCCATATTCATCAAGCAACAAACACAGTGGACTCAAATAAAGTTAGAAATGAAAGTGGAAAAGTAACCACTAACACCACAGAAATACAAAGATTGTAAGAAAATACTATGAACAACAAAATGCCAACAAGCTAGACAATGTGGATGAAATGGACAAATTCCTAAAAAAAACAATCTTCCAAAACTGATTTAGGAGGAGTCAGAAAATTTAGGCCAATAACAACTGATGAAATAGAAGCAGTAATAAGAATATAAAAAACTCACAGCAAACAAATGCCTTGGTCCGGAGGGCTTCTTGGGGGAGTCTTGCCAAACATTCAAAGAACTAACACCTATGCTCCTCAACTATTTCAGAAAATCCAAGAGGAAGGGACACTTTCAAACTCTTTTTACAAGGCTAGTATTATTCTAATTCCAAAACCAGATAAAGACACTACAAAGAAAGATAATTATAGGCCAATATCCCTGATGAAAATAGGTGCTAAAATCCTAAACAAAATATGAGCAAATCAGAAGCGGCAATATATCAAAAAAGATCATACACCATGACCCAGTGGGATTTATTCTAGGGATGCAAGGCTAGTACAATATTTTCAAATCAATAAACGTGATATATCACAAATTCAAAGACAAAAATCAATGCTTATATCAATAAATGCAAAAAAAGCATTCAACAAAACCCAACATCCATTTTTGATAAAAGCTCTCAGCAAAGTGAGAATAGAGGGAGCATATCTCAACATGATAAAGGTCATATGTGACAAACTTATAGCCAGTATCATTCTCAATGGGCAAAAACTAAAACCATTCCCCCTTAAACAGAAACAAGACAGGAATGGCTGCTTTTACTACTCTCATTCAACACTAGAGCCCCGGTGCACGAAATTCGTGCACAGGGTTGGGGGTGGGTTGTCCCTCAGCCCAGCCTGTACCCTTCTCCAATCTGGGATGTTTTGAGGGATGTCCAACTGCCAGTGGACATCCTCTTCATAATCCAGGTCTGCTGGCTCCCATCTGCTTGCCTCCCTGCCTTCCTGATTGCCCCTAACCACTTCTGCCTGCCAGCCTGATCACCCCCTAACCAATCCCCTACCAGCCTGATTGATGTCTAACTGCTCCCCTGCCAGCCTGTTTGCCCCCAACTCCCCTCCCCTGCCAGCCTGGTCACCCATAACTGCCCTCCCTTGTAGGCTTGATTGCCCCCAACTGCCCTCCCTTGCATGCCTGGTCCCTCCCAACTGCCCTCCCCTGCTGGCCATCTTGTGGTGGTCATCTTGTATCCACATGGGGCCAGGATCTTTGTCCACATGGGGGCAGCCATCTTGTGTGTTGGAGTGAAGGTCAATCTGCATATTACTCTTTTATTAGATAGGATAGAGGCCTGGTGCATGGGTGGGAACCAGCTGATTTGCCCTGGAAAGTGTCCCGGAGCAGGTTTATGTTCCCTTGATTAGTGGGACAGCCTGGGCGAGAGGCCTGTGGTGGTTTGTAGGCCGGCCATGCCCCCTAGTGACCCAAGTGGAGGCCCTGGTATCTGAGATTTATTTTATATTCTACAATTGAAACTTTGTAGCCTGGAGTGGAGCCCAGCTTTCTACCTGCTCCGTGGTGGCAGCCATTTCTGTTGGGACATTTACCTTCTATAATTGAAACATTGTAGCCTGGAGTGGAGGTCTAGGCCGGCCAGAACTGCAGAAGCTTGGTTTCCTCCATCGCCCAGGCAACCCTAGCCTCTGTTCTCTTCAGCTCCGTGGCTGCAGCCATTTCTGTTGGGATATGTCTTCTATAATTGAAACTTTGTAGCATTGAGTGGAGGCCTACGCCGGCAATGGCAGGCAGAAAGCTTGACTTCCTCCATTGCCAGGGAAATCCAAGCTTCCCTCCTGCTCTCAGTGGCCACAGCCATCTTCGTTGGGGTTTATTTGCTCCTGATTGGCTTATGGGTGTGGCTTGATAGGAGGTATGGTCATTTTGCATATTACTCTTTGACTAGATAGGATAGTACTGAAAGTCCTAGCCATAGTGATCAGACAAAAAGAAAAAATAAAAGGCATCCAAATCAGAAAGGAAGAAGCAAAACTCTCATTATTTGCAGATGACATGACATTGTGCATAGAAAACCCCAAAGACTCCAGCAAAAAATTACTAGATTTAATAAATAAATTTGGCAATGTAGCAGGATACAAAATCAACACCCAAAAATTGGTGGCCTTTTTATACACCAATAATGAATTCTCAGAAAGAGAAACTAAAAAAACAATCCCATTTACTACTGCAACAACAACAAAATTAAGATACTTAGGAATAAACCTAACCAAGGAGGCAAAAGACCTGTACTCAAAAAACTACAGGATGTTGAAAAAGGAGATAAAAGAATATATAAACAAGTGTAAGAAAATACTGTGTTCATGGAATGATAGAACCAATGGCATATTTCACCAAGCTAGAACAAATATACTTCAAAAATTTTTATGGTATCAAAAAATACCCCTTGCATGCATATTAGCATGAACAATGGACACAGATACTGGGGTAAAGAGGGCTTAACCTTGGAGGTGGGAGTGGCTGGATGGGTTAATCGGGGTGGGGGGAAGGAGATGTGTAATACTTTAAATAATAAATAAACAAATAAATAAACAAATAAATAATAAAGAAGACCCTGAATAGCTGCAGGAATATTGAGAAAGGAAAACAAAGTTGAAAGAATCACAACAGCAGATTTCAAATTATACTACAAAGCCACCTTAACCAAAACAGCCTGATAACTGGCACAAGAACAAGCATATAGATCAATGGAACAGAACAGAGAACCCAGAAATTGACCCAAGCCATTACACTCAATTAATATTTGACAAAGGAGTCAAGAGAGTCTCTTCAATAAATGGTGTTTGGAAAATTGGACAGATACATACAAAAAAATGAAACTAGACCATCAACTTATACCATACACAAGAATAAACTCAAAATCTCAGACATGTCTTATAGCAATATGTTTACAGATACATCTCCTAAGGCAAAGGAAACTAAGGAGAAAATAAACAAATGGGACTACATCAAAATAAAAAGCTTATGCACAGCAAAAGAAACCATGAACAAAATGAAAAGAGAACCACTGTATGGGAGAACATATTTGGCAATGATACATCTGATAAAGGATTGATATCCAAAATATATAACGAACTCATATAACTTAACAAAAGGAATACAAACAATCCAATTAAAAATGGGCAAAAGACCTAAATAGGCACTCCAAAGAGGACATACAGAAGGCCAAGAGACATATGAAAAATGCTCACAGTCACTGATCATCAGGACACAACTTAAAATGACAATGAGGTATGACCTCACACCTGTCAGAATAGCTATCATCAACAATTCAACAAATGACAAATGCTGGTGAGGATGTGGAAAGAAGGGAAGCCTAGTACACTAATGATGGTGGGAATGAAGATTGGTGGAAAATAGTATGGCATTTCCTCAAAAATTAAATATGGAATTGCCATTTGACCCAGTGATCCCACTTCTAGGAATATATCCTAAGAAACCTGAAGCACCAATCAGAAAGAATATATGTACCCCTATGTTCATAGCAGCACAATTTACAATAGTTAAGATCTGGAAATAGCCCAAGTGCCCATCAATAGATAAGTGGGTAAAAAAGCTATGGTACATATTTATACCATGGAATACTATGCAGCAGTAAAAAAGAAGAATCTCTTACCCTTTGAGACAGGATGGAGGGACCGGAAAAATATCACGCTAAGTGTGGTAAGTCAGTCAGAGAAAGATAAGAATTGCATGATGGCACTCATATGTGGAATCTTAAGAAACAAAATAAACTGATAAACAAAGTGGACCTAGAGTCATGGAAGCATGGAACAGAGTGTGGGATCTCAGAGGTAAGGCGGTGGGTTGGGGTGGGGGGGAGATAATCAATTAAAGACCTTGTATGCATATATGTGTAACCCATGGACACAGACAATATGGTGCTGAAGGCCTGGGGCTGGGGGACAGGGGTGAAAAAGAGGGACATATGTAATACTCTCAACAATAAAGAATTATTTTTAAAAAATAGCCGAGTAAGACACAAATAGGTGTTTGAAGCCCAGGAAGTAAGGATTTATTAAGGAGATAATGCCATTCCCAGAGCCACAGGTAAAAACCTGGCTCCCCAATGGCTTCCAGGGGATGGGTTATATAGGGAAAAAATTCATTAATGACGGTGGCTAATAGAATTAGGGTCATGATCTCCACTGATTTGTTGGTGCTAGGATACAGGTTAATTGATCTTGGCATTTGGTCCTGATTCAACGATGGAGTTATTTTGTCCAATTTCTCAAGGATTTGTAATGTAGGATCATTCCACTTGCCTGGATCCAGAACTAAAATACAAGTGAGGCCAAGATATTATGTTTAGTCTGATTGAAAACTCTTTCTCAATAGCCAATAGACCCAAGACCTTGTTTCTAAGACTGGATGCTGACCATAATCTCATTGTCCTGAAGGCTTAATGATTAAGCAAGGGGAGAGAGGTGGGTGTGTCACAATGCTGGGTGGGGCCAGTTTGAGTCAAAGAAAAAATAAATAAGTAAGTAAATAAAAAATCAAATTAAAGAAAATAAAGTTTCTGCATAGTAACAGGGCCACTTAGTGAGAGGTAAATAGCATGCAGAGGCCAGATGCTGCTTGTTTGAGAGATTTTAGGAAAGTCTGAAGCATGAGGCAAGATGGCATTTGTTGGAAAAGCCTCTGGAAATAACTTGGGTGGGCCCACAAGCTGGATGGGGGTGTCTCAGGGAAACCCCAGGGCAAGGTGAACAATGTAAGTTAACTTGATGGAGGTTCAGATAATGGCACCCACCTGCCGACTCTGTGGGGAAACTGGGCATCTCAATAAAGGAATAATGGCCTCTGCCAGCCCTTCAGCCTGGGAGAAAGTTGCCCCTCCAACTCTCATGCTAATGCCAGATACTCCCCATAAGTCCCTGGTGCCTTCTGAGCTACAGTTCCAGCTCAGAAACTCAGAGGGAGTGAGTTCATGCATGGGCCCTGTAAGAGGAATGCCTAGGACTGTAGCAGCCTTTAGAATCACTCAGCCACAATCCCCACTAGTTTTTACAGGCATAATTTATGGAGACTTCTCTTCCTGGCACTGGAACCCTGTGTTAAGGAACCTTCTCTCCTAAGGGGGACCTCTGCAGATGAGATATCCATCCCAATTTTTATGTGCCATACATGTGTTTGGGACTAGCCTGTTTCACATCGCTGCCCCTCCTACAAGTCTCTATGTTGCCTCCTTATATATTTAACTAGAGGCCCAGTGCACAAAATTAATGCATAGGTAGAGTCCCTAGTGGCTGCTGGCTGCTGGCCAGGGCCTCCCTTCTCCCAGTAGCTGCCTGCTGACAGCTGGGGCCTTCCTTCCATGGTTAGCTGGCTGACCCCACCCCTTGGTCAAACTCCTGGTCAAACTTTTGGTCAAGGGAACAATATGCATATTAGGCTTTAATTATATAGGATGGTAGGACTTCATTTCAGTTAGATTTCAGGTGATTCTGAATAATGACTGTTCTATAGTTTAGTTGTAATTTTGATGTGGTTGTGGAAGGAGGAGAGTACTGCATTTACCTATCCCACTCTTTTGACTGGAAGCCTGTTCACATTTTTTAATGTCTATGCAAAGCATTCTTTTTAATCTTTAAATTATAATCTGGATGAAGGGATCAGATCTTGAATTTTTCAATTCATAAGATTCTCAATATACATAGTTAAGAGTCTTTGCAAATTTGTTTTCTCTCTGTACATTGTTTTTTTCTCTGAAGCCTCATGCTTTTGGGGGCTGTCAGCAAAATTGCTACATTTCCCGGTCCCAATTTTCATTCACAGATATGGAATGTGAGGATTTCCTTATCCTTGAAATTGTCTTTCCCATATATCTTGAGAATCTCTATTTTATCCCTAGGAATTTAAATTGGGAGTTCAGTGAATTGATTTCTTCATATGTGATACAAAAGGATAGAAGACAGAAGAAAAAACTGGAAGCAGAATTCAGAGTTAAATATATATATATATGTATATTTGTTGATTTCACAGAGAAAGGGAGAAGGAGAGAGTGATAGAAATATCAATGTTGAGAGAGAATAATTGATTGGATGCCTCCGGCATGCAAGGGGATCGAGCCAGCAACCTGGGCATGTGCCCTGACTATGACCTTCTGGTTCATAGGTTAATACTCAGCCCCTGAAGCATGGCTGGGCTAGAATTCAGAGTTTAAAAGTATCTCATCTTCAGTTTGTAAACAAATATTCTTTTTTAAGGTAATAAGACTGCCATCTCTCTTACTGATAGCCAATTCCTATATTTCCACTGCCTATAGATTTGTTCATATCTCAACAAGAGCATGAATCAATGGTGGTTTTGTGTGTTGCCTTTGCAGTTCTTTTATGAGATATGTTTAATATTCTATAGCTTTAGATTCTATGAAGATTTTACACATCTCTATCTCTATCTATCTATCTATCTATCTATCTATCTATCTATCTATCTATCATTTGTCTAAATACTAGAGGCCTGGTGCACAAAATTTGTACATGGTGGCGGGGATGTCCCTCAGCCTGGGCTGCACCTTGTCTAATCTAGGAACCCTAGGGGGATGTCTGACTGCTGGTTTAGTCGAACATCCCTCTTACAATCTGGGACTACTGGTTCTTAACCGCTCACCTGGCTGCCTGCCTGATTGCCCCTAATCGCTTCTGCCTGCCAGCCTGATCATCCCCTAACTCTGTGATGGCGAACCTAGGACACCTGTGTCAGCACTGACATGCATAGCCATTTTTGATGACACTTGGCCGCATGCAGTCACATACAGAGAAGTATGGGGCCCCATGCAGAGAACGTTTCATCCTCGGCTACTGCATGGCCAAGTGCAGTAGCTGAGGATGAAACATTTGCTGTAGTGTAGTAGAGACACTCTGTGCCAGAGTTCTGTAGGCCAAAACAACAAAACTCCGGCACAGAGCATCTAGTTCTGGGACTTCCAGTTAGGCCTTTAGGGAATCTTTGACCTCACTTCTGGCCAGTGGAGCAGGGAGCAGAAGAATGCCACGGGAGCCTTGTGATCGCCACTACCAGCAACCACATAACCACAGCAACCAATCTACTGTTCTGGGGTGTGGTGGATTTCTAATTGACCATCATTACTGAGATAAGTGAGGGGGAGGCTGGGAGAGGCGAGGGCCTGTGCTATGGGTGATGTTTCCTGCCATTAGAAGTAGTAGCAGCCATCTTACTTTACATAAGGAGCATCATTTTGCAGCATAGTGCAGACTCCATTTCACCACTATTACTGTTGTGCATCCTTATTAACCACTATTTCTGCTTATTAACCCTGTCCTTTCCTAAAAGACAGTTACATGTGTCATCTTGTGGTCAGTTAGGCTAGTTAACCCCTAATTGCCTGCAGGGCTAACAGGCTATCTATAATTCTATCTTCTGTCACTGCCCCCCTGATGGAGAACAAAAAAAAACACACCAAGGTTAAGTAAAGGCAGTAGTAGTAGCAATAACCAACTCTTTCAAGAGACATGGACAGAGATGTATGACATTATAGAAAAAAATGGCAGATTATTTTGCGTTCTATGTACTGAAACAGTAGTAAGCAGAATGTGGAATATACATAGATATTTTGAAACTAATCATTCCCAGCTCTTGAAAAAAAGTGAGGATGAAAGGAAAAAATACATTTTTCAGGCAGCTACACCTATATAATAGCCAATCTAATTCCATCCTTAAATTTATAAAAGGCTTTACAAATTTAACATCTGCAAGTTTGAGCATTGCTCACTCCATAGCTCAGCATGGAAAAGCACTCAGTGAGGGATAATTTATTAAAGAAACTCTCCTAAGATGTGCACCAGTTCTATTACATGATATGCAGAATAAAGATGCAATTATTAAGAGGATATCTGAGTCACCACTCAGTAGATCTATCATAAAAGACCTAATAATGAGACTGAACACAAACGTACAATATCAATTAAAGAGAGACATAAATAATTGTAAATATTTTTCGATCTCTCTTGATGAAACTACTGATGTCACATCACATGCTCAGTTGGCCAGTATTGGTCTATATTCTGATGGTCTCACAATGAAAGAAGAGTTGATAAAGTTAATATGAGTGCCAACAAGTACATTAGGAAGCGAAATATGTAAGGTTGTTATGCAAACATTCATTGACCTAGGCATTGATATCTCTTAAGTTGTGACGACAGATGGGGCACCAAACATGGTAGGGAAAAAGGTCGGATTTGTCAAATTGTTTACGGAAGCTAGTGGACATCCGATTGTGCCTTTTCATTGTATTATCCATCAGGAGGTTTTATGTGCCAAGGCAGGATTCACCGACTTAAATGACTTACTGTCAGTTGTTACAAAAATAGTTAATTTAATAGCTGCTTGCCCCCTTCACAAGTGAGAATGTTCTGCACTTTTACTGGAGGTTGATTCCACCTACAGTGGACTGCTGATGTACAATATTGTAAGATGGCTGAGCTGAGGCAAAGTTCTTGAGCGCTTTGTGGAGTGCTTTGAAGAAATTAAGGTATTTCTTGAGGATAAGAAGGATCTGGGAAACTTTTCTCAGCTCAATGATGATAAGTGGGTCAACACCCTGATATTTTTTACAGATCTCTCTGTTCATATTAATGAACTGAACTTAAAGTTATAAGGTTTTGGCAAAAGTATTGACGTTATGTTTGGATTCGTAAAAGCTTTTGAAAGTAAACTTAAAATTTTCAAGTGAGATGTAGAAACTAAAACTTATACGTATTTTCCTCGAGTAGGAAAGACAGTTACATGTGCCATCTTGTGGTCAGTTAGGCTAGTTAACCCCTAATTGCCTGCAGGGCTAACAGGCTATCTATAATTCTATCTTCTGTCACTGCCCCCTTGATGGAGAACCAAAAAATAAATAAATAAATAAACCAAGGTTAAGTAAAGGCAGTAGTAGTAGCAATAACCAACCCTTTCAAGAGACATTTGAGAATGTCTCAAAATTCCAAAGGATTTTGAGAAGGCCAGTGCAGCTCTACAAAATGAAATGGAACCCTTGCATATAAAGTACCAGCATGTTTTAGATTCGTTTCTTGACCAGTTCAGTGATACATTTAATCAATTTAGAAGCCTAAAACAGACCATAAAAATAAGTATCCTGATGTAGTAGTCTACAGTAGTTTGGAATTAAATGGTTTCCAATGGATGTAAATTGATGACTTGGAGATGCAACTTGCAGAATTTCAAGACAGCATCTGGGTTCAGGTCTTTGTTGACTTGAGGTTAAAGCTTGGGAATCTGGAAAGGTGCTGCTTGGAGAATCAAGAGGAGTGCCATTACGAACAGGAAATTTGGAGTGCCTGGAACCAATTACCAGACACTTTTAGCAAACTGAAAAATATAGCAATGGCTTTACTCATAATTTTTCCCTCCACGTATTTTTGTGAGACCTTATTCTCAGCGCTAAATAATATCAAAACCAACAAAAGAAACAGATTGACAGATGAAGTTAGTAGTGCTTGGGCTTGAAGTGCACAAAACACCAACCTTCAATGGAAGGTTTAGCCAAGGAAATTCAGCAACAAAAAAGTCACTAATAGGCAGGTTAGTTAAAGAATTCCCACTCCCCCTCACTTATCGTAGTTCATAGCACCCTACACAAGTTAAATAATATCAAGACCAACAAAATAAACCAACTGACAGATGAACAAAGAAGTCACTAAGCAGGTAAGTTAAATAATTAGTTTTTGGTTTATTAAATACAGTTATATATTACAATTATACATTTTTGTTATTTAAACTATAAATATTGTGAAATTATGGTTTTTTTCTCTCGAAGTGACACACCACCTGAGTTATGTTCTGTTTTTTGGCGAATTTTGACACACCAAGCTCAAAAGTTTGCCCATCACTGCCCTAACTGCTCCTCTGCTGGCCTGACCACCCCCAAGTACCCTCCCTTGCCAGCCCAATGACCCCCAACTGTCCCTCCCTGCTGGCCTGGTTGCCTACAACTGCCTTCCCCTATTGTGACTCACCTTCTCTGCCAGGACCCGCCTTCTCTGCACCACATGGAGCCACAGGACCCCCAGGCCTCACTGCACAGAGCAGTTGCCAGGCCCTGCCTCCGCTGTACACATGGCCATCTTGTGGTGGCCATCTAGTGACAACCATCTTGTATTGGCCATCTTGTATCGACATCATGCGCAAGGGTGTGAGAACCACCTAGGCTTAAAAAAATATGTATATTATATATATAATTGATTTTTTACAGAGAAGAAGGGAGAGGGAGAGAGAGAATCAGAAACACTGATGAGAGAGAAACATCAATCAGCTGCTTCCTGCACACCCCTTATGGGAATGTTCCATAACCAAGGTACATTCCCTTGACCAGAATCGAACCTGGGACCCTTGCGTCTGTAGGCTGAAGCTCTATCCACTGAGCCAAACTGGTTAGGGCACCACCTAGGCTTTTAAATAAATATGCATATACTAGAGGCCCGGTGCATGAAATTCATGCACGGGGATGTGTGTGTCCCTCAGCCCAGCCCGTACTTTCTCGAATATGGAACATCCCTCTCACAATCCAGGACTGCGGGCTCCAAACTGTCGCCTGCCTGCCTGTCTGATTGCCCTAATCGCTTCTGCCTGCCAGCCTGATCACACCCTAACCACTACCCTGCCAGCCTGATTGATGCCTAACTGCTCCCCTGCCAGCCTGATTGCCCCTAACTGCCCTTCCTTGCCAGCCGGGTCACCCCTAACTGCCCTCCCCTGCAGGCCTGGTCATCCCCAACTGCTCTCCCCTGCAGGCTTTGTCCCCCCTCCCCCAACTGCCCTCCCCTGCTGGCCATCTTGTGGTGGCCATCTTGTGTCCATATGAGGTCAGCCATCTTGTGTGTTGGAATGATGGTCAATTTGCATATTACTCTTTTATTAGATAGGATATATATATATCCAAGGGGTCCTGGATTGTGAGAGGATGGTTCTCAGGTGATGCACCCTGAAATCAAATTTCTTCCTCTCTGGTTCTGGATGCATCACCCGAGAACCACAGCTGCCAAGTCACCACAGCTTGGCAGCTCCTGCGTTGAGTGTCTACCCCCTGGTGGTCAGTGTACATCATAGCTAGTGGTTGGCTATGACCAGCAAACAGTTGACTGGCCGCTTAGGCTTTTATATATAGAGAGATATATCCTAAATCATATCTTTGAATTACGTAGTCCTAAGATTTCCAGGTATCCTAATGTCATCTTTTCCATGCCTCTGCTGCCAATAGAATAATATCTAAAACACTCCTAAAAGATGGCCAATGCTTGCATAAAATAATGTGTATGGGAAATATTATAGAAATAGTCTAGTTCTATCTTTTTCCCCCCCTAACATTACTAATACAGCTGCCATTGTACAATACATATTGGTTTAACAAGCAGAGATTTTTCTATCTGTGAGATGGCTGCAATTGTGTGGGAGGTATTGAGACTATGGGAGATGAGTGGACAAGCAGAGGGAGGTCACATGAAATTTCCATTTCCAAGGTATTTCTCTTCTAAACTGTGTTTTTCCAATTTCCTTCCATGCACTCACTTTCATTGGCAGAGAGCAGAAGAAAGAGGGAAATTAATTTTAATCAGGAATTTAAACAGGAATTTGCAAACGAAGGTGAAGATGAACAAAAGAAACAATAGGTTAAAGATAGTGTTAAAATATTTTTGATGGGGTTATAGATGAAGCTGAAATGAAATGTGAAAAATTCTGGTATTAGGGCCTATCTATCAGAAATTGAGGTTATATAATGCTCTCTCTCTTCCTCTACCCTTTTCAAGTCATTCTTTTCCATAAAAGAATGAATAAACATTGTTTTTATGGCTACTATGGGGAAGGAAGAAAATTCCTCTTTTCCTTCTCTGGTTCTTATTGGATGGCTAGATAATCAGATCAACAGGAGGCAGTTTGACAAGAGGAAATCAAATTTAATAGCATACACATGGGAACCTACATACATGAAAGAATAAGAGACTCCACATACATGGGAGATTCAGAGGTAGAAAGAGGGATTGAAGTATATAAAACATCCTGACCTATGGATGAGGGAAGGTGCCCTGGGGCTTTCAAAAGGTCATTGTGAAAGGGCAGAGCAGGACTGCAAAGAACAATTTAGACAGCTGCCATTTTGGACTGTGTGACTTGGCAGCCACCATGTAGGCTGCATGATGTGTAAACTTACCTGTGGGCTGCCATCACAAAGACCAACCCCTCCCTTTGAATTAGCCAATCGCGAAAGACTCTGCGCTTGAGCTCCAATCAAGAGCAAAGGACAGGACAGGTCACGTAAGTTAGGGATTATTTGCGTCACTAGCCCCAGCCCTCACCCAACCAATCGGAATCGGCCAACACCGCGGTTCAAGTCTGGCCCCACCTCCCTATAAAATCATCATGCTTTGGATATTTTTTCTCTCTTTTGCTTCCTGTCACTGTATCGGTGGAGGCAGAGAGCCAAGCCTGGGCTTGGATAAAGGCTCTTTTGCTTTTGCATCGAACTTGGCTCCCTGGTGGTCTTTGGGGATCATGAAAATCTGGGCATAACAATTGCAGGATAATAAGAGTAGATATTTTAGTAAATAGAAGTTTGTCCTGCTCTATAGATAGGTCAAAAGAAGTTATCTCTAATAATTTGTTATGTGCAAGGCCTTTCATTCAAATTCTTCCAGGTAGTTACAGAGGTGGAGAGGTGGGACAGAAGTTTCTCTGAAGCCTGAAGCAAACATTGCCTTTAGCTCAAAGTAATCTAAAAGTAACACAAAAATCAGCTGAGTTCACTACCAAAGTGTTATGGTCCAAAGAGCATCCCGTGCAAAAGGCAGCAGAAGGGGCAGGACAGACTTCACCACAAAGATTAGGTGCAGAATACAGATCTATGAAAACCAGAATGGAGCAGCATGCTACTGGGAGAGAGGAAATCCACAGTGGGTCATGGGAGTAGTTATGGTGGGTACAAAGCAAACGTGGGCAAAGAGTGAGTAGTGAGCTACCCATGTTCACATGGACAAGGTGAAACCATATCCTGTTATAGCTTGAAAGTAGCAGCAGAGTTTCCCAGGGCAGAAAGCTAGTAAGGATTCCTTTTGCATTCATGTTTTTTGTTTTTGTTTTGTTTTTAAAGTATATTTTATTGATTTTTTACAGAGAGAAAGGGAGAGGGATAGAAAGTCAGAAACATCGATGAGAGAGAAACATCGATCAGCTGCCTCTTGCACACCCCCTACTGGGGATGTGCCTGCAGCCAAGGTACATGCCCTTGACTGGAATCGAACCTGGGACCTTTCAGTCCGCAGGCTGACGCTCTATCCATTGAGCCAAACCGGTCTCGGCTGTATTCATGTTTAAAAAATGTCTGCAGACTGAAATTATGAAACAAGATAGTGTTTATGTTAATTTTGGAAGTTGTGTTCAGGAGTGGGTGGATCTAGGTTTTGTAGGACCTGAAGAAGTGGGTGACTTCTTTATGAAAAACAGTCCAAAAATAAGAATTGAAAAACTTAGGCACAGGGAATTGGAAGGCACCCATGAAAGTAAGGGGCCCTTGCCGGAGGCTAATTCCAGCATGTCATAAGTGCAGAAAGTTTCATCAAAAGGCTGATGGAACTTTGAGACTTCAGCAGGGCAGAAGGTACATATTATTGCCTACTGGAATGGCCAAAGACATTTCCCCAAACCTAAAGATTTGCATATATTATTACCTGCTACTAGACAGATGAGGGCATTTTAATCTACATGTTATTACCTCCTGCTGGCCAAACATCTGAACAGCTGAAGGCAGTTCCCCTAATCTAACAATGCCTACTGTATACTAAACCTTAACCTTTGATATGCATACCTGCTTTGTTTTAGGGCAATTTGTGTTAATAAAGAGCAAGGGGTTCAGAGATTCAGGGAATTTGGTTACTGAAGCTAAGCCCTCCTCTGGCTCCCCCATGGATTACAAATTTATATTATATTTCTAGTCTCTTTATTAATTTATGCCACAACACTTTCTCCAAATTCCTGAACCCTTCTAGATGCTGGATATCACCCCGGCAGGCCCTGACACTCAACCTTTATTAACTTCAAGACATACCTACCTCTGCTGGGTGAAGCAAAAGGATCCGTTACAGACCCAAATTTAAATCCTAGTTTAAATCCTCCCCCCAGCCTCCCTTAGTCTCCATCTGGCTAGCATAGTCTGTTGTTCCCAGCTGTGCTCTGGCCAGTGCTGGAGTTGCACTTGGAGTCCCTACCTCTGCTGGAACCGCATGATTGCTATGGAGGGAAAACACAGGAACCGAAGCACTTTGTTAAGCTTGAGTTATATTACCTTGAGATTGGGAAGGACCAGGTACCTTTTCAAACTAACCAATCGATTTTCCAGTCTTTCCCAGACTTCTGATGGGTATACCCCCTAACCAATCTATTTTCTATATCTGGGCATGGGGGTCCGGGGCTGGTGTTCCATGTCTCTTACCCAACTACATGCTTTCCCCAGGATAGACAGGCCTCTATCGCCAGCACCGTGGCTTCTCCTGGTCATGCTTCGAGCAGAAGTTCCCCTTTATTGTGCTGTCCCTCCCTGCAGTCTTCTGCCGGAATGGACCGGTGGTTCCCTGGGGCGTGTGTGAACCTGTAGCTTCCTAGTGGAGCAGGCCCAATATTGGATTCAGCTTCCCAGTTTATTAGACTTAATAATGTCCAATTTCCTTTGCTCCCTTCCTTTATTAATACCTAGCTACCTACTGATGGTGCTAGTGTGAGAAATGCTCACCTGTCTGAACTCAATAACAGACTGGGAGACAGAAATATGGCAAAAATGAGACTTATAATACATTCTCCAGAGGGGGTGTACAGGCACACCTGGAGCAGGGAACACAGTCCATTTATTCAGCCCACCCTCTGGTTCCTCATTGGCCGAGTACTATGGGGTCACTTGTTTCATCATAGGTCGCCTAGATCTTGCTGTCTCCCATTGGGCCATTCAAAAAAATTGGGCAGAGGCCCATTTTAGATGCCTCCCCCTCCCCCTGTCTAGCTGAGGCAGGCCCCTGGGGGTTTCCCCCATGATGTCCACAGTTCCTTGCTCTTACACCCTCCTCCGTCCTCCCTGCATTCTGTTTGCCCTGGGGAATTCAGCAACTGTTCCCATCAAAAGCCGACAGTGCAGGGGATGGATCACACACAGCAGCCCATTTCCGACTCTAGTCAGGTAATCTGCAGAGCGCCCCCCCCCCCCCCCCTATTCCTTAAACAGAAAGATGACCTTGCCTGAAACAATCCATTCTTAACTGGAGACTTCCTTTTTCCTCCACCCCTTTCTGCCTTAAAAACCCTTTCATTTGGGCTCTTTGCAACTCAGGGAAGTAGAGAGGGAGAGGAAACTTTCAGTGCCTGGTATTCTCAAGAAATTCCCCTCCAAGTACTAGCCAGATCCAAACAGGATTAGCATTTGTCAGCAGTTTGTGTACCCAAAGAACCCACCCCTGGCCCCCAGGCTCAGCCACACGGAGCGGCTTGCTGTTTTCTTTCTGCACTCCCCTCTGGCTTCCTAGGACCACTGTTAGGGACCCCAAAGGAGGAATGCAAGAGGCCAAAAGGGATGAAGAGCTATGAATTTATTAGGTCATCTGGGTGCCAAAGACGGGAGCCAGAGGTGTTTAAAGGACTCTAGGCGAACTTTTTCTGGGCGGAGAATTCTCTGTGCAGGTTCAGAGGGGAGAGAGAATGGAATGCGGTCTCAGCAAAAGGGAATGTCCACAGTGAAATGGCCTCAACAGTCATTTTCCCCGGGGAAGGGGTATCCATTCAACTGCTCTATCAAAGCTAACCACCCCGTGCCTCCCACTTTGATCCTAACTCCTATGTTCCAGAAAGGCTGGAGTAGGGTACATGCCTGGCCTGTGATTTCCATTTCGGTGGGGTCAACGGGGGTTCCTCCCCCATTTCTGGAGTCAGAAGCTCTTCCGGATCTGGGCGCTCTCTCCGCAGCCCCGTGGCCCCATCTCCAGCGCAGGAGCAGAGCTTTACTTTTGGGGTACGGGATTCCACGGCAGCACAGGGAACTCACCCCACCGGGCATCAAGTTTTAGCACCGGAGTCTCTCGACCTGGCGCTGGGGAGAAAAGCGGATTGCCCAAAGTGCAAGGGGATCTTCATTTTTGCGTACGAGTGGGGCCACTCCTGAGGGGCATGGGGAATCCTGCGGAAGGAAAGACACGGGCACCTTGTTCTGTGGGGTGTGCTTTTGTATGTGTTTGGCCCGCTGGGGAGGTGACCAACAGAGAGGGAGGCAAACCAAGCCTGCAGACGGGCGTTCCCCCGCGGTCTCCCGTCCAGTCCCCCCGCCCTCCTCTGCGTAGCTTCCGCAGTGAGATGGGGGTGGCGCTGGCGGTGTTCAGGCTGGGATGGGGGCAAAAGCTGGCGGAGGCCTCCCGGTGCCCCAAAGCTGCTGCCCCAGCTCTCAGGCCTATTCCCCTGGGCTGAGCCTCCACCTCCCCTTCCCACATCCCAGAGCACCTCCGAAGGCGCCTGGGATTTCCTCTGCGCGGAAGGGGAGGCCCCTGACCAAACGGACACGACAGAGCCAGCTCCCCAGAGCACCCTCCCAAGAGCGGGCGCCGGGCTCTCCTGGGGCAGGCGGCAGTGGGCTCCGGGTTACTCCTTAGCCTTAGGGAGGTGGGTTCTCTCCCAAGCGCGGGGCCTTTTGCCCCGCTTCCGGGGCGCGGGTATTCAAAGCAGCCCTGGGTGCCCCCTGCGGGGGCTCAGGACACCTCTGGGGGCCCCGGGGTTCCAGAGTGGCCTGGGCGCACCCTCCCCTGCACGCGTGCGTGGGGGGGGGGGGGGCTCAGGCCTTAGGGTTCTTCCGCCACTTGGGGAGGGTGAAGGTAGCGCCCTCCGCAGAAGGAGCTACAGTCCCCCTGAGAAAGGAGGAGGGCAAAGGAGGGGGACAAACTTTCATTTTTCTTCTTCAATTTAATATATTTTTATTGATATTTTTACAGTATAACTTATATTTAATAGTAGTACATATGTTTTCCTTCCCCCCTTTGACCTCCCCCCAGCCTCCCTTACCCCCCAGCACATGTCCCCACCTGCCCCCCTCCCCGCCCCAGTGTCTTTCATTCATTGGTTATGCTCATATGCATGCATACAAATCCTTCGGTTGATCTCCCCCAGCATCCGCCTCCCATCCACCCAAGCCTTCCCCCTGTAGCTTGACAGCCTGTTCAAGGCCACCCTGCCTCTATATCAATCACTCTCCCCTGTTTCTTTTCTTCAAAAATATCTTGCCTCTGCATACTAGAAATAAATGTATAAGAACAAAAAATGTTTGAGTGTCAGTTTCAATGTTCAACTGTTCTGAGTCCCAGTTTCAGTGTCAAATAGTTCTTTATGTGTACATGTCAGCAATGGTATCCAGATGGTGGACACATCGTGGCAATGCAAGATCCATCCTCTCTGGTTGGGTCCTGGGCCTCCTGCAGCCATGCACAACTGCCTACTGCTAGCATGGCAAGGTGTCGTCAGTGTCCCCCATCTCTGGACCGTCCTCGTGGCTGGAACAGACCTGTCAGTTCCTCACTGTCGCTGGAACCCACATGATCTTGGAGTTGTTCTCTGAAAACACACAAACACATTCTCGACCAAAAGTTAACAAAGGGATCCTCTCTGCAAAATAGACTTGGGATTCTTTTTATTTTTGCCCAAATGATTTTATTTATTTATTTTTTTGGGTTCATTTTGTATAGCTCCTGGGAGCTCCTTTCTACGTGCCAGATGAGATGCTGCCTCATTCATGGATTTTTGAACAAAGCCAATTAGGTCTTGAAATGTACTCAGTTGAATTTTGTTTCTTGACAAGCTCTCATGTTTGGAGACTGAGGAGAACATCTTTCACTCCTTTTTAACGTCCAGGGACCCGCTGAGGGACTGAGCTCTCCAGGCTTTCCCTCTGTTCAGGAGATGACGCTGTGCTGTCTTAAGCGTCCTTACCAGTGGGGCTGGGTCTGGACTGTAATCACCATCCAAAGTGGGAAATAGTAATTCTTGGAGTGACTACAGCTGCTGGGAGAAAGAATCACGGGCAGATCAAGTGGAAGGGGAATGATCAGACCGACTGTTTTTCGCGATTAGAGCCTGAGAACTCGATTCAGAGCTGAAGTGAAGGAAGCCTAGAGATATCCAGTCTTGCCCTCTTATTTTACACATGAAACACTGAGGACCAGAGGGGTGAACTGTGTACTGATTAGGGTCCTATCCAGGACTAGAATTATGGCGTTCCCCCTCCCCAGCTATCCATTTTCCTCCCCATCACATTGACCTTTGCACTAGCCTCATTCTCCCTTTTTGCCCTCTCTTTTTGCCTCCCTCCCAATAACCTCTCACAATAGCTGCAATGGTCAGCTAGCAGACCACCCTATTACAATAATTGCTTCTTTTTTAAAAAAAATTAAATTCTTTATTGTTTAAAGAATTACATATGTCTCCTTTTTCTCCCATTGATCTCTCCCAGGCTATTCCCACCCCCCAACACATGCCCTCACCCCCCTATTGTCTTTGTCCATGGGCTTTGCTTATATGCAAGCATACAAGTCCTCTGGTTGATCTCTTACCACCCACCCCCATATTTCTATCTCTACAATAGTTGCTCCATTAGGCTTTTGTTTCTTAGTTGGTTAGTGAGTAGTAGAATTCCCCAATTGCTGAATTTCTTGGTTGGTGGAAACCAAGAATTCCGTCAGCAATGCAGAGCTATTGTTGACACAAACACTAGACTAGCCAATCAAAGGACGAGTCATGAAGTTCTAGACACTCCAGCTTGACAGGATGTTAAGAACTTGGAGAACATCCAAGGAAGAGCAGTGACACAGTGGGTGGGGTAATAAATAAGAATGTTTAAGGAAGATGAAAGGATTTGTGATTATTTATCTTGGAGAAGAAAGGCCGAGGGTGGTTTTAAAAGAGTGTCAGGCCTGCCTTAGCTGGTTTGGCTTAGTGGATAGAGCATGGGCGCAGACTGAAGAGTTACAGGTCAAGGGCACATGTTTGGGTTGCCTTGATCTCCAGGAGGTAGCGTGCAGGAGACCGCCAATCAATGCTTCTCTCTCATCATTGATGTTTCTATCTCTCTCTCTGCCTCCCAAATCAATAAAGATATATTTTAAAAAATAAAAGACTGTCAAGCCTGGCTGGTGTGGCTTGACTGGTTGGGTATTGTTCTGTCCACTGGAAGGGTGCTGGTTCGATTCGCAGACAGGGCACATGCCCGGGTTGTGGGCTCCATCCCCAGTAGGAGTCCACTGCTGTTTTGCTGTCACATTGATACTTCTCTCTCTTTCCCTTTCCCTTCCTTTCTCTAAAAATTACTTTAAAAAATCCTTTAAAAAATAGAAGAGTTTCAAATATAAGATCAGTGCAGTACATCTTCCCTGAGGATGGCATGAAAAATAAGATAACAACAGCAAGAGCAGTTAGGCTTCAGGGCTTTTGACTTTAGCTACTCATTAGACTCACCCAGGGAGCTTTTTTTTTTTTTTTTTTCCCCTCAAAGTTGAAATTGCTCTTTTTAGATATTGTCTCCCTCCCTAATCCCTCACAATAGCTCAGGGCTACAGTGTAGGGGTGTAGGAGCCCTGTGGAGAATTTCTCCATTCACTTAGAGCTGCTGATCACTGTTAATCAGCCAAGCCCTCCTGCTGAGGCTAGTTACATAAATGTTGCAAGCTTTCCTCTCTGTACTCTGGAAATCAGACAAGAAATCAGGGAAACAGGGATCAGAAGAAACTGGATACAACTGGAAAAGAGTGACAATTCACTTTCTGGAGTTAAAGAGAAAGGATGACTTCCCTCCCTTGGCAGGGAGGGCAGCGTAATGAGGTAGGATTGTAGAACACACGCTGATAGGAAAGAGAGCCTTCTCATTAGATTTTGAAAAAAATATTCTTCAGGTCTGGTGAAATTTTTAGTGAAAGTAATATTTTTCTTGTCATTTCATTACCCACCTCTTGTCTAAGGTTATATTTAATTTCATGGGCCAGTGACAGCCCAAACAAACACAGTGCTAGAGCTGGGCTTGTTAGCATCGCCCACCCCTTTTTATCCCCTCCCCCAAGTTAAAGTGTAGCATGAAATTATAAATAATGGACTTTAGAATCCTACATGCCTAAGTTCAAGTTCTGGCTCTCCCATTTTTTAGTTATGTGACCTTAAGCAAGTGATTTAATTCTCTCTAAGCCTGTGTTTTCTCATTTTTAAAAGATCATAATAAACATCTCTGCTTCATAGGCTTGTTCTGGGGGTACAATAAGATGGTGCATGTGTAGCACTTGGCACAGTGCCTAGCATGTTGAAGTGCTTAATAATCATTAGTAATGGTGATGAACAATGGTATTAGCATTCTTTGTTGTAAATTTTATTTCTTTAAGACTTTCGCTTATAGAATTTAGGCTAATTATCCTATCTGAAATTAAACACAGCACCAAGAGAAGTTATCAAAGTTTTCAGTAACCCCAATGGTTCCTGAGTGTAACATCCTGCACTTTTCACAGCAAGGTCAAGTTCTTGGCTTGCAATAGTCAGGGAGCAAACCATATCTTTTTTTCTTAAAAACACACACACACACACACATTTTTTTATTGTAAACTAGAGGCCCAGAGCATGAATTTGTGCATGGGTGGGGTCCTGCCAGCCTGGCCCCAATCAAGGCAGATTAGGGACAAGCCAGGTGGGGGAAGGAACCACAGATGATTGGCTGGCAGGCCTTGCCCCTGATTGGTGTTGGGAGAGCTGATTGGAGGCAGGGCTAGCCATGGGGAGGGGCTGTAGGCCAGTGGTCATGCCCCCGAATGGGGTGGAGGGTGCTGACCGGGAACCAGCAGCCTGGGGGAGAAACCATGAGTGTTTGGCCAGCTAGCCCTGCTTCTGACCGGGGTAGGGGAGCCAATCTGGGGTGAGGTCAGGTGGTGGGAGGGGCTGCAGGTTGATCAGGGTGGTGGGAGCTTATAGGGGGTGAGGAAGGCCAGGAGGATGGGCTTCAGGAGTTTGGCTGGCTGGCCACATCCCCTGTTGGAGTGGGAGGGAGATCAGGAGTAGGCCTCCTAGGGGGAGGAGCTGCGGTCTTATCATGGTGGGGCAGGCCCATCGGGGGCTGGGGGGACGGGCCACAGGAGGTTGGCCGCCTGGTTCCACCCCCTGATCAGGCCAGTTTTCTGGCCACAGTGGGCATCATAGTGACCTGTCATCAGTCATTCTGGTCGTGATGGATGCTGGCTTTTTATATATGTAGATTAATTGTAGACTTACAGAAACATTGTAAAAATAATACAGAAAACTTCCATATATCCTTCACCCAGGTCCCCTAATGTTAATATCTTACATAACCACAGTGCAATTGTCAGAACTAGGAAATTAACTTGGGCTGAATACTATTCACCTAAAAACTTTATTCAAGTTTTACTAGTTTTCACTAATGTCCCTTTTTTGTTCTAGCATCCTATCTAGAATCCTATCCAGAATCCCATTTAGTTCATTTAGTTTTTATTTTCCCTTAGTCCCCTGTAACCTGAACATGTTTCCTAGTTTCCTTGTCTCTCATGACTTTGATGATTTTGAAGAGTATGATCAGTTATTTTGTGTAATGTTCCTCACTCAGGGTTTATCTGTTTTCTCATGACTGTGCTGGAAAAAAAAATTTTATTTTTGCAAGAACACCACAGACATTTTTTTATATTTTTAAAAAATATATCTTATTGATCTTTCACAGAGAGGAAGGGAGAGGGACAGAAAGTCAAAAACATTGATGAGAGAGAAACATCCATCAGCTGCCTCTTGCACACACACTCCCCCCCCCCCTCCCGGGGACATGCCTGCAACCAAGGCAAATGCCCCCGACTGGAACTGAACCTGGGACCCTCCAGTCCACAGGCTGACACTCTATCCACTGAACCGAACCGGTTTCAGCCACCACAGACATTTTATTGTGTCCTTCTTAGTGCATTGTCTCACGAGGTTTGTGATACAGACATTGATATTTTATTACTGATTAGAAGCCCAGTACACAGAATTTGTTCATTGGGGGAAGGTCCCTCAGCCTGACCTGTGCCCTCTCACAGTCTAGGACCCCTTTGGAGATGTCCGACTGCTGGCTTGTGGCTGGATGGCCTTCTGGTGCTGCATGGCCTGCTGCTTGAGCTTCAGCAGCTGCTGCATGTGCATGGACTGAGCAACCACAGTCTGCCCTGTGAACACTATTGAGTGGGTGAGTCAAGTGTGGCAGCAGGCTCACCCTGAGTTCCCTGTACTTCCCTGAGTCACTGAATTATTCAGATTGACTGCATTCTACAGAGAATGGCTCCAGGATCAGACCTAAGCTGACAGTCAGACATCCCTCTTGCAGTCCAGGACCCCTCAGGGGATGTCTTACTGCCAGCTTAGTTCCAATTCCTGAGGGATCAGGCCTAAGCTGGCAATCACATATCCTGCTTATAGTTCAGGACCCCTCAGGGGATGTAGCAGTGCCAAGTGGCAGGCAGCCAGGGAGGAGCCTGAATCGGGGCCAGGCACCCTGCTGCTTGCGCTCATCCCAGCCCACTGTGCCTGCTGCCACTACCTGGTAATGCTGCCACAGAGTTGAGAAAGGCTCCCACCATGTAAGCTGCACTCGCCAGCTGTCGGCCTGGCTTTTGGCTGGGTGGCGCTGATCACCAGGGGGCAGCTCCTGTGTTGAGCGTCTGCCCCCTAGTAGTCAGTGCACATCATAGTAACTGGTTATTGTGGTTGTTCCTTCATAACAGTTGCTTAGGCTTTTATTATATCGACTAGAGGCCTGGTGCATGAAATTCGTGCACAGGGGTGGGAGTATCTCTCAGCCCAGCCTACACCCTCTCCAATCTGGAAGCCCTCAAGGGATTGGGTCTAAATGGGCAGTCAGACATCCCTGTCACAATCCAGCACTGCTGACTCCCAACTGCTCGCCTCCCTGCCTTCCTGACTGCTCCTAACCACTTCTGCCTGCCAGCCTAATCATCCCCTAACCACTACCCTGTCAGCTTGATTAATGTCTAACTGCTCCCCTGCCAGCCTATTTGCCTCCAACTTCCTTCCTCTGCCAGCCTGGTCACCCCTAATGGCCTTCCCCTGCAGGCTTGATTGCCCACACTGCCCTCCCTTGCAGGTCTGGTCTCTCCCAACTGCCCTCCCCTGCTAGCCTGATAGCCCATAACTGCCCTCCCTTGCAGGCCTGGTCCCTCCCAACTGCTCTCCACTGCTGGCCATCTTGTGGTGGCCATCTTGTGTCCACATGGTGGCAGGATCTTTGACCACATGGGGGCAAAGTTGGAGTGATGGTCCATCTGCATATTATTCTTTTATTAGGTAGGATAGAGGCCTAGTGCATGGGTAGGGGCCAGCTGGTTTGCCCTGAAGGGTGTCTGGATTAGGGTGGGGTTTTTTTTTTTTGCATGTGGGGCAGCCTGGGCGAGAGGTCTGTGGTGGTTTGCAGTCTGGCCACATGCCCCCCCCGCCCCCAGCAACCCAAGTGGAGGCCCTGGTATCTGGAATTTGTTTATCTTTAACAATTAAAACTTTGTAGCCTGGAGCGAGGCCAAGCCTTCTCCTGGCTCAGTGGTGGCAGCCATTTCTGTTGGAATTTATTTATCTTCTATAATTGAAACTTTATAGCCTTAAGCAGAGGCTTCAGCCAGTCAGGGTGTGTGGAAAGTGTGGCTTCCTCCATCGCTGAGGAAACCCAAGCCTCCTTCCTGCTCTCTCCATGGCTGCAGCCATCTTGGTTGGGGTTAATTTCCATACTCGCTCCTGATTGGCTAGTGGGTGTGGAGTGATGGTTAATTTGCATATTACTCTTTTATTAGATGGGATGATGTTGACTTTGGTAACTTGGTTAAGGTGGATTTTACCTAATTTCTCTACTGTGAAGTTCCTACCTGTCTGTAGTTAATAAGCGTCTTGGGAGAGATACTTTTAGACTATGTAAACTCTGTTCTTCCTCCAGCTTTCACCTATTAATCTTATTTATTTTTATTTAAAAATATTTTTGTTGATTTCACAGAGGAAGGAGGAGAGGGAGAAATATAGAAATATCAATGATGAAAGAATCATTGATTGGCTGCCTCCCACATGCCCTGTACAGGGGATTAAGCCCACAACTGGGAATCAAGTTGTGACCTCCTGGCTAAACTACTGAGCCATCTTGGCCATGCACCCATTAATTTTGGTATTCATTGGTAGAGATTGTTTTTAACAATTACCACAGTGGTATTTGATTAATGATTATTTCCTATTTTTCTCTTTCTGTATACATTTTTAATTGAGTCCTAGTTTTCAGAACTCTAGTTTTCTTGTTTGTTTGTTCATTTATTTATTTATTTTAGTATAAACTCATGAATGTATTCCATTCTTTAGGGTATAATCCAGTACTATCATTATTCCTTTTGTTGCTGAAATTGTTCCAGATTTAGAAAACCATAATCTGTTGTTTAGTTATTATTCCACTTGTTCCTATCTTTCCTGTTGGTGTGATATTTGAAAAGAGATAAGGAAGGTCAACAGGGTTCTCACCTCTGTGATTAAACAGAACTATGCCTTTAATGTAAAGGTCTCCAGGGGAGAGGAGCCCACCTCTTTCTACACCAACTCCTTCCAATGCTGAAACTAATGTTCAGAAACATTCTTTTTGAAATGAACCATGCTCTTTCTTCAATTTATTTGTTCTTGTTCCACTCCCAGTAGAGACAAAAACTTGCTGGGAGAGCATATCATGGCATATGATCACTGCAATATGCTCAGGGTTAATTTAATAGGAACCAGACCTCATAGCCTGCTCTTTGAATGGTTCACGTTGTTTCACACAGATGCTGGGGAGCACAGCCTTCAGTTATCCTTGCTAACAATCTCCAGTGAGTCTTAAAACTTATGCAGTCTCTTGAATAAGAACTCTTGAATATTGACTCTACTGTGACCTGTTTCCAGGTTTCCTGACCCTGCCTCCAGGAGACTAAAGGATGATGGTGGCATGAAGTAGACAGAAGGTTAATCATGCCTGATTGTGCTAACTCTCCAACAAGGAATTGTGATGAACTAACACTCATTTTCCGATAGTTCTCAAACTTTTAAAAACTACAGTCAATCTAGGCAGGGCAAAAAAGACCCATCACATCCTATGTTACAGAGAAGAAGCATTTAGGGATAACAAGGATTTGGAGAGACATAAAGCAACAATCAAAATGGCAATTTGGCAGCAGTTATATAAAAAACAAGATCAACAAGTAAAATTAAACATTTCAAAATATAAGAGAAGCCACTCAGAACCAACTCAGGCTGACCCTGATGGTGCCTGGTGATCCCTGTGTCTTTCCTGGAAACTGGAGATTTCAAGTGTTCACATGTATGAGGACATAGGAGGGCCGTATTTCATTGCCAAAGGTGTATGATGTCCCAGCTTCTTAGAGAACGAATCTGAGTCCTCAGTAAACTCCAGTTATCTAGTAACTTTAGATTACAAGTGCCAGAATTTCCAGTGTTTAGTAGGTCAATTAATAAATCATTAGTCTTTCAACAATGATAATTAAATTTAAAAAATAGGTTATTAGTAAGTACCACTCACTGAAAAGTAAAAATGGGAGCTTAATAACATTGCCTTTGAAGATGAACTCTTTTTGAATGAATTTGAAGCCTCTCTCAGAGGACCCTTTTGGTCTATTGCTTTATTTTACACAGTTAAATCAGATGGATGGATGGTTAAAAGAGAGTAAAGGGGCCAGCTGAAGCAGCCTAACTAATAAAAGAGTAATATGCAAATTGACCATACTCACACTACACTCACAAGCCATGCCCACCAGCCAATCAGGAGCAAGTATGCAAATTAACCCAACCAAGATGGCTTTGGCCATGGAACAAGCAGGAGGCTTGGATTTCCCCAGCAATAGAGGGAACCAAGCTTCCTGCACACCCTGGCTGGCCCAGGCCTGCACTCAAGGCTACAAAGTTTCAATTATAGAAGATAAATAAATCCCAACAAAAATGGCTATGGCCATGGAGCAAGCAGGAGGCTTGGCTTCACTCAAGGCTATGAAGTTTCAATTATAGTAGATAAATAAATCACATATACTAGGGTCTCTGCTTGGGTCGCCGGGGGGCATGGCCAACCTGCAAACCACCACAGGCCCTTTTCCCAGGCCACCCCATGCCCCAAGAGAACCCCCACCCTGATCTGGGACACCCTTCAGGGCAAACCAGCCAGCCCCAACCCATGCACCCGGCCTCTATCCTATCTATTCCTATCTAATAAAAGAATAATATGCAAATTGACCATTACTCCAATACACAAGATGGCTGTCCCCATGTGGTCAAAGATGACTACTCCCATGTGGACACAAGATGGTCACCACAAGATGGCCAGCAGGGAGGGACCAGGTCTGCAAGGGAGGGCAGTTAGGGGTGACCAGGCCTGCAGGGGAGGGCAGTTAAAGGTGACCAGGCCTGCAGGGGAGGGCAGTTAGGGGCAAACAAGCTGGCAGTGGAGCTGTTAGGCATCAATCAGGCTGGCAGTGGAGTAGTTAGGGGGTGACCAGGCTGACAGGCAGGAAGGCAGGCAGGCAGGGAAGCAGTTGGGAGCCAGCAGTCCTGGATTGTGAGAGGGATGTCCAACTGCCTGTTTAGGCCCGATCTTACCTGGATTGGGCCTAAACAGGCAGTTGGACATCTTTTGAGAGGTCCCAGATTGGAGAGGGTGCAGGCTGGGCTGAGGGACACATACCCCTGTGCACAAATTTCATGCACAAGGCCTCTAGTAAGAATAATAATCTCCACCAGAGAAACCAAGATGGCAGCATAAGGTATACACCTTTATGTGCTGGCTCTCACAACCACACCAAAACTGCAAGTAAAAGACAAAATGACTATCATCCAGAACCACAGGAAAGCTGGCTGAGTAGAAGTTCTACAACTAGAAGGGGGGGGAAAAGCACATTGAGACCGAGTAGGACATGCAGAGGCGTGGAAAAGCAGAGGTACGGAGGAGCACGAATTGAGCTGGTGACTGGCTGCGCTGTTTTTCACAATTGGGAAGGAGATACAAGCTTTCTACAGCTCTGAATTCCAGTTTCTGGTGAAAATCTGGGGACTCAGACTCCTATGGGAAGAAGCTGGACTGTTTGGCATCAGGTCAGAAAGTGAGGGTGGTTTTCTTGCAGAGGTGCTCATAGGAATTTGTTTACTGTGCTGGGGCACAGGACATAGAGTTGCAGAGACACAGAGATGACTGACTGGCAGTCATCACTGTTTGCTACACCCTGGTGATTCCCTGAGACCCCACCCCACCCAATTTACAAACCCACCCAAACTGTGTACAGAGGCTTATGCATATGAATGGCCTGCCCTTCTGCAGCTTAACCTAACAAACTGCAGCTGGGTCAGACAGTGCCAAAACTTCCAAACCCCAAACAAAGAGGAGAAATCTGCAGATCTCCTTGTAGCTGCTGCAGGGTGGCTTCAGGCAGTAGCTAACTTGCACATTTTTGTAGATCCAGGAGCCAGTGTACCTACTGGTCAGTGTGAGATGATACCAGATTTCAACTCCTCACATCCATAAGTGACACACACAAGGGGAAGACTCAGTGAGCACCAAAACCCCACTTAAGCAAGTCCTAATCCATAGGAGTGTCTCCAGTACAGCAGTTCTTCCATTATAGACACAACAGGTCCTCACAGCCAATTGGCCTGGAGATCAATTCCTCCCAGTGTATCAACAGCAATCAAGGCTTAACTACAACAAGACTGTGCACCCATCCCACAAAGGGGTGCACCAAGAGTGTCCCCTCAGCTGATTGGGGAGGCTGAGCCACTGGGCCTATAGATCACCTACCACACAAAGCCACTCTATCAACACAGGGAATCAGCCAAAATGCGGAGACAAAGAAACATGTCATGAATGAAAGAAATGAAGAAAAGCAAAATGATTTCAAAACCACAGTTATAAGGTTACTCAAGAATCTTCTAGAAACATACAAGAAACTTAGTGAGACCTTCAAGGATCTTAATGAGAATGCCGAAAAAAAAAAAAAAAAAAAAAAAGGAAAAGGACCAGTCAGAAATTAAGCATACACTGTCTGAAATAAAGAATAATATACAGAAATTCAACAGTAGACTAGAGGACCCCAAGAATCAAACCAAAGATTTAAATATGAGGAAGCAAAAAAAAAAATGCAACCAGAAAAACAAACAAACAAAAAAGAGTCCAAAAATATAAAGTATAAGGAGCATCTGAGCCAACTTCAAGCATACCAACATCAGAATTATGAGGGTGCCAAAAGAAGAGAGAGAGCAAAATATTGAAAACCTATTAGAAGAAATAATGACAGAAAACTTTCGTTACCTGGTGAAAGAAATCGACTTACAAGTCCAGAAAGTGCAGAGAACCCCAAAAAAGAGGAACCCAAAGAGGATCACACCAAGACACATCATAATTAAAATGCCAAGGGCAAATGACAAAGAGAGAATCTTGAAAGCAGCAAGAGAAAAACAGTTAATTACCTATAAGGAAGCACCCATACAACTGTCAGCTGATTTCTCAACAGAAACTATGCAGGCCGGACAGGAGTGACAAGAAATATTTAAAGTGATGAACATCAAGAACCTACAACCAAGAATACTCTACCTAGCAAAGCTATCATTGAGCATCTACCCCCTAGTGGTCATTGTGTGTCATGGCGACTGGTAGTTCTGCCATTCAGTTGATTTGCATATTAGCCTTTTATTATCCTATGTAATAAAAGAGTAATTTACAGATTGACCATCACTCCAACACACAAGAGGGCTGCCTCCATGTGGTCAAAGATCCTGCCCCCATGTGGACACAAGTTGGCTACCACAAGATGGCCAGCAGGGGAGGGCCATTGGGAGGTTCCAGGCCCTGCAAGGGAAGGCAGTTGTGGGCAATCAGGCCAGCAGGGGAGGGCAGTTGGGGGTGATCAAGCCTGCAGGGGAGGGCAGTTAGGGGTGACCAGGCCAGCAGAAGAGGGAAGTTGGGGGCAAACAGGCTGCCAGGGGAGCAGTTAGACATCAATTAGGCTGGCAGGGTAGTGGTTAGCAGGTGATCAGGCTGGCAGGCAGAAGCGGTTAGGGGCAATCAGGGAGGCAGGCAGGTGAGCAGTTTGGAGCCAGCAGTCCTGGATTGTGAGAAGGATGTCCGATTGCGGTTTAGGCCTGATCCCACTAAGATAGGGCCTAAATGGGCAGTTGGATATCCCTCTAGAGGTCCCAGATTAGAGAGGATGCAGGCTGGGCTAAGGAACATCCCCTACTCCCTGTGCACGAATTTAGTGCACCGGGCCTCTAGTATAGGATAATTGTCCATTCCAAAGCATAAGCTGTAAAGAATAAGATAAATGTACTTTAAAATTAATCTGTATAGGCTTGATCAAAGGAACATCTATTCTTGCTGGATTTATAGTAACACTTGAATAGGAGAAAGGGATGGAAGGCAGGATCCCTCTGGAGAGCCCACGGTCACCAAGAGGGGTGAGCTCCAGGGAGGCGTGTGTGCTGCAGATAAGCTCACAGGCAGTTGGCCCGACCTGCCAGGGCATGAACACACTCCACGGGCTGTGAAATCACTCACGTGTGAGTTGTCTGGTGCCAGGGGAAGGGGGGTTGTAGGAAGGGGAGGCAGGAGGGCAGAATGTGGGCTGGGCCAAGTTTAGAATTACAAGTGCCACAGGGGAGTTGGAACCACACTTTAAATAGCCAGCACCTTCCCGTCCCCCCTTAGATAATTCTTCTCCCCGTGCCTGGACCTCTGGCAGCAACTGCAAGAAGGTTAGTAACATTTTCTACTCTCCCTTTTCTGTTTCCGGGTCTCAGACTACAGGTTGGTGGGATCCACAGGACTTAGAATCAAAGGGTTTTTCGATGCTCTCCCAGAAAATGTTTCTGACAGTTATGTGTGACCATGCAAAGAATATATGCTATTTTCTTTACTTTCTGAAACTTCAGTGGTTGTTGACTTAAGGGACAATGTGATTTGGAGAAAGAGAATCCTAGATTGAGAGGGAAGACATTTGGGTTTAATGCTAGGAAAATGAAGGCTTTCTTCTCTGTGAAATGAGTTAAGATGGAAGAACATAAAAAATTTGATAGTATTGAAAGAAAAGAAAGATTTAAATACCTGTGATTCTGCTAAGTGATTTAATCCTTATAGCTAAGTATAGCCTATCATTCTCATTGTTACGGATGAGCAAACTAAGCACTTCTTTTTCCTGAAGTCAGGCAGTGAGTGACATGGCTCAAAGCTAAAACCTGAATCCAGGCCTGCTTGACTCTGTTCCTAATGTCCTTTCCACTGCCCGGGGCTACCTCTGAGAAGCAGAACCCTCGCGAGGCCAAGGGACCCAGGATAGTGCTCCTGTTTCTTATGGGATCTGGGAGGATGATGAAGTGAAGGGAGATGGAATCCAACCCTCGGAAGACATCCTCAGATGCTAAGGGGAGGCCCAGAACCAGCGCAAGACCTTAGGCAACCTTCCCTAAACGACTGGAGAATCGCCTTGGAACCAGCTGCTTGCATTTCTCCTTCTTATTCCACTAACAACCTCTGGAGTCCATTCCCTATTTATCAAATAAACAAAGGTCCTACTGTTTCCTGATGTTCTGGACCCCTGGGAGAGTCGGTGCCCAGCTGGGGCTCCTGCTGAGAAAGTTCCGCTAACAAGAATGTTTCTTGAGGTATAGGAAAAAGCCCATTGGCCCACTTTTCTGGAAAAGCAGCCACTGTATACAATCAGGGGAGAGTCTTTAGAAGATGCTTATATTCAACACGCTAATAAATCTAGTCAGCCGAGGTAATCAAGGAATGTAACTGAAAAAACAGGAACAGAGTGGGTGTAGGTCCTGGCTGTGCGACTACCAGCTGTATGGCAGCAGACACGCTGTTTAACCCCTCAGAGCCCCAGTCTCTGCATTTACAAAGCGGAGTAACACTGCTTACATCTCAGGATTGTTGTGTGGATTAATGAGATAAATGTATGTAAAGAGCTTTTTCCATAGTAGTTGCTAGCCATACATGAACCACATCCAATCTTATCCTCAATCCCAATAAGAGTCTAGACTAGGGCAGTGAAGGGTTTAGAATTCTTGTTCTTTATTCATTTTGTGTTGTCTTCTCTACCGCAACAGTTTCCTACATTTGTTATCTCCCAAAAAGAAAAGCACCCAGAGTTCATCTTTTCCTTTGGCTGATTTCAGAGAGAGATGGAGGAAGTAGCTGGAAAAATCAGCTCATCTTATTCAGGGTTCCTGGTCCCACTCAATCTCTCTCGATGCTTTGGAAGGAGTTTTTTTTTTTTTTTTAACTGGTTTACAAAATAAAACATGTTCTCTGATAAAAGTGTAGAAAATATAGATAAGAAAAATTCCTGTAATCCATGGAGAGCAAAACAGTTTTCTGGACATCTAATCTTTCAATGCATATAAATATAAAATATTTTCCCAGCATAATCATATTGTATGACCTATTTTATAACTGTTTAAATTTCACATCTTATGAACACTTTTTATTCATTATACTTTCTCCTGCAACACAATTTTTAAAAATCTTTATTGTTCAGTTTATTAATTACATTGTTCCCTTTTTTCCCCCTATAGCTCCCCTCCACAAGGTACCCATCCCACCCTCCGCCCTCACGCCCCCACTGTCCTCTCCCATAGTCTGCAACACAATTTTTAATGATTATACAGTAGTCCATTGTGTGTATGTAACCATAATTTATTTGTCTATTTACCATTCTTAAACATTTATGTACATTATAATTTTTTGGTGTTAAAAGCAATGAATATCCTTAAGCCAAAATCTTTACCCCCAGTCAGAATTATTTTCTTTGAATAAATTTCTGCAACAAAAAATTGGTAGTTTTGAGGATTTATAAAAATCCCATCCCTTCAATTGTCCCCAGCATACAGGATAGAGAAACTAAAACTCATGCCAACACAGACAAAGGGAGTTGTGGGGTGGCAAGGAGAACACAGACCATCTGGAGCCTGTGTGAGTTCTCCCATGTCCGCAAATCCCAACTCAAGAGTCTGTGTGGTGGAAGCAGCATCTGTAGTTCAGTATCAGCCTTTCCTCTCAGCACAGGAAAGGAATATATATTTTCAGCAGCAGACACCCAGCCTCTACCCATAAGAGAGGCGAAGGAGGACCTGGGTCTGCAGACAAGGGAGCAGGAATGCACTCTCTGCAAGTGCACTTACTCCCTTCGACATTTGCTGGTGAAGGATGGGGAGCACTTTCCTCCCAGAGTTCTCGAGTGACAGAGTGCCCTGCTTGTTTTCCAGGTGGGATGGACAGCCGGGTCTCGGGCACAGCCAGTAATGGAGAGACAAAATCCGTGTGCCCTGTCGTGGAAAAGGCAGAGGAGGATGGCACCCTGGAACGCGGGCACTGGAACAACAAGATGGAGTTTGTGCTGTCAGTGGCTGGGGAGATCATTGGCCTAGGCAACGTCTGGAGGTTTCCCTATCTCTGCTACAAAAATGGGGGAGGTGAGAGCCACTGCACCACCCGCCAACCCTGGAAGGAGGTGTTCCCATCGCCTGCACTTACTGCCCCTCTGAGTGGTCCTAGAGACACAGAATGCTGGCGTTGGAAGGAGCCTTCCTTAGAATCCATTAAGGACACTGCAGGAGCCTGAGACCTAAACACACAGCGACGGTCCCAGGGGTTTTCTATTTTAGCATGGCATCACGGAAATAGGAATGCAGGCTCAAAACCAGATGGACCAGAGTTTGGGTTCTGGCTCTGCCACTTACTCTCTGTGTAACCTAGGGCACATTGCTTGAGTCCTCAGAGCCTCTACTGCTGCACCTGTAAAATGGAATAGTAATACCTGCAAGGTTGCTGTAAGGATTAGAGACAATGTATGCAAATGCTTAACAAATGGTAGCTATGTTCAAGATGATGTGAACACCAAACTGTCCCATGATCTTGAGATTCCGTAGCCATGGCTTTGTGTCTTCCTCTAGTCTTCTGGTACCATGACATCCTGTAAGCCGTTCACTGTCTAACACCCACCAGTGTCGTAACCTTTGATTCCAGTGCCTTTTCCTTCATATATTTCTCACTGCGAATGTGTGTGTGTGGGAAGCATGAACTCTAACTTTAGTTCTTTGCTGGCTTCTCATTCCCCTCCATTCTCACCTCTGTGGTAACTTTGCTACCCCATACAGCAGTGGTGGTCATTTCCCAACCTTTTCAGGGAAATCCCAGCTCACCTCGGGAAGCCCCAGGGGGCTTTCTCCGGTAATGAAGGTTCTGGGTGAGCAGCCGCTTAGGAAGATTTCCTTGCTGATGGTTGGGCTCCCGGGTCTGGTTTTGAAGTGAGGCTATCGTATGAGCTGGAGGAAGGAGAAATGCAGAGGCAGGTCACAGGGGGATATGGTGAGGGGAGTAGTAATTTAACGGGCTGCAGGGAGAGTACCCTAATGCAACACCTATCATCTTGCAGGGTGAGTAGGGGCCTCCAAAATGCATCAAGCTCAGTCTCACAATGGTTTTGGAGAGAGAGAAAACCTACAACACAAATGGAGGTGGGAGGAATGGGGAAGAGCACAGAGAGATGCTTGGAGCCCATAGTGTTATTGTCAGGATTGTGGCAATTGGGAGTTGATTGGCTCTGGGATTGGAGGCTAACTTCTATTTTTCCAGGGGTGGGGGTGGGGGCGGTGGGGAGTTGATCTGGCTTTTCTGTCTAGGGATTTCTGGCCAGCAGCCTGAACTCACAGGACTTTGTTCAGTCTGCATTGTGAAGGAAGAAGGGAGGGATTTTCACTTTTGACCTAGCCCTGGACACCCACATGCTTGTTTAGGAACTTAGGTCTGAGCACTTTCCCTTCGGAGAACTGGGTGAAGGGAAGGGGCTAGCCGAAGGAGGAAGAGGAGTCTGTGGCCTAAGCTGGGTGGTGAGACTCTTTGGAACCTAGTAACCAGCTTAGCTCTTCACGTGGCAGAAAGCTTAGGCGGTGAGCAGCTTTCCCCAAGCCTCTCTGGAATTGGGTAAAGGTTAGCTTGGGAATTAGCAGAACCGGCATGAAGAGGTGGGAAAGAGTAAGACTCCCCCTGCTAGGTTGTGGTCTGGCAGTGTTTGGGTCTGGGCTCTGCTTCAGGACTTTGGGGGTAAGTCTGTGCAGACCTGGGTGGAAATGCAGGCCCAGGAAGAAAAGAGTATCCAGTCCTTGGTTTTTCACACGGTGCTTTCAGGAGAGGTGGAGGCAGAAGGGTGGCTGCTGTGGTGGCTCCCTCTTGGATAGAGCCTGCCTTCCAGCATGCAGACCACGATGGACAGTGCAGACATTTCCCTTTATTGACTGCTTACACCACCAGCTACAATCCCTTCCCTTGGTCAAGGGCAGGGCCTTAGCATCCTGGTCTCTTTCCCTGATGAATGACAGCAGCTGGAGGGAAGAGTTCTGAGGGGCTTTGGAGCTAGAGGCTAATGCTTAGCTTTGCTGAAGGGCATGAGTCCATCGGGCCACCTGGTGAATTAAGGGAAGGTACCTTTGCCAAGGTAAGGGGGACTGACCAAGGATACATTTGGTTAGACATGCCTGCTTTTCTGATTTTGAGTGCTCTCAGTGGTTTAACCCCTCTGTCATAATTTATCTCCCCTCACCTCTCATGCAATACTAGCTCTTACAGAGAATGGGCACTTCTTGTCATCTCCTTGTCTCTTTGTCAATAAGAGACTGAGTCTCTTTTACTTTAAAAAAAATAGTTAATTTTGTTAATTCTCACCCAAGGATATTTTTTTTTCATTGATGTTTTTAGAGCAAGTGGAAGAGCAGGAGGGAGAGAGAGACAAAGACACAGAGAAAGAAACATCGATGTGAGACACATGGAAATTAGTTGCCTCCCTCATGCACCCCAAACTGGGCCCAGGGATTGAGTCTGCAACCCAAAATAGGTGCTGGGGAATAGAACCTGCAACCCTCCCATGTGCAGGCTGACATGCCAACCACTGAGCTGCCAGCGAGGGCTATTTGTTTTTCTTTTAATTTTATTTTTATTACTAGGGGCCCAGTGCACAAAATTCGTGCACTGGGGGCGGGTGATCCCTCAGCTCAACCTTTCCCCTCACACATACTGGGAGCCCTCAGGGGATGTCCTACTGACCACTCACCCCCAGCTGGCCCAAGGCCTAAGGCCTCTGGCCAAGGCTTTAGGCCTTGGGCATCTAGCCATTGTCCTGCAATGGGACTGATGGCTGGCTCAGTTCCAGCCAAGCCTCCCCCAGGCCTTTACCCCAGCCAGCTTGCACCCAGCTAGCATGGGCCTCAGCCCCTCATTTCCTGCCCAGGCCTTCTCCCTATCCACTGCATGCTGGCTGCCTTGACCCCGCCCCCCCCAGGGCCCAGGCCGCCTTGGCCCCAACCCCCGCATCCTGGGTTGCTTTGGCCCCACTATCCATGACCTGGGCCACCTCAGCCCCACCCCAGCTCCTGATTGGTTGGTGAGTGTGGCTGGTGAGTATAGTGAAGGTACAGTCAATTTGCATATTACTCTTTTATTAGATAGGATCTTTTATTAGATAGGATTAGAGGCCTGGGCATGAAAGTTTATGAACTGGAGGGGAGGTGTCCCTCAGCCCAGCCTGCCTCCTCTCACAGTCCTGGAACCCTCAGGGGTGGGAGGCGACCTGAGGATCAGGGGAAGGTGATGTCCCCATCACACCTCTGCTGCTGCCACTGCCGGTAGCACAAGCCTTGGCGGCCCTGGTTACTTGAGCCTCAGGTGGCCCTGGGCTGCTGGGCAGCCACCATCTGAGGCTTGCCTGTGCCTTGGGCCGGCCCTGGGCAGCTGGGGGGCTGAGTAGACTGGGGAAGTCTGGAGGCAGGCATGCAGTGCTGCCCCAGTGGGGCTGAGGGTGCCACCATCTTGTGGCTGTGGGCACTGTCATCTCTGAGGGCGTGGCAGTCAACTAGCCTGTTCCCTCCTGATTGTCTGTGGGTGCTGCCATCTTTGTGAGAGCGTGACAGTCAATTAGAATATTCCCTCTTTATTAGATAGTATTATAGAAGCGTCCCCCTCCCCCATTTTTCCTCTTTGGCTCCCTCCGACTGGTATCTCTTTATGATAGGACCCTTTGCTGCCACTGTGAGGAGGGAGGGGGAAATAATGGAGACCATTTAGGTTGGTTTGACACCTTTTCTCCTGGTGGAGTTATTTTATTTAAACCTGCAGTCCTCAGATTGGGGCGCAGGCTCTCATCGGGTGAAGAGGATGTTCTGAACAAGTTTTGGAGAAGGATGCTGGGGTGCTGTGGGGGTACTGTGTTCAGGAATGTGTGCTCTCAGTCTGCCTCTGATAGCACCCATCCCCATTCTCTAACATCACAGCTTTAAATAGTTGCTTTTGTGCTTTAGGGTGAGGATAAGCTAGACTTTATTATAATTAATATTTGTTCAGTGGTGAGGTCAGGGATGAAAAATTCCCTAAAACATAATTTTAGTTCCAAACTAGGAATATAAGTGATGTCTCCTTCTGTTCTCTGAAGCTCTAACATCTGGTAGATCCAATCTGAAGTGAGTTCCAGAGCAGGAAAAGGGCTGAGGCAACATTATGATCAAAGAACGGGTAAACATTATACGTTGTAGCTGTAAACCAGAGAAGCTGAGAAAGTGGTATAAAGGCCATCCTTCCCTGGCTGCGCAACTCAGTTGGTCAGAGTGTTGTACTGTTCACAAAAGGTTGCAGGTTCCATTCTTACTTAAGGTGCGTAAGGGAGGCAACAAATTAATGTTTCTCTCTGTAAAAAAAAAAAAAAGAAGAAGAAAGAAAGAAAGAAAGAAAGAAGGAAAGAGAGAAAGAAAGAAAAAAGAAGAAAGAAAAAGGAAAGCCCATCTGAAATCAGAAGTGACTAGCAGGATTTTTAGGGAGAGAGATGGGGGATGTCTGCTCCAATGTTCTAGGCCAGTGGTCGGCAAACTCATTAGTCAACAGAGCCAAATATCAACAGTACAATGGTTGACATTTCTTTTGAGAGGCAAATTTTTAAACTTAAACTTCTTCTAATGCCATTTCTTCAAAATAGACTTGCCCAGGCCATGGTATTTTGTAGAAGAGCCACACTCAAGTGGCCAAAGGACTGCATGTGGCTCATGAGCCACAGTTTGCCGACCATGGGGCTAATGCATGATCTTACATCTTATGTAAAAAAAGAATAATATGCAAATTGACTGTCACTCAAACACAAGATGGATGGCTGCTCCTATGTGGTCAAAGATCCTGCCCCCATGTGGACACAAGGTGGCCACCACAAGATGACCAGCAAAGGATGGCAGTTGGGAGGGACCAGGCTGCAAGGGAGGGAAGTTGGGGGTGACCAAGCCTGCAGGGGAGGGAAGCTAGGGGCAAACAGGCTGGCAGGGGAGCAGTTAGACATTAATCAGGCTGGCAGGGGAGTGGTTAGGGGCAATCAGGAAGGCAGGCAGGTGAGCAGGTGGGAGGCAGCAGTCCTGGATTGTGAGAGGAATGTCCAACTTCCCGTTTAGGCCCTGCCCCCCCCCCGCTCCTGATTGGCTGGTAGCATAGCCAATCAGGAACCAAGATACAGCCACATTTGCATGTTACTCTTTCATTAGCTAGGATAATTGGCTTACAATAAATTGTACATATTTAAACTGTACAATTTGATAAGTATTGACACATGTATACACTCTTGAAACCATAGCCACAGTCAAGGTAATGCACATATCCACCACTCTCCCATATTTCCTCCTGTCCATTTCTCCCACCTCTGACCTCTGCTACCCTATGCCAATGTCACCACAGACCTGATTTTTGAACTATACATATATATCTCACTGTCATTTTAATTTCCATTTCTCTAATGGCTAATGAAGTTGAGTATCTTTTCATGTCCTTTTATGAACCCATATATCTTCTTTGGTGAAAACCTGTTCAAAACCTTTGAGCTTTTAAAAAATGGTTATTTGTTTTCTCACTATTGAATTTTGAGATTTTTAAATATTCTGGATACAAGTTCCTTATCAAATATTAATTTTGAAAATACTTTTTCTCATTTTGTCTTTTTTCATATTATGAAAACAACATATTTCAGTTTCAAAGATTTGACAAGTTCTATAGAGTTCTTTCATCGTTAGATGAAAAATTTCAAACTTCACAATCTTCTGCCAGGTAGGACTGGATGTCGCTCACTGGATTGAGGCCGAACCCATTTCAAGGCATGTTGTGGTGGCACGGAACGGTGGGATGGTAAAACGTGCAGTCAGTCAGGTCTTGTAACTGAGTGTTAAATCTGCAGTGTTGTGGATGATAGAAGGGACATTCCATTTTCTTCCAAGCAGAGAAATAATGGCAGAGCTGACTGCTAGGAGATGGTGTAAGTTTCTTTTCCAAAAGTTTTTCCCTCACTGCTCATTTTTTCCTGAGTTGTTTCTGAAGTTGGGACTATCTTTTCTAAGCTGTTAAGCACTTCTGATTCACACAAATGTCCTGTCTCATATACCTGGTCGTTTTATATACCGAGTTGCTTGGCAGCACGAATACTGTTTTGCTGCTAATGAGATTGCTGTCTAAATGAACACCACTATCTGCAGTTCAACTTGAAGATGATCAATAAATTTTAACAGAAGACTGAAAAGAACCCTCTGTGTCACTGTAGGTTTTTTTCTAAGATAAGGATTTCCCTGCACAAAATTGAGGTCTTCGTTGGTGTAGTCACTTGGTTCCAGCTTAATATCAATCACATCTTCAGAGGCTGCTGGTTCCATCTGAAGTTTCACTGTTGGCCTTAGTCGGGCTGCAGCGCCATCATCATTTATCTGTCTGACTGACATTAGTGGTGTTCTGAGCTGCGAACTTGAAAAAACTGGAATCTCTTTTGTGAGGTCTTGTGCTAGAAACCGCCAGGGGTGGCAGTGCAGCGACCTGCCACTCTCATCTCCCCAACTGCCTGCTCTTGTTTGAAGGCACACTACTGTAGAATATGCTGTTGTCAGAGGACTGTAGACTCCAGGGGTTAGTCGTAATGGAGTAAAGTTTATCTGGTACACCATGGAGCTATAGGTGAATTGAATTGTATGGGTCCCTAGACACAGGGACAGAGCCTGACTTTTCTTGTTAGTCAGCATTACCATAATGTAGTAAGGCTGTTCTTCATTGAGCTATGGCAGATGCAAATGCCAGAAGACCTCAAGCATCCCATATGCAGCATAATTCAAATAAGCTCCTAATTCTTGCAATTTTCCCTGTTGGCACTTCGGGTCTCACCGATGATCTCAGTGCCCATCTCCAGGGCTGCGCGCTTAGCACTGCTGCCTGGTGCTTCACTTAGCCCAGCCTCAGCCCGCTCCCCGCAGGCCTGCAGCCACAATTGCTGCCACTTTTAGCTCTTTTTTCTCTTTCTTTCCTTCTTTCCTTCCCTTTTCCTCCTTCCTTCCTTCCTTCCTTCCTTCCTTCCTTCCTTCCTTCCTTCCTTCCTTCCTTCCTTCCTTCCTTCCTTCCTTCTTTCCTTTCTTTTTCCTCCCTTCCTCCCTCCCTTCCTTCCTTCCTTCCTTCCTTCCTTCCTTCCTTCCTTCCTTCCTTCCTTCCTTCCTTTTAAAAATACATTTTTATTGATTTGAGAAAGAGGAAGGAAGAGGGAGAGAGAGATTGAAAGATCAATGATGAGACAGAATCATTACAGTAATCAACTGCCTCCTGCACAGCCCATACTGGGGATGGAGCCTGCAACCCAGGCACGTGTCCTTGACCAGAATTGAAACCGGGACTCTTCAGTCCACAGGCCAAGGCTCTATCCATTGAGCCAAACTAGCTAGGGCTCTGTTTTTTCTTAACAGCATCTTTGGAAGTGTAGAAATTTAAAATTTTTATAAGTCCAGTTTAATAAATTTATTCTTCTATGAATCATGTTTTTGGTGTCATAGAAAGAAATCTTTGTTGACCTAGTTTTAGGTCTCACTTTTAACTCTATATGATAATGAAGATATGGATTAAAGGTCATTTTTTTCAGTTCATGAATATCCACTTTTTCCAGGATCATTTATGGAAAATATTATCTCTCTCTGCCCCCATTAATTGCCTTTACAATATTGTTGAAAACCAGTTGTCCATCTCTGGCTGGTTTTGCTCAGTGGATAGAGCATTGGCCTGTGGACCCCCAGTTGGATTCTAGTCAAGGGCATGCACCTCGGTTGCAGGGTCCCAGACCTGGTTGGGGGCATTCCAGAGGCAACTAATTGATACGTATTTCTCACATCGATGCTTCTCTCTGTCTCTCCTTTCCACTCTCTCTTAAAAAAAAATCAATGAGAAAAATATCCTTGGGCGAGAATTAAAAAAAGAAATCAGTTGTCCATATATATTTGGGTGTGTTGTTGGACTGTATTCTGTTCTATTGAATTGTTTATTTTGACACCTACACCATACTGTCTTGATTACTATAGCTTTAAAATAATACTAGAGGCCTGGTGCACAAAATTCGTGCATGGAGGGGGTGTCCCTCGACTCAGCCTGCACACTCTTCAATTTAAGACTCATTGAGGGATGTCTGACTGCCTGTTTAGGACTGCTGGCTCTTAACTGCTCGCTTGCTTGCCTGCCTGATAGCTCCTAACCGCTTCTGCCTGCCAGCCTGATCACCCCCTAATCTACTCCCCTGCCAGCCTGATCGATGTCTAACTGCTCCACTGCCAGCCTGATTGCCCCTAATTGCCCTTCCTTGCCAGCCATCTTGTGTCCACATGGGGACAACCATCTTTGACCACATGAAGACAGCCATCTTGTGTGTTGGAGGGATAGTCAATTTGCCCATTACTCTTTTATTAGATAGAATTAAAATAAGGTAGAGTTAAGCCTAAAACTTAGTTCTTCCTCTCATAGTTGTTTGGCTATTTTATTTCCTTTGCATTTTCATATGAATTTTAGAATCAGTTTGTCAATTTATGCAAAAAAGTGTTCTGGAATTTTGACCCCAGTCAAAATTACAGTGAATTTATAGATTACAGTGAATCTATAAATCAATAGGGAAACAACTGACATCCTAGTAACATTGAGTCTTCTGACCCAGAAATAGAAGGGAACTATGCCTCACCATTTACTTAGGTATTTAATTTTCTCTCAACAATGGTTTGCAGTTGTGAGTGTACATATCTCAATCTCACATCTTTTGTCAGATTTGATGCTGTTATGAATGGTATTATTTCTTAAACTGAATTTATCATTTTTTGGTTGCTAGTATATAGACATATAATGGATTTTTGTATGCCGATCTTGCATCCTGCAACCTTGCTAAATTAACTTATTGATTCTAGCATCTCTTTGGTACATTTCAAAGGATTTTTCTTTTCTTTTTAAAAACACTTCGTTGAGAAATGATTGACACAAAAACAAAGCTGTGCATATTTAATGTACACAACTTGATGAGTTTGGAGATAATACCTATCATTTCTATTTGCCCTCTTTTATTTTTAGTCTCACCTAAGGCTATTTTGTTTTTAATTGATTTAAAAAAATATTTTTATTGCTTTTTCACAGAGAGAAAGGGAGAGGGATAGAAAGCCAGAAACATCGATGAGGGAGAAACATCAATCAGTTGCCTTTTGCACACCCCCTACTGGGTATGTGCCCGCAGCCAAGGTACATGCCCTTGACCAGAATTGAACCTGGGACCTTTCAGTCCGCAGGCTGAAGCTCTATCCACTGAGCCAAACCGGTTTCGGCTTTAATTGATTTTTAGAGGGAGGAGGAGGAGAGAAAAACATGGATGTGAGAGAAAAATATTGATTGGTTGCTTCCCATATGCACCCTGTATCAGGGATCTAACCCACAATCTAGGAATGTGCCCTGACCGGGAAGTGAACCCCAAACCTTTTGGTGGACAGGATAATGCTCCAACTAACTGAGCCATCTGGCCAGGCCCTGTCTGCTCTCTTTTAATTTTTTTTTTGGTGATAAGAACACAAAATAAGATTTACTTTCTTGGTCAATTTTTAAGGAAACAATGCAATATTGTTAACTATAGGCTCTATGCTATGTAGTAGATCTTTAGGACTTACTCATTTGCATAACTGAAACTTTGTACCCTTTGACCAATGCCTGGCTCTCTGTTTCCCCCTTTCTCAGCCTCTGGTAACCACCATTCTACTCTCTGTTTCTATGAGTTTGACTACTGTATTTTTTTTATTTTAAAATATATTTTTGATTTTAGAGAGGAAGAGAGAGGGATAGAGAGATAGAAACATCAATGATGACAGAGAATCATTGATTGGCTGCTTCCTGCATGGCCCCCTATTAGGGATCAAGCCTACAACCCAGGCATGTGCCCTTGGCTGGAACCAAATCTGAGACCCTTCAGTCCTCAGGCGGATGCTCTATCCACTGAGCCAAACTGGTTAGGGCAAGTTTGACTATTTTAGATTCCAAAGTACTAGGGGTCCAGTGCACCTTGAAAGGAACTGTGGGCTGCAAGGCTGCGGTGGGTACAAGGGCGGGTTTTGGCCCATCCTCTGCACCTCTGCCCTGTCCCACCTGCTGCAGCCCTGGTCCCCTCTCCACTAGTAGCCCTGTCCCCGCTGCTACTGCTCCCACACGCTGACACCATTGGCTCTGCTCGCACCTGCTGACAGTGCAGAGCCATTGGGGCTAGCGCCAGCAGCCAGTGCGAGCAGCAGCTCTGGAGCCTGCTGTGGGTGTGAGTGGGGCCATCACTGGCAGTGGGTGGGAGTGGCAGCTCCAGTGCTGTCAGAGGGTGCGAGCAGCAGCTGATGGCCCCAATTGCCATTCAGGAGCAGGGGAAGGTGGAGAAACCCTGAGGGCCGGGTCGGGGCTTTCAGCCGCTGCTTGCATTGCTGATGGCACCGAGTGATTGGGGCTGGTGTCGGGCACAGGCAGCATGTGTGAGTGCAGGGCGGGACTGCGGCTTGCAGGAGCAAAGAATTTTCATTAAGCACCAGAGGGTTGCCCCTGTGACAGCAACTGACGCCTCACCTGCCCTCTCTCACCTGCTCCACCATCCTACTGCAGCTGATGCCTGCCATGTTCTGCACACACCCCCTGGTGGTCAGTGCACATAATAGTGACCGGTTGTTTGGTTGTTCATTTGTTTTGCTGTTTGGCCTATTTGCATATTAGGATTTTATATATATATATAATGTCATTTGAGAATAAAGCAGTTTTATTTCTTTTCCAATCTGAATAACGTTTAATTTCTTCCTTGCCTTTTGCCTTTGCTAGAATCAATATTTATAGCAATATTTTAAGAGTTAAGCAGTCACTCACCATTAAGCATGATGTTATCTGTAGTTTTTGTTTTAGATATCCTTTATCAGGTTGAGGAATTTCCCTTCTACTTATCATTTGCTAAAGGTTTTCTTTCTTTTCTTTTTTTAAAAACCTAAATGGCTGTTAGATTTATTAATATTATAAACTAGAGGCCTGGTGCATGAAATTCATGCAAGGGGGGATATAGACGGGTGTCCCTCAGCCCAGCCTGCACCCTCTCCAATCTGAGACCCCTCGAGGGATGTCTGATCGCCCATTTAGGCCCAATCCCACCAGACATTCTTCTAAAAAATCCAGGACTGTTATTTCCAAACTGCTCACCTATCTGCCTCCCTGGTTTCCCCTAACCGCGTCTGCCTGCCAATCTTATCACCCCCTAACCACTATTCTGCCAGCCTAATTGATGCCTAATTGCTTCCCTGCCAGCCTGTTTGCCCCCAACTTCCCTTCTCTGCCAGCCTGGTCACCCCTAACTGCTCTCCCTGCAGGCTTGATTGCCCCCAACTGCACTCCCTTGCAGGCCTGGTCCCTTCCAACTGCCCTCCCCTGCTGGCCTGATTGCACACTACTGCCCTCCCTTGCAGGCCTGGTCCCTCCCAACTGCCCTTCCCTGCTGGCCGTCTTGTGGTGGCCATCTTGAGTCCACATAGGGGCAGGATCTTTGACCACATGCGGGCAGCCCTCTTGTGTGTTGGAGAGATGGTCAATCTGTGTATTACTCTTTTATTAGATAGGATAGAGGCCTGGTGCATGGGTGGGGACTGGCTGGTTTGCCCTGAAGGGTGTCCTGGATCAGGTTGGGGGTTCCCTTGGAGTGTGGGGCGGCCTGGGCGAGGGGCCTATGGTAGTTTTCAGGCCAGCCACACACCCCAGTGACCCAAGTGGAGGCCCTGGGATCTGGGATTAATTTATGTTCTACAATTGAAACTTTGTAGCCTAGAGTAGAGCCAAGCCTTCTGCTTGCTCTATGGCGACAGCCATTTCTGTTTGAAACTTTGTAGCCTAGAGTGGAGGCCTAGGCTAGGGTTGCAGAAGTTTGGCTTCTTCCATCACCCCAGCAACCCTAGCCTCTGCTCTCTCCAGCTCCGTGGCTGCCACCATTTCTGTTGGGATTATGCATCTTCTATAATTGAAACTTTGTAGCATTGAGTGGCAGGCAGAAAGCTTGGCTTCCTCCATTGCCAGGGAAATCCAAGCCTCCCTCCTGCTCTCAGTGGCTGCAGCCATCTTGATTGGGGTTTATTTGCATAGTTTGCTCCTGATTGGCTAGTGGGCATGGCTGTAGGTGTGGCAGATAGGAGGTACAATCAATTTGCATATTTCTCTTTTATTAGATAGGATTACATTATTTTTTAAATGTTAAAACAACCTTGTATTCCTGGGGTAAACCCCACTAATGTAATGTATTATTCTTTTTATATATTGTTAGATTTGACTTGCTAAAATTTTGTTGAGAAGTTTTGCATCTATGTTCATATAAGGTATTGGTCTGCACTTTTCTTGTAATATCTTTGTTTGCTTTTGTTATGAGGAAAATGCTGACTTCATAGAATGAGTTGGGAAGCATTCCTTCTTTTTAAATTTTCTGCAAGAGTTTGTGAAGAAATTGGTGTTATTTGCTCCTTAAATGTTTGGAGAATTCACTAGTGAAGTCATTTGGGCCTGGAGTTTTCTTTGTAGAAAGGTTTTAAACAACAACCAAAAAATTTTTATTTAATAGAAATAGGGCTATTGAGATTACCTATGTCTTTTTCAGTAAGCTTTGATAATTTGAATTTTTTAAGAAATGCGTCATTTTACCTAAATTGTTACATTTATTGACAAAGTTATTCATATATTTTCTTATTATCCTTTTAATATCAATAGAATCTGTACTGATGATACCTCACTCATTTCTTATACAGGTAATTTGTGTCTCCTAGAAGTTTATCAATATTATTGGTTCTCTCAAAGAAGCATTTTTTCCATTGATTTTTCTCTATATTTTCCCAGTTTTGTATTTTATTGATTTCCATTCTGATTTTTATTATTTTCTTCAACTTACAGTTTCATTTGCTGTTTTTTTCTCCTTCTTTTTAAAAATTTAATAAATCTTTATTGTTCAGATGATTACAATTGTTCCTCTTTTTTTCTGCCTATAGCTCCTGGTTTCCAACCCACCCTTTGCCCTTACTCCCCCCCACCCCCACTTTCTTCATCCATAGGTGTAGGCTTTTTGTCCAGTCTCTTCCCGCACTCCCTGCACCCCTTTCCCCATGAGAATTGTCAGTCCACTCCCTTTGTATGCCCCTGATTCTATTATATTCACTAGTTTATTCTGTTCATCAGATTTTTTATTCACTTGATTTTTAGATTCACTTGTTGATAGATATGTATTTGTTGTTCATAATTTTTATCTTTACCTTTTTCTTCTTCTTTCTCTGCTTAAAGAATATCTTTCAGCATTTCATATAATACTTGTTTGGTGGTGGTTAATTCCTTTAGCTTTTTCTTATCTGTGAAGTTCTTTATCTGACCTTCAATTCTGAATGATAGCTTTGCTCAGTAGAATAATCTTGGTTATAGGTTCTTGCTATTCACCACTTTGAATATTTCTTGCCACTCCCATCTGGCCTAAATAGTTTCTTTTGAGAAATCAGCTGACAATCATATGGGTGCTCCCTTGTAGGTAACTAACTGTTTTTCTCTTGCTGCTTTTAATATTCTCTGTCTTTTGCTCTTGGCATTTTAATTATGATGTGTCTTGGTGTGGTCCTCTTTGGGTTCTTCTTGTTTGGGGCTCCCTGTGCTTCCTGGACTTGTAAGTCTATTTCTTTCACCAGGTGGGGGAAGTTTTCAGTCATCATTTCTTCAAATAGGTTTTCAGTATCTTTCTCTGTCTCTTCTTCTGGTGCCCCCATAATTCGGATGTTGGCACACTTGAGGTTGTCCCAAAGGCTCCTTACACTATCTTCATATTTTTGGATTCTTTTTTCTTTTTGCTTTTCTGGTTGGGTGTTTTTTGCTTCTTTGTATTTCAAATCTTTGACTTGATTCTTGTGGTACCCTAGCCTGCTATTAAGCCTCTGTATAATATTTTTTATTTCAGTCAGTGAATGTTTAACTTATAGTTGGTTCTTTTTCATATCTTTGAGGGTCTTGCTAAATTTATCAGCCTTTTATAGGAAATTCTTGAAAAACATTATAACTGTGGTTTTGAATTCTATATCCAGTCATTTGCTTTCCTCCATTTATTTCATTTGTGATCTGTTTGTTTGTTTCCACATTTTCGCTGCTTCCCTGAGTTGGTGGAGTAGCTTTGTGTGATTGGTCTCCTATAGGGCACAGTGGCTCAGCCTCCCCAGTTACCTGAGGTGGACACTCTTGGTGCACCCCTTTGTGGACTGTGTGTACAGCCTTGTTGTAGTTAAGTCTTGATTGTTGTTGGTATCACTGAGAGGAATTGACCTCCATGCCTGCTGGCTGTGAAGATCAGCTGTGTCTATACTGGGAGAACTTCTGTGCTGGAGACACCCTTATGGGTCAAGACTTGTAAAATTGCAAAGGCCTCTGTGCTCAGCTTGGATGGGGTGTAGTTTCAGGGTGGAGCCAATAGCCTTGACTTCCCGTCAGCCTTGCCCTATGAGGCCTCTGGGTCTCAGTGTCCCTTGGTAATCACTGCAAGCACCTCTGAGAGAGAGCCACCCTCGAGTTTCACCTGTTGTCAGAAAGTTCAGTTTCTCCCTGAATGAGTCTGGGTTCCCAGAAACTCGCTTGGAACCGGAGTTCAGCGCAGTTGGGAGCTTCCGTCTCCCTCCTGCTTTAGAAAGCCAGCCATACACTCAGCCATCTGTGCATTCAGCAATCAGTCCTTTGTGCTTGCCTGTGCCTCCTGACCTCTGCCTTCTGCAGCTCCCAAGTCTCAGTGTGCTTTCTCTTTTCATGACCGTCCAGATTCCACCCTGAATGAATCTGGTTTCCCAGCATCTCACTCGGGACTGGAGTTCAGCACAGTTGGGAGCCTCCGTCTCCCTCATGCTTTAGAAAACCAACCTTGTACTCAGCCGCCCATGCATTCAGCTGCCCGTCCTCTCCACACACATGTTTCTGTACCTCAGCTCCTCTGAGTCTCAATGTCCTTTCCTCTTTCCTTCTAGTTGTAGTATTTCCACTCAGCAAGCTTTCCTGTGGTTCTGGATGGTGTCCATTTTGTCTTTTAGTTGTAATTTTGAAATTGTTGTGTGAAGCAGCAGTTTAAGTGTTTACCTATGTGCCATCTTGGTTTCTCTATTTTTCTCATTCTTAAGGTGGAAGCTAAAATCATTGTTTTGAGACTTATTTTATAATAACATTTGGTGCTATAAATTCTCCCTCTAAGTACTGCTTTAGCATCATCCCACAAGTTTTGATATGTTGTGTTTTCATTTCATTTGATTTAAAATACTTTATTTTCTTTTTGATTAGCTCTTTGTCACTTGGGTTATTTAGAAGTATGTTACTTCATTTCTAAATATTGGAGAAATTTCCAAGTGTATTTGTCTTATTGATTCCCAATTTAGTCAGAGAACATACTTTGTATGATTTGAATCCTTTGAAACTTATTTAAATTTGTTTTGTGGCCCAGAATATGGTCTATCTTGTTAACTATTTCAGGGGTGCTTGGAAATCATGCTTTTGTTGGATAGTGTCTTATAAATGTCAAGTAGGTCAAGTTGGTTGATGTGGTTTTTAAATATTTCATATTCCTATTGATTTTCTATCTACTTGTTTTTATCAATTATTTAGAGAGAGTTATTGAAATTTTGGACTTATTTATTTTTCCCTTTAGTTTTAGCATTTTTGCTTCATGTATTTTGAAGCTCTGTAATTAGGTACATATGCATTTAGAATTGTTATGTCTTCTTGATTAATCTCCCTCTTTATCATTATAAGATGACCTTCTTTACCTCTGGTAATAGTCTTTGCTCTGAAATCTATATTATGTTATATTAATATAAAAATTCCAGCTTGCTTTTGGTGAGTATTAGCCTAGCAAATATTTTGCCACCCTTTTACTCTGAATATTCATGTCTTGATATTTAAAATGCATTTTCCTGCCTGGCTGATGTGGCTCAGTGGTTCAGCATCGACCTATGAACCAAAAGGTCACGATTTAATTTCCAGCCAGAGCACATGCCCAGAGTTGCGGGCTCAATTCCCAGTGTGGGGTGTGAAGGAGGCAGCCGATCAATGATTCTCTCTCATCGTTGATGTTGCTATATCTCTCCCTCTCCCTTCCTTTCTGAAATCAATAAAAATATATTTTAAGTAATGAATTTCTCCCAAGCACCATATAGCTGAGTCTTGCTAGTTATTTATTTACCGAAGGCCTGGTGCATGGATTCATGCACTGGTGGAGTCCCTCAGCCTGGCTTGCCGCCCTCTTGAAATCCGGGTCCCCTCAGGGGATGTAGTAGTGCACAAAGAAGCAGGCTACTGGAGAGGAGCCTGAGACTGAGCCAAGCATATGCCGCTCCCACTCATCCTGGCCCTGCTGTACCTGCCGCCGTCGCTTGGTAGTGCTGCCATGGAGGCGGGAGAGGCTTGCACCACTGCAGCTGCGCTCACCAGCTGTGAGCCTGGTGTCTGGCTCATGTCAGTCAGCTCAGCGGCGCTCCCACTGTGGGAGTGCACTGACCACCACGGGCAGCTCCTACATGGAGCATCTGCCCCCTGGTGGCCAGTGCGAGTCATAATGACTGGTCAAATGGTCAACCAGTTGAATGGTTAACCAGTCGCTTAGGGTTTTATATATAAGATTTACTAGAGGCTTGATGCACAGATTTGTGCGCTGTGGGGTCCCTCAGCCTGGCCTGCAACGGTCAGGCCAGAACCAGCCCACTGGATGTATTCATCCAGGGCATGTCTGGCCCATCTCACCCAGTACTGATTGGCTGGATCCTAGCAGCAAGTAATCTACCAGTTGGAGCATTTGCCTCCTGGTGGTCAGTGTGCATAATAGCAACTGGTCAAATGGTCGAATGAACTGTTGGACACTTAGCATATTAGGCTTTTATTATATAGGATTTTTAAAAAGCCAATCTGACAATCTCTACTCTTTATTTTGGATATTTAGACTACTTACATTTAAATGCACTTATACAGCTCTGAGCAGTTTGGGTTAGTAGATAGAGCATTGTTTCATGACATGAAGGGTCCTAGGTTTGTTTCCACTGGCAATCAATCAGTGTCTCTCTCTCATGTCAATATTTCTCTTTCTCCCTCCCTTTCAAATTACAATAAATAAATGCAGTTACCCATATAGTTAAGTTTAAATTTTTAAACATTTTATTTTTTTCAATTATAGCTTACACTCAATAGTATTTTATTTTGTTCCAGGGTTACCGTATAGTGGTTAAACAAATTATCAAGTGATTCCCCTGATAATTTTAATACCCACCTGGTACCATACCTAGTTATTACAATATTATTGACTGCATTCCCTATGCTATGCATCACATCTCCATAACTATTTTGTAATTACTAATTTGTTTGCTAGATTTAAATTTGTCATTTTACTATTTGTTTTCTGTTTGTTCTGTCAATCCTTTCTTTCCCTTTTCCTCTCTTCCTGTCTTCTTTTAGATCGGTGATTTTCAACCTTTGCCATCTCATGACAGACATAAACTAATTACTAAGATTCTGCAGCACACTAAAAAATGTATTTTTGCCCTAGCTGATTTGGCTTGGTGCCTAGAGCGTTGGCCTGTGGACTGAAGGGTACTGGGTTCAATTCTGGTCAAGGGCGCATGCCTGGGTTGTGGGCTCGGCCAGTGTGGGATGTGCAAGAGACAGCTGATCAATGATTCTCTCTCATGATTGATGTTTCTATTGCTCTCACCCTCTCCCTTCCTCTCTGAAAATCAATAAAAAATATTAAAAAATATATTTTTGGTCAATCTGACAAATAAATAGATGTACTTTTGACTCATTTACATCAGATGGCTATTGTTGTCATTTTTTATTTGACAACCTAAGGGGAAAGAGGTCAGTGCCCCTGACTAAATAGTCAGGTATTGCATGTTTTAAACATTCTTGTAGCACACTGGTTGAAAATTGCTCTTTTAGATTAATTAGACATATTTTTTATTATTCTATTGTCAGCTTTCTTCCTTGTTGGCTTATTAGCTATCCCTCTTTGTTGTGTTAGTTTAGTGATTGCTATAGGTTTTGTAATATGCATCTTTAACTTATCACAGTTTACCTTCTAATGATATGCCACTTTACAAATAAAAATCTCACAATAATACACTTCCATTTCTCTCCTGGCCTTTGTGCTCTTGTTATATACTTTACTTTTTCATATGTTATAAAGTCCACATTATGTTGTTATTATTTTTGTTTAATAAAATAGATTTGAATAATAACAAAAAGTTCTTACATATTTACCTAGGTGTGTAGTTAGCATTTCTAATAGTCAGCATTTCTTGTGTGTGTAGATTCATATTTCTCTGTGGCATCGTTTCCCACTGCCTGAAAGACTTTCTTTGACATTTTTTCTAGTGCAGATCTGATTACTGGTGATGGAGTCTTTCTGGTTTTGCATGTCTTAGGAAGCATTTGTTTCATTTCCACTTTCGAACAGTATATTTATTGGATATAGAATTCTAACTTGGCAATTTTTTTCCTTTAGAACTTTAACAAATATGCTCCCTCATCACTACCTTCTCACTTGCATTGCTTCCAATGAGAAATATGACGTGTTCCTTATCTTTGTCTTTCTCCATGTGTCCTCCCACTCTTTTGGTTCCTTTTAAGGCTTCTTGTTAAAAACTCTTAATTGCTGGTTTAAATAATTTGACTATAATGCCCCCATGTTCACATTTCTTTTTTAAAAATATATTTTATTGATGTTTTACAGAGAGGAAGGGAGAGGGATAGAAAGTCAAAAACATCGATGAGAGAGAAACATCAATCAGCTGCCTCTTGCACGCTCCCTACTGGGGATGTGCCTACAACCCCAAGGTACATGCCCTTGACCAGAATCGAACTTAGGACCCTTCAGTCTGCAGGTGGATGCTCTATCCACTGAGCCAAGAACCTACAACCAAGATTACTTTACTCAGCAAAGCAATCATTCAGAATTGAAGGTCAGATAAAGAACTTCACAGATAAGAAAAAGCTAAAGGAGTTCATCACCACCAAACCAGTATTATATGAAATGCTGAAAGGTATTCTTTAAGAAGAGGAAGAAGAAAAAGGTAAAGATGAAAATTATGAACAACAAATACACATTTATCAACAAGTGAATCTAAAAATCAAGTGAATAAAAAATCTAGTGAACATCAGCTATTCTTGAAAAGCTGTGTTTTTCTTCTTTTTAAAATATCCTCCCCTGAGGACATGTTTTTCATGATTTGAGAGAGAGGAGAAGGCAGAGGGAGAGAGAAAAAGAGAAACATTGATCAGTGCTTGCCTCACACACATGCCCCGACCAGGCATCCAACCTGCAACCTGGGTATGTGACCTAACTGGGAACAGAACCTGTGACCCTTCCATGCACAGGATGACACACTAACCACTTAGCAACACTGACCAGGGCCATTTTATTTTTCATCTCATGCATTTTGAGGTTTATTTCTAGAAGTCTGACTTGGATCTTTCAATATCTTTATTCTCTAACTTTTTGAGCACATGAACACAATTATAATAACTATGGTGGGTTTTTTTCCTTTTTTTTCTTTTTTTTAATCTTTATTGTTCAGTTTATTAATTACATTGTTTCCCCTTTTTATCCCCCTATAGCTTCCCTCCACCCTGTACCTATCCCACCCACCACCCTCACCAACCCCACCCCACAGTCCTCTCCCATTGTTGCTAGATTTTTGTCCAGTCTCTTGCTGCACTTCCCACAACCCTTTTCTCCCCAAGAATTGTCAGTCCATTCCCTCTCTATGTCCATGTCTCTGTTATATTCATCAGTTTATTTTGTTCACTAGATTTTTTATTCACTTGATTTTTAGATTCACTTGTTGATAAATGTGTATTTGTTGTTCATAATTTTTATCTTTACCTTTTTCTTCTTCCTCTTCTTAAAGAATACCTTTCAGCATTTCTTATAATATTGGTTTGGTGATGACAAACTCCTTTAGCTTTTTCTTATCTGTGAAGTTCTTTATCTGACCTTCAATTCTGAATGATTGCTTTGCTGAGTAAAGTAATCTTGGTTGTAGGTTCTTGATATTCATCACTTTAAATATTTCTTGTCACTCCTGTCTGGCCTGCATAGTTTCTGTTGAGAAATCAGCTGACAATCGTATGGGTGCTCCCTTGTAGGTAACTAACTGTTTTTCTCTTGCTGCTTTTAAGATTCTCTCTTTGTCTTTTGCTCTTAGCATTTTAATTATGATGTGTCTTGGTGTGGTCCTCTTTGGGTTCTTCTTGTTTGGGGCTCCCTGTGCATCCTGGACTTGTAGTCTATTTTTTTCACCAGGTGGGGGAAGTTTTCTGCCATTATTTCTTCAAATAGGTTTTCAGTATCTTTCTCTGTCTCTTCTTCTGGCGCCCCCATAATTCGGATGTTGGTATGCTTGACGTTGTCCCAGAGACTCCTTCCACTATCTTCAAATTTTGGGATTTTTTTTCTTTTCTGGTTGGGTGTTTTTTGCTTATTCATATTTCAAATCTTTGACTTGATTCTTAGATCCTCTAGTCTGCTATTGGATCTCTGTATATTATTCTTTATTTCAGTCTGTGTATGTGTAATTTCAAGTTGGTCCTTTTTCATATCCTCAAGGGTCTCACTAAATTTATCAGTGGTTTCTAGAATATTCTTGAAAAGCCTTATACCCGTGGTTTTGAACTCTATATCCAGTATTTTGGTCTCCTCCATTTCTGTCATTTGTGACCTGTTTCCTTGTCTCTAAATTTTGACTGCTTCCCTGTGTTGATAGAGTAGCTTTGAATGCTAGGTGTCCTATAAGGCCCAGAGGCTCTGCCTTCCCAGTTACCTGAGGTGAACACTTTTGATGCACCCTTTTGTGGGCTGTGTGCACAGTCTTGTTGTAGTTAAACCTTGATTGATGTTGATATCACTGGGAGGAATTGACCTCCAGGCCAGTTGGCTGTGAGAATCAGCTGTGTCTACAATGGGAGAAGTATGCTGGAGACAGCCTTATGGGGCAAGACTTGCTTCACTGGGGCTTTGGTGCCCACTGAGTGTGTCCCCTGAGTGTGTTCCTTATGGATCTGAGAAGTTGTAATCTGGATGATCCCACTATGACCACTGGGTACACTGGCTCTTGGATCTCTAAGGAGGTGCTATTTTAGCCTCTGCATGAGGCCATCCAGCAGGAGCTACAGAGAGATCTGCAGATTCCTCTTATTTGTTTGGGGTTTGGAAGTGCCCAGATGAGACCCAGCTGTGAAGCAATGCAAGCTGCTGTGGGGCCTTGGGCCTTCTTTTGGATGTTCTGGGTCTCTCTGATCCAGCTGCAGTTTGTTAGGTAATTTTAGATTGCGAAGTGCCAGGCCATTCATATGCAAAAGCCTCTGCCCACAGCTTGAGTGAGGTGGGGTCTCAAAGAATCTGCAGAGCAGAGCAAACAGCTATGGTTGATCCTCATCCGTGCCCTAAGAGGCTCCCGGGTCTCAGTGTTCCTTGGTAATCGCTTCAAGCACCTCTGAGAGAAAGCTGCCCTCGAGTTCCTTTCAATGCCAGATAGTCCAGTTTCTCCCCTTATTAGTCTGGGTCCCCAGAATCTCTCCTGGAACTGGAATTCAGAGCAGTGGGGAGCTTGTGTCTTCCTCCTGACTGAAAAAGACAACAGCATACTCAGTTGCCAGCTCTTTTTCACGCACATGCGCCTTTGTACCTCCACACTTTACTTCCACACCTCTTCTGAGTCTCAGTGTACTTTTCTCTTTCCTCCGAGTTGTACAATTTCCATTCATCCAGTATTCCTGTGGTTCTGGATGATGTCCATTTTGTCTTTTAGTTGTAGTTTTGAAGCAGTTATGTGAGGCAGCAATTTCAGGTGTTTACCTATGCCCCCATCTTGGTTTCTCCTCCATAGCTATGGTATCTTAATATCCTCATCTACTTATTCTAACATCTGTGCAAGCCATGGGTTGGCTTCAATTGACTGATCCATCTACTAATTATGCATAATATTTTTCTGGTGATTTAAAAATCTTTATCGTTCAGATTATTACAGTTGTTCCTCCCCCCCCCCCAATAGGTCCCTTCCACCAAGTTCCAATCCTACCCCAATGCCCTTAACCCCTCCTACTGTCCTTGTCCCTAGGTGTAAGATTTTTGTCCAATCTCTTCCCACACCCTCACCACCCCTTCCTCCAAGAATTGTCAGTCCACTCCCTTTCTATGCCCCTAATTATATTATATTCACCAGTTTATTCTGTTCATCAGATTTTTTTATTCACTTAATTTTTAGATTTACTTGTTGATAAACTTGTATTTGTTGTCACTTTGTTGTTCATAACTTTTATCTTTACATTTTTCTTCTTCTTCCTCTTCTTCCTGGTTTGGTGGTAATGAACTACTTTAGCTTTTTCTTATCTGTGAAGCTCTTTGTCTGACCTTCAATTCTAGATGATAGCTTTGTTGGGTAGAGTAATCTTGGTTGTAGGTTCTTGATATTCATTACTTTGAATATTTCTTGTCACTCCCTTCTGGCCTGCTTAGTTTCTGTTGAGAAATCAGTTAACAGTCATATGGGTACTCCCTTGTAGGTAACTAACTATTTTTCTCTTGTTGCTCTTAAGATTCTCTCTTTGTCTTTTGCCCTTGGCATTTTAATTATGCTGTGTCTTGGTGTGGTCCTCTTTAAATTCCTCTTGTTTGGGGCTCTCTGCACTTTCTGGACTTGTAAGTATATTTTTTTCACCAGGTAGGGAAAGTTTTCTGTCATTATTTCTTCAAATAGGTTTTCAATATCTTGCTCTCTCTCTTCTTCTGGAACCCCCATAATTCGGATGTTGGTATGCTTGAAGTTGTCCCAGAGGCTCCTTACATTATCTTCATATTTTTAGATTCTTTTTGCTTTTTACTTTTCTGGTTGGGTGTTTGTGTGTGTGTGTGTGTGTGTGTGTGTGTGTGTGTGTGTGTGTGTGTGTTTTTTCTTCTTCATATTTCAAATCTTTGACTTGATTCTTGGGATCTTCTAGTCCAGTGGTTGACAAGCTGGCTCATGAGGCACATATGGCTCTTTGGCCCCTTGAGTGTGGCTCTTCCACAAAATATCATGGCCTGGGCAAGTCTATTTTGAAGAAATGGAATTAGAAGAAGTTTAAGTTTAAAAAATTTGGCTCTCAAAAGAAATTTCAATCATTGTACTATTGATATTTGCCTCTGTTGACTAATGAGTTTGCTGACCACTGCTCTAGTCTGCTGTTGGATCTCTGTATATTATTCTTTCTTTCAATCAGTGTATGCTTAATTTCTGATTGGTCCTTTTTCATATCTTTGAGGATTTCACTGAATTTCTCGAAGGTTTCTAGAGGATTCTTGAGTAACCTTATAACCGTGGTTTTGAACTCGATATCTAGTATTTTGCTTTCATTCATTTCTTTCATTTGTGACTTGTTTCTTTGTTTCCACATTTTGGCTGCTTTCCTGTGTTTGTTTCTATGTATTGGGTAGCTGCTAAGTTTCTTTGAGTTGATAGAGTGATCTTGTGTGGTTGGTGTCTTATAAAGCCCAGTGGCTCATCCTTCCCCGTCACCGAGATGGACACTCTTGGTGCACCTCATTGTGAACTGTTTGCCCAGTCTTGTTGTAGTTAACCCTAGATTGCTGTTGGTATCACTTGGAAGTATTGACCTTCAAGCCAATTAGCTATGATGATCAGCTCTGTCCACACTGGAAGATCTGTTGTCAGGTGATACCCTTATGAGGCAGGACTTGCTTTAGGTGGGCTTTGTTGCTCACTGAGTCTGCCCCTTGAGTGTGTCTCTTATGGATGTGAAGAGTTGTAACCTGGTATGGTTTCACACTGACCACTGGGTACATTGGCTCTTGGATCTTCAAGGAGGTGCAAGGTCAGCCACTGTCTGGGGCTGCTCAGAAGGAGCTACAAAGACATCTGCAGATTCCTCCTCTTTGTCTAGGGTTTGGAAGTGTCCAAACAACTCCCAGCTGTGAAGCAAGGCAGGCTGCTACTGCCAGGCCTTGGACTTTCTTTTGGAAGCTCTGGAGCTCTCTGACCCAGCTGCAGTTTGACAGGTTTTAGGAGGAGAAAAAACAAGCCATTCATAAGGAAAAGCTGATGTGCACAGCTTGGGTGGGGTTGTAAATTAGGAGGGGCAGGTTCTCTGGGAATCAACAGGGAAGAGCAAACAGCAATGGCTGCCAGTCAGCCCTGTACCAGAGAGGTCCCCGGGTCTCTGCATCCCTCGCCCCAGTGCAGGAACAATGATTGCTATGAGTACCTCTGAGAGAAAGCTGCCCTTGTGTTCATGTCCTGATGCCAGACAGTCCAGCTTCTCCCTGTATGTTTCTGGGTCTCCCAGAGTCTCACTGGGAACTGGAGTTCAGAGCAAGCAGAATCTTGTATCTCCCTTCTGATTAAAAGAGCAGCACATCCAGGTACAGCACCTTCTGTACTTCCACACCTCCTACCAGTCTCAATGTGCCTTCTTCATCTCTCTAGTTGGGAACTTCCACTCAGCCAGCCTTCCCACAGTTCTGAGTGGTAGTTGTTCTGCCATTTAGTTGTGGTATTGATGTGGTTGTGAGAGGCAGCAAGTACAGGCGCTCACCTATGAGGCCATCTCTTCCTGGTAATTTTTGAGTGGATGTCAGACCTGGTGATTTTTGCCTTACTGGCTGCCTAGTATTTTTGTATTTTTATAAATATTCTTGAGCTTTTTCTTGGCATCAGTGAAGCTATTTGATCCTTTAGGTTTTGCTTTTAAGATTTGTTAAGCAGAACTAGAGTTGTGCTCAATCTAGGACTAATTATGCCCACAACTGAGGAAATGCCTCTCTTCCAATGCCCTGAGTCCTGAGATTATGCAGTGTGGCTGGTGGGAACAGTCACTCTCCCAAGCCCTATGGGAGCACCATAATCTCAATCTTTTGAATGTTTTTTCCCCCTCCACCATGGGTGGTTTCCTCACACATAAGTGCTGACCAGTACTTAGTTGGAAGCTAGACGGGGATCCTCTGCAGATATTTGGATCTCCCGCTCCGTGCAGGTCTCTTCTCTCTGGTCCTCTACTAACTCCCCTATCTACTCTGCCAGCAGATAAAGGTCCCTGGTGGAGAAAATGTTTCACTTCTGGCATCAGTTGACTTCTCTCATCCAATGATTATGAAAACAAAAGCAGAAAGGGTTACTAAAGGGAAATGTGATTTCAGCCCCCTTAAAGTTCATGTTTAACTCAAAGAGCAATCATTTTCTTGAAAAGAATTAAAATCCTTGGGCTGTATTAATGCTGCTGGACATTCATCATTCAGTGAACTCCTTGTATTGCCACAGGTTATGTGTTATTTAGGCAATAATTGGTGTTCATCAGTGAGCAAAACTTAGTAGGTATAGATTGAAACTTCAAAGTGAAAAAAAGGGATTGGTTAGGTTCTAGATAACTTGGTAGATCTCTGCTATGGTTCCAGACACCTGGACAGATGCCCCCTGCAGTGTTTCACTACCCCCACCCCTGGGATGCTGATGGGCAGTATGGGGTGGAAATTGGAAAAGATGAATGTGGACCTGAGGAGGCTCATGCTAGGTAATGGACAGCCTGTTTCCTACCCACAGGTGCTTTTTTCATCCCCTACCTCATTTTTCTTTTCACCTGTGGCATTCCTATCTTCCTTTTGGAGACAGCACTGGGACAGTACACTAGCCAGGGAGGCATCACAGCTTGGAGGAAGATCTGCCCCATCTTTGAGGGTGAGTAGCTGTGTTCTGATTCTGGATTATTTGCATTGGGGATAATAAATCTATTTGAAATGATTCAGTGGTTTAGCAGCCAGGCTCACTGAGATAAGATTCTATGTCGTTATGTTAAACCCTCCATTGTGGGCCCAGTGCTGAGCTATGGAGAAGATGGTGATGAGGATTGGATAAAGGCTTTAGGTTAAATAAGTAGAGTGCCAAGCTATTTTAGTTATATATTTTAAATATATACTCGATATATATAGCAATGATTTTATATTTTCAAAATATATGCCATCAATTACAAAACATTTTAAAAGAGAATTTTAAATGGGAAAATATTATAATAATTCAACCATCTTGACACAACAGCTATTTAAAATTTAGGCTGCTTTATTTCAATATTTCTCTTTATGTAGGATTTTCATAAGTTTTTATTTTGAAATAATTATATATTTCCAGAAAGTTGCAAGAATATAGTACAAAAAGGTCATCTGTACACGTCATGCAGTTTTGCTCAATTATAATATCTATGTATATAAAAGCCTAAGTGACTGTTTGATCGTTCGACCATTTGACCAATAGCTATGATGTGCCTGACCACCAGGGGCCAAATATTCAATGCACAGGCATGGAAACATGGAACAGACTAATGAATGTCAGAAGGGAAGGGGGAAGGAGGAGGACATGAAGAGATTAACCAAAGATCTTATATGCATACTAGAAACCTGGTGCACAGCTTCATGCACTGGTGGGGTCCCTTGGCCTGGTCTGCGGGGATCGGGCTGAGTCCCTCAGCCTGGCTTGTGCCCTCTCGAAATCTAGGACCCCTTGGGGATGTCAGCCTGCCGGTTTCTGCCCAGTCACCACAGGCAAGGCTGAGACACCTCACTGGTGCACGAATCCATGCACTGGGCTTCTAATATTGCAAATCTATAGAACAATATCACAAGTTGGAAATTGACGTTGGTGCTATCCACAGACCTTATTCAGATTTCACCAGTTTTCCTTGCACTCATTTGTATAATTCTGTGTAATTTTATCACTCCTCTGTTAAGCAGGAGTGGGTAGTGTGTGAGAAATCTGTCCCCTGGTCCTGGCTCAGTTCTGCCCCTTTCCCTCCAGGCATCGGCTATGCCTCCCAGATGATCCTCATCCTCCTCAATGCCTACTACATCATTGTCCTGGCCTGGGCCCTCTTCTACCTCTTCAGCAGCTTCACCATCGACCTTCCCTGGGGAAGTTGCCGCCATGAGTGGAACACAGGTAAGTCATCTCCGAATCCTTTCCTCCAGCTGCTCTGCCACATGAACCAGGAGTGGGATTGTCCTCTTATTCTAGGCAACCTAATTCCCAGCCATAATTTGGGACTCACTAGAAATCTGGGAAGTGAATACCAAAGATAAAAGTGAGATTCCACAAGCACCAGAGGCAAAATGTATTCAATTAATGTATTATGAATTAATCTATGCAAATAGAACTATTTATGTAATTTAGTTACTAGTATGTATTTATTCCAGTTTGAAATATTGTTAGTTTGATATTTGTATATATTGTTTGTACATTTTCTTGTTTCTTATGCCTTCTCTCTGATATTGTTTTAGGTCTTTCCACCTTACAATTCACCTGGCTTTAACCAGGGAAGGAGCTATTTTGTATGTCATCAATATAATTTATAATAGCAATTAATTTTCTCTTGTGCCTGAAAGACTACAAGAGCCACATGTGGCATTAGAACTTCTAAGTTTAATTGATTGACAGTCATGAAAACTTAAAAATACCTAGGGTAGCGCTATCCAAAAGAACTTTGTAATGCGGTACTATCTGGAATGGTAGCCAATATGTGATTATCGAGTACTTGAAATGTGGCTCGTGTGTGTGAAGAACTGAATTTTAAAATTATTTATTGATCGTTAATCATTAAAATGTAAAGAGCCACCTGTGGCTAGTGGCTGCCCTTTGGCTGGTGCGGATGAAGAGACTCCCGGACATGTCCTGTGCGGGTCTCAGCATCTTGTCTTGCACTCCGGGCCCAGACACTCTCCGGGCCTTTCGGTGAGGGCCCTCGCTGTGCTCCTATTAATTGGCTCAGACAAGTTTCTCATCTCTGAACAAGAGTTTGAATCAGTTACTGACCAGGGAGGTGCATTTCTGCAATGGTTAGCATCCTGTTCAAGGCCCCTCTTGTCCTCAAACCTTATGTTCCCTTTTCAGGTATTCCCTGGCCAATCTCTGCCACCACCTCCATTCCACTAATTTCGAGTGAAAAGTCAAATCTTGGAGGTACTTCCCCTGCCACCCTCAGGTGCATTCATTTCTTGGCAATACCTGCTCTGACCCCTGGCTCTGCTGTGGCTCCTACATGCTTTTCATTTGTTGGTCTGGTTTTCCCAAAGACCAGAAAGAGCTTGAAGGCAGAAAAGATGTCTTTATCTCTTTGGCCTTTGTGCTTAGCACAGTGCTGGCTACATCACAAGCACTAAAAATATTTGTTGAATAAATTATGTTTTAAAAATATGTTGTATTCTTTTTTTTAAAATATATTTTATTGATTTTTTACAGAGCAGAAGGGAGAGGGATACAAAGTCAGAAACATCGATGAGAGAGAGACATCGATCAGCTGCCTCTTGCACGCCCCCTACTGGGGATGTGCCCGCAGCCAAGGTACATGCCCTTGCCGGAATCGAACCCGGGACCCTTCAGTCCGCAGTCCGACGCTCTATCCACTGAGCCAAACCGGTCTCGGCAATATGTTATATTCTAATATTTTATTTGTATGATATGTTGTCTGCTTCCCTCCCTCTCTCCCTCTTTCCCTCCCTCCCTCCTTCTTTCCTGCCTTCTTTTCTTCCTCTTCCATCTATGTGCACTGCAATACCCTTGACAAATGGTGACTTTATCCAGATCTCAGTGGAGTTCCTTTTATAAAATTGTGTGACTTTTTGGTGGTCTAGAATTTTTGCTTTAGGCCTGCCTTTAGTTTGATGGTGGGGTCTCTCTGAGACAATTCTGAGGCAAATGCAGCACCCAAGTCTGTTGCTCCCTGACATTTTGGACATGTCTCCTAGTGAGTCTGGTTTCACTCTGAGCTGGGCATCTGGAATAGTGCAGGACGCCTGTCAGCTGCAGGGAAATGCTTGGTGTGCTGAAGCTTCGAGGAAAGTGACATGTCTAGTGAAAACAGTGCTCGGCTGGCATTGCCATCCAACAGATACTATTGAGCTCCAACTCTGTTCTGAGAACAGGATGTGGTAATATAAAGACGAAGGTCCCTGCCTGCATGGAATTGTCGTTCTAGTGACAGGAGACAGACAGACCATACACAGAATAAACATGTAATAGGTATCATGTGAGAAGGGCTGTGGAGAAAAATAAAACAGGGAGGAGGTTTGGGGAATTTTAGGGGTGGGGGTGTAATTTTAAATGGGTCATCATTGAAGGCTTTATGGAGAAGATGACAGGAGTAATGCTCTGAGGAGGCTGAGGAGTGAGCCACTGAGACAACAGGAGACAGACACTAGGTGGCAGGGACTCCCAGTCAAATGCCCTGGAGCACCAGTGTCAATAGCACCCAGGGAACAACAGGGGTGGTGTAGCTGGAGCAGGTGAGCAGCAGCAGTGGGAGGCGAGCCAGAGGACATAGGTAGATTAAATAGGGCCTTGGAGGTGATTATAGGGGTTTTAGCTTTTTTCTCTGAGTGGGATAGGATACCTGTTGGAGAGTTTTGAAGTGGGGCGTGACATAAAACGTGACTTAAGTTTTAACAGTGTCACTCCGACTGCTGTACGGAGATTTGACTAGAGAGGCAAGTACAGGCTGGAATGGGGAGGCATGAGATGGTGATGATCTGCGCCAGAGTGGTGGCAATGGTGATATGAGAAAGGTCAGATTCTAGGTATTCTGAAGATAAAACATACACAACTCACTGGGCTGGATTCTAGCCCTCAGTCACTTACCAGTTAAGGCAGGCCTTTTCTGAGCAGACTCCCTTTCTTCATGTGTACGGTGGGGAAAACACCGTCTTAATATTTTTGAAGATTGCTGTACTAATGAAGTATAAAAAATACTGTAGACATACGTTGTGAAACTCCAAAATCATGGACAAATAATTAAGAGCTACTACCTATTGAGTACTTTACAGACACGCTTTCATCTGATTCCCTGTCAGTCCTACAAAGGGATATTCTCATATCATTTGGGAGATGAGGAATACGAGGCTTGGAGAGAGGGCCCAGCTTCTAGCCAGGGCTTCCTTGCACCTGTCCCCGCGCTCTTTAGCCACTCGGATGCGTAACATTCCTAGAAAGTTTCTTAGTATTCTTCAAAGGTTATGACTTTACACACAACACTTCCCTGGGAATATTTGTATACTTTGAAGTGTGTCTTTCCTGATGCCATCTGATCACGCTTTAGTAAGAATATGCACCCAAGCATTTAGAAACCGACAAGTAAAAGCATATGGGAGAGGGTGGCGTGGGCTTGTTGAGGTTACGTGTTGAAGGATGTTTTGTATAGACAACTTCAGCCCCGTTCCTTCCAGATACCTCATTTCCATTCTCCTGAAATTTCACCCCAAATACTGATCAATGATTTTCTCTTGCTTCCTTCCCTGGGGCCCATGAGCAGAACACTGTGTGGAGTTCCAGAGGACCAATGGCTCCCTGAATGTGACTTCTGAGAATGCCACCTCTCCTGTCATCGAGTTCTGGGAGTAAGTGAGGCCCGTTTTTTATCCCACTGTGGGCTGTGAGTTTGGAACAAGGCCACAGGGATGGGCTCAGCAAGCAGGGACTCCCAATGGACGACAAGGCAAGATTTTCTATATCCTTTGTTGGTGGGCCCATCACCTCGGCAGGTTTTTTCTGTTGTGCCATGTTAGTGGTTAGTGCAGAACAAGTTTCAGAGATGAGAATTTTGCAGCTCTCCTGCCTCTCCTCTCCCACGCGTCCACCCCCCCTCCACCCTTAACTGGTGCACACCCATGTGTCCACACCCCTAACTGCCCTCCTCTCTTCAGCTGCATCTGCATTGTCTCTTGTCTTCCCTTCCCCAATATCCATATTCATCTAGGCCCTTCTGTAGATTCTAGGGTATGACTCCTCATATCAAAACATCCTATAACTCTGGTTGAGAAAATGTGTTTGTACCTCCTTCTCTAGGTTAAATTGGTAGTCAGCCTCCCAGAGCAAACTTACCTGGGAGCAGTTTACATTTGCCTCACTTTATATCTACCCCATCTCTGGGCAAAGGAGAGCCTCATGGATTCAGGTGACAAGAGCTGACAAGTCTTTGGACAAGAGCCTACAGGCATGGCTCCACTGCCTGAGATGCAAGGGCCACGAAATGGAGGCTGGCAGCAAAGTGGAGCCTGGCTCAACCTTCTCTCCCCAGGAGGCGGGTCCTGAAGATCTCTGATGGCATCCAGCACCTGGGGGCCCTGCGCTGGGAACTAGCCATATGCCTCTTACTTGCCTGGGTCATCTGCTACTTCTGCATCTGGAAGGGGGTCAAGTCCACGGGCAAGGTCCGTGTTCGAGAGCTCCTGGCTCTCCCACCCCAGGACTCCCTGCCTTCACTGGGAATTTCCTAAGTTGCAGCTTAGTCAGGATGGGAGGGAATGACCCCACAAAGATGTGTAAGTCTTGCCCTTTGGTTCTGTGCCTCTCCTGAGTTCAATCCCAAATCCTTTCTTCTTCTTTGGGGAAATTAAATGGAAGAGAGAGAGGGTGGGTGGGCAGGAAAGGACACTTCCAGAAGAATTTGACTTTGGAATATTGCAAATAGAGGAGAGGTTTGGGCTCACAGTTAGGGGAGGTGGGACTGAGGTGAGAGGGTAGGAGCAGATGGGGAACCCCCCTGACCTCTTGGCTCCCTAGCTCAACATTTCTCTGGAAAAGGAATTGCATTAAGATTATTAGTCTCAAAATGATTCCACGTTAACCTGAGAAGTTGGGGGAACTCTTTACCATAAGGTGTATAGGAATTATAAGGGCATTTCGAGTTCTCCAGACTCATGCCTTGGAGGCCTCTGACAAGGCTTTCTTCCTAATCTGGCTGGCTGGTTGCACTAAGCTTGTAAACGCTGTGAGATCTTTTCAGACCTGACATCCCTTGACAAAATTCCAACATGCCTATTGGGAGAATGCCCAAGTTCATTCAGATGCTCAACAAATATTTATTGAGTATGTGTTGGGGGAGGGTGAGTGCTTTAGGCAGGAGCGGGGATAGGAGAGGTTTGGGCTCACAGTTAGGGGAGGTGGGACTGAGGTGAGAGGGTAGGAGCAGATGGGGAACCCCTCTGACCTCTTCTGTAGCTGGGGAGCTCCTGCCTCCAGTCCCACTGCTGGGTCTCCAACCCCCTCTCTCCTACTCACAAGTTTCTTATCTCTCATCTGTCCCTTGGCCAGGTGGTGTACTTCACAGCCACATTCCCTTACCTCATGCTGGTGGTCCTGTTAATTCGAGGGGTGACACTGCCTGGGGCAGCCCAAGGGATTCAGTTTTACCTGTATCCAAACCTCACACGGCTGTGGGATCCCCAGGTAAGAAGCCACAGACAAGGGTTGTCATGTGGCTCTGGAGGTGCTTGAGCTACAGACCTTCCCTGTGCTCTGTGGGCCGGCCCCGCTCCTGGCCCACCCCCAAAGCATCCACCCGTTGCGTATGGTTCCCCTTTGGCTCAAGCTGCCAGGGAAGCCAGAGGGATCTGAGGCCCTAGTAATATTTCTCAGGAGTGGCAAATATGGCACTTACAGCCTTTGCTCACGTGCTGGACCCTATCCACCCATCCCCTTGGCCATCCCCCTGTGTGCACCCATCCCCTGTGTGCACTTTTCCCCTTGGCCATCTTACTTCACACCTAGCTCCTTCTCTGTTTCCTAACCCTCCATCAGCCCCCTCTGGCTCCCTCCCTCTGTCAGAAGGCCCCTCTCTAGGCCATGTCCCAGCTGGGCGGGTGTTGAGTTTGCGGTCAGTCACCAGGAGGCCCCGCCCCTTCTCCCCTCAGCCAGCTTCCGGCGGGCAGAACAGGGAGGGGGCGGTGCTGCTTGCAGACCGGAGGGATTTGTGAGGCCGCGGCCTCTGGCGGGTTTCTTATCTCCTGTGTGGCTGCCGTTGGGGGAGGGCCGGGGTGTGGGGGAGCTCCCCAGAACCCTGAGACTTGCTACCGGCTGGGTGCCGGGCTGCCCCCGGGAGCATGCGCACAAGTTTGACAGCCCCCCTCGGTGCGGCCGGCTCTCTGCCTAAGACCGAGACCCTGAGGAGGCGTCGGCGGGAGGAGACGAACCGTGGGTGGCGGGTCAGACATTTGGAGTAGTGAGGCACCCGCACAGGCCCGGAAACTGCGGGGAGGGAGCGAGAGAAAAGGAGCGGCCCTCGCTTCCAGTCCCTCCGGGCCGCTCGGTTCGCGCAGAGGCAGTGGCGCCCCCTTGTTCGGAACTCGGGGTGATACAGACGCTCCGTTATCGCAGTCTCCCAACCACCTGGCAGAGTTAGGAGTTCTTCCATCCTGAATCCTACCAGGGCTGCCGGGGCTCCGCAGTCAGAAACATCCCACGGAGTCAAGTAGCTTCGCGCCCTGGGCATTTCTCAATGGCCTGCGGGTGGGACACGAGCTCGAGCTCCTTCTCCTCCTCCCCTCCCCCTCCCCTCCCCTCCCCCTCCCCCTCCCCTCCCCTCCCCCTCCCCTCCCCTCCCCCTCCGTCTCCCCCTCCCCCTCCGTCTCCCCCTCCCCCTCCGTCTCCCCCATCCCCCTCCGTCTCCCCCCCCCTCCTCTCCTTCCTCTTCCTCCCCCTCCCCCTCCTCCTCCCCCTGCTCCTCCCCCTCCCCCTCCTTCTCCCCTGCTCCTCCCCCTCCCCTTCCTCCTCCCCCTCCTCCTCCCCTTCCTCCTCCTCCCCTTCCTCCTCCTCCCCCTCTTCTTCGCCTTCCTCCTCCCCCTCCTCCCTCTCCTCCTCCCCCTTGTCTCCCCCTTGCCCTCCCCTCCCCCTCACCCTCCCCCACCTTCTTCTCCTCCCCCTCCTCTTCCCCCTCGCCCTCCTCCTCCCCCTTCTCCTTCTCCCCTTCTCCTCCTCCCCCTCCTCCTTTCCCTCCTGCTCCTCCTCCTCCTCCCCCTCCCCCTTGCCCTCCCCCTCACCCTCCTCTTTACCCTCCTCCTCCCTCCCCCTCTTCCTCCTCTTACCCTTCCTCCTCCCCTTCCTCCTCCTCCTCCCCTTCCTCCTCCTCCTCCTCCTCCTCCTCCTCCTCCTTCTCTTCATGAGCTCCTCCTCCTCCTCCTCCTCCTCCTCTCCCATGTCTTAGTCATAACATGGCTACAGATGGCTGCTGCGTCATCTCCAGTGGGGCGCAGGGATGCAGTCGGCTTTGGCGACAAACTTTAGAGCCATCAACGTGGGAGCCAAAAGGGCTTCAGAGGTCATGCAGTGCAAACTCCTCGTTGCACAGATGAGCAAACGGGGCCCAAGGTCAGGCCAAACAAAGTGCGTTTTTATTTTGTGGCTCATAAGTCCTATGGCTTATCTGCACCAAAGGGATGAGGTGGAGGGGAGGCAGCAGGCAGGTCTGGGGCAGCAGAGCGGAGGGAGGCTTTGGAGGACAGGCGCGGCGTTTGGCTGGGCTCCCCTCTGTGAGAGGGAGCCATCGTGGTTCTGAGCCACACATCCCACCTGTGTTTGGAGGTCAGGCTGGGAAGGAGAGGACGTGTTCAGGCCAGGAGATAGGCAGGTGGGCCGAGAGAGAAAAAGGAGAGGGGCCAGCATTTATGGTTTCTGTGATCAGTGCCTCGTTTGTCCTGATCAGGGATTTACCGCTAAACACGGCTGAGTGCTTACAGTGTCCCTGGCATTAAGAGGTTTACATGCATTATTCAGCTAATCCTCAGGGCCGGTCAACAGAGTACCCTTATTTTATAGATAAGGAAATGAAGGCCTGAAGAGCTGAAAGAATTTTCTGTCCTTGCACCTGCACCTGGAATCTAGGTCTGAATGATAAAAATTCCACATACTTTATAATCTCTTGAAGGAAAAGTCCCCATTTGTGTGTGTGTGTGTGTGTGTGTATGTGTGTGTGTGTGTGTGTGTGTATGTATGTATGTGTGTGTGTGTATATGTGTGTGTGTGTGTGTGTATATATATATATATATATATATATATATATATATATTCCAGCAAACATAAAGAAGGTGGACCAGATAGCTTTAAACGCTGAGAGTTAATAAGGCCATCATTCTGTGTCTGGGTTACTGGAGGGAAAATCCCTCTTTAAATCCGCTCTCCAGGTTACCATCTTTCCACTCCCAGCAGGGGCTGTGCAGGAAGGATGGTGTTTCAAGGGCCAGGCTTGGTCCTGAGCTTTCGAGCTGCCTGCCTTGTTAGCTGCCTGGCCCTGGCCCCATGCAGAAGTGAGGCCCTTGTGGTCTGTGACAGAGCAACGCCTGCAGGGTGGACACCCTGCCAGAGCACTAATTGAATGTAGTTGGCAACCCCCCGCCCCCCCCCCCCCCCCAGGAAGCGTGATAATTCCAACTGGCATTTGCCTGGCACTTGAGAAAGGTACAAATTCCTGCTAGCCTACACAAAGGCCGAAGACCTCTCTCGGTGAGCACTCAGCGTGGGAGTGGGGAGCCTGGCGGACAGGGCTGGGTCCTCTGGCGTCCTCTTTTCCTGCCAGGCTTTGTGGGCAGGGCTGCTGCCTGTCCTGGTGCTCCCCAGGGCTGGTCTCCGTCCCACGAGGAACTGCTGCTGGTGCAGTGTGTGCTTTGCTTTATTCGGGCACTTGTTTCTTTCCTTTTGTCCATCCTACTGTCCTCTGTTAGATTGACAAGGGCAGGGACTGGAGGGTAGGGTGTCCAAAGAACCTTCGAGATCTCTGCTCAATGATTCTGATGAAGGTTTTATTTAGGGAGGAGTTTGGAACCCCTGAGTCTTTTCACTTTGATATAGTATATTGAAATCTATAGGACCTCGTATACACCTGAAACAAATATAATAATGTTTGTCCACTTAATTGAAAAATAAAAAAATATATTTTTGAAAGTTACGGTTTGTGAATTGGGTGTCCTTCCATCTGGTAAACAGAAGGGTGACCCAGAAAGTTGTGCAGACTGGAAGGTTTCTGTGGGCAGACACTGGGCAGGATGGAGAAGGTATTGGCAGAAGGAAAGAGGATTGTTTCTGGCAGGGTCACCTTTGCTTAGGAAGGGTAGGGGTCTTTAGAAGGCAGATGACTCTAAACCAGACTGGTTTAAGGTCACTTTCCCGGGAGGAGCTGAAAACTGCAATTACGTTTTGGCTTGTTGTGGAGTGGGAGGTGGGGCAAGTGACAACACCTTGTGTCTTTTTCTTAGCAATTGGGAAAAGAGAAGGAAACCTGGTCAAAGGATGGAGCTTTCTCACATTCCTATTGCGAACTGGCTCTCCCAAGCCCACTGCCTTGATGACAGGGCTTTGAACGAATCACTTGTTCCTCCAGGCTAAATGAGAACCCTATCCAAGGACAAGTGATCCAGGGGATGGATAATGGCCGGTGGGGAAATCTTCTGGCCTCCAGTCTCCTGCAGACACTTCCCACTGAACCCATGGAGACAGAAAGGAGACAAGGGAGTCTATTGGTACCACCGGACAGGTCAGCCTTCCCTGGCACTAAAGCAGGAAAAGGGTGGAGAGCAGATATGGAGGTGCAAATAGAAGACAAGTGAAGTTATTTCTAAGAGGCCGTTAAGTGGAAGCAGAGTCATTAATATGTATTTAGAAGATAGACAACAAGTAACTATCTTCATTCCCTGGCATTATAAGCACTCCAAACACCCACTGCTGAATTCTTCAGAGACCCTGGGAGAACACATTTACCCTCCAGTTCTCTCTCTGCAAGCACAACCTATTTCCAAGAAAGTCCTCTGGTGTTTCTTCAATAAAGTACCTTTATGATTTTTCACTATCATAAGAAAAGCAACAAGCACAAAGACTAATTTTTAAAATTTTTTTATTGATTACAGAGAGGAGGGGAGAGGGAGAGAGAAACAGAAACATCAATGATGAAAGAGGACCATTGATCAGCTGCCTCCTGCACGCCCTTTACCGGGGATTGAGCCCGCCGCCTGAGCATGTGCCCTTGATTGGAACTGAACTCAGGACCTTCCCGTCTGCAGGCTGATGCTCTATCCACTGAGCCAAACCAGCTAAGGGCCGAAACCACTATTAAAGAGAAAACCACAGGCCCAAAATGGTGTCACTGTGCTAAAATCCCATAGTACCAAACCTAGATTAAATATCTGTTTGCACTTTCAAGCTGTCTTAGAAACATGGTCTTGACCAACCTGTATGGGATTTTCTGCTCGGGACCAGTGAGATGATTTCTACAGAAGAAAGAGGCAATCCGCGAGGTGAAAACCTCTCACCAAAGAAGACATCCTGGCCCGTTTCCTTTGCTGACTGATTCCTTCTCCTGCCCTTCTTCCTACGCCATAGGAACTACGGGAACCTTTTATTTTGTACAAGCCCACCAGAGTGCCCTTTTAGTTGCGAGATGGCACACTGCCTGGTTCATTAATTTCTTAGTAACTAATAAATCCATGGGACCTCATCATCGCTGAAAAGTGGGTTGCCTTTTAAAAATATGTCCAACAGCAAACCAGCAATAGCCGACATCTCGGTCATGTGTTTATTATTCGCCAGGCACTTGGCTAAGTGTGTGACCCAGTGCATCGTCCCACCAACCCTGGGAGTCAGGTGTTAGCCTCCCTTTACAGATGAAGACACCAGAGCTTAGAAAACTGAAGAAATTTGTTTCAAATCACAAAACTAGTGTGTGCGGAAGCTTGGGTTTTACACCAAGTAGTTTTTTTGAAGTCTGCTGTATTAATCACTATGATATTCATTTTCCAAATAATATTAATTATTTGAGAGTTTTGGCTATTTTTTATTATCCCAGAAGGTGGAACAAGGAATTCATATTTATGTTAGGCATTTTACATACATTATTTTATTTATTATTATTCCCATTTTCCTGATGAGAAAAGTAAGGTTCGGAGAGGTTAAGTGACTTGCCTAAGATCATACAGCTAGTAGTTAATAGAGTTAGTGATTGAACCCAGCTCGTTTTAACTCTAAAACCCAGGCTTTCTCTACTACACACTATTGCCTTCCTAAAAATAGTAAGTATAATAATCCTTGGGGTTGGACTCGAAGTTGAAAACATCTTTTCTGTACCTCCTGGAGCTCACAATCTCTTCCTTTGTGCCCCCAGAGAGTTCTTTTCTGCCCACATTCCCCCAAGGGTCTTCCAGACTTGTTTTATTCTTGGTTAGTCTTCTGCCCCAGCCGAAGACACATTGGAGCTTTGTTCCAGAAACCAGGGCCCCTGGCACAGGCAGGGAGTGGGCCGCCTGCAGTGGGAACAGAACAGCTTGCTCTGCTGGTTCCTTCAGCCCTTCTTCTGACCCCATTCCTCCCTCGGATCCCAGCAGGCTTGTCAGGCAGCAGCTGTGCGGAGAGCTGGGCTGGCCAAGCTCCCAGTGAGGGGGCCTTCGTCAGAGGCAGCATACGGGGCCTTGCACACTGAACCCGCACCCCCCTGCTGCCTTTTCCTCTGTTCTCCGCAACCTCTCCTCCCAACTCAGCCTTGGTCTGTCCCCCCTCAGGGTGAGGTAAACTGCCAAGTCACAATTTTTCTTCCCAAGCCCAAGTTAACAAAACTTTATAAGCACAGGATTTGCACCCCTGCCAGCATGTGGGCAGCCACAGACATCTCTGTGGGCACCGGGCAGTTTCCCTAGCACTGTGTGGGTCCACCTCACCCTGTGGCCAAAATAATTCTTCCTCATGACAGAGGGAGCCCCAGGCAGAGAAGCAGTGCTCCCCAGCCCCGCATCTCTGACCCCGGGGTAAATCCATGCTGTACAAGCTCAGCGCTGCTCATCAGCCATCGAGTGAGCAGGAGGGAGATAGAAGAGGGTGACCTTCAGACCAGAGGTCAGCGAGTTTTCCTGAGTTGACCATCCTTACAGTATCTGGGGGTGGGGAGTGAGGGTGGTAAAATTTTAGAAGAAAAAATGATTTAAAACATCTCCTCAGCTCCGGCTGGGTGGCTCAGGTGGTGGGAGCATTGTCCCACGCACCAAAAAGTTGCGGGTTCCATTCTAGGTCAGAACACACACCCTGGTTTCGGGTTTGATCCCGATTGGGATCGTATAGGACACAACTGATCAACGTTTCTATTTCACATCTCTCTCTCCCCCTCTCCCTTCCTCTCTCTAAAATCAATAAACATATCCTCACGTGAGGATGGAAACACACAAAAAATCTCAAACTTCTGTTATCAAACTGAATTTTGTAAACACCCCATTCTTCTATGCAGGTTCTTCCCATTCTTTCCCCAAATCCTTCTTTTGCTTTAGAATAAATCCTGATGATCCCTCTCCTTCCCATTACAATTTCTCTCACGTTTAAAAAAGTCCCCAGTGTTCCCACCCTCCATACTATTTTTTGGTAGCGGCCCTTTTGGATTTGCCTCTGAGCCCTTTTCCTTGGTAGCAGCTTCTGCCTTACAGAATTCCTTGGGGAGGGGAGCCACAGTGAGTAGGGTGATAGGAGGCTAGAAGTATCTCCCCCCGCCCTTCCCTTCACCACCTTTCCCTGCTCTTTTCCCATTCCTGCGGAAACGGAAATAGCAAGAGGAGTGAGTGCCAGGATGCATCTCCGACGCCAGCCTGGGGATTGTAGGGCAGTGATTCCCACATCTGGCTGCTCAGTAGGATCAGCCAGGAAGCTCTGGACACGATACAGATTTCTGGGTTCTTCTTTAGCCCTAGAGACTCAGTATCTCCACTGGGGATGCTGGTTGAGGAGTCAATGTGATTCTGATGTAGTCAGCTTGCCAGCGGGTCCCTGGGACCCACTATCATGGTGAACAAAACAGCACTTTGGCGGGTGAGTGTGATGAGAGAGAGAGAGGGGGAGGGGACGAGAGAGAGAGAGAGAGAGAGAGAGAGAGAGAGAGAGAGAGTAGAGGAGGCTGAGGGTGATTGCAATGTTGGGCTGGGGGGAGGAGGACAGGTAAAGGGCTTTGGACAGAATGAAGCTGAGGCTTGGGTGTGTGGGGGCATTGGGAACCTGACACAGTGAAAGGAAAGTGGGCACTTGTGTGGGGCCTACGGGGTAGAGCCAGACAACGGTCAAGAAAAGGAACACAGAGATAGTGGGACAACTGCTGGCATCCAGAGCTTGGAGCTCCCTCGTAGAGCTCACATCCTCCGAAGGCAGGAGGTGCCTGGGAGGATCTGTTGCCCCAGGACCCCACCTCCTGCCAATCTGCAGAGTTGTCTAGTCCTGTTTGCCTTGATGTTCTTTCTCTTTGGGATGTTATTCTAGCTGTTAGACCTAAATCATAACATGCGCAGGCTGGGGCAGCAGCTGAGATAACAGTGACAACAACATACCCTGTGTTTAGCTGGAGAGATCTCTCCCCCCCCCCCCCCCAAGGAGAACAAAGCCCTTTGCAGATGCATTTCTGTTCATCCTCTTGACTTTCTGGTGAGCTAAAGATTACGCTTCCTGCTTTTCACAGAGAGGGTTTGGGGGCACGAGGGGAAAAGCTTCATCCCACGTAGCACTGATATTACAGAACATTAACTCTGGAGACCCTGTCTCTGGACTCCTTCCGAACTGATCACACGTCCAGGAAAGCCCAGGACAGGAGAACATGGAGGCAGGACCAGGGCTTTGTTTCTTTTATAGGAGCTGCCGCCAGGCCTCGCTTAGCTCCAGAGCTCCCTCCCACTCGCTCCCCTCTCCACCACGGTCCTTCCGTCTTCTTCCAATGCCCAATGCCCAATGCCGACACCATCGACGCCATCGTGGTGTGCTCGGGAACCCCCACCTAGAGGCTCAGGGAGTAGAGCCCCTGGGAGTCGCAGGGCTGCAGCCGGGCCTCACAGGCTGAGGACAGGATTCTTGTCATCCCTACCCAGTGCCTGGCTCAGCCGTGGTCCATGTGCCCCCATGGAGCCCAGATGCGCTGGTTTCTGGGGTGCAGCTTTCTCACCTTTTCCCTGTGTAGGTGTGGATGGACGCGGGGACTCAGATCTTCTTCTCCTTCGCCATCTGTGTAGGGTGCCTGACAGCCCTGAGCAGCTACAACAAGTACCACAACAACTGCTACAGGTGACTGGGGAGTGGGCTTGAGCCACAAACCCACGGTCCCTCCGGCCGTGCTGGGTCTGGGGAGACTTCATAGATTCGCCCACCCCCACACTTCACCCCACGCTCCAATACTCCAGCGCTACCTGTTGCTGAAGGGGGCCAATGGCACTCTAGGCAAATGGTTGCCAGGCCCGGATGATGTAGAGGATACGGGGCTCAGGATGCCAGCGAGCCTGAGGATAAGTAGTCATGCCATGCAGTGGGGCCTCAGTCTGTCCTGCTGTGTACAGGTGCCCTGGCAAAGTGGATTCCTTACCCCTGCCTCAGCTAGTGTCCCCTCCTTGTGGTTCCCGTGGCACACCTGCTTCATATCAGAGAATGTATGTCCATTTTAATATCAGCCCCAAATAGCATATAATTTCAGAGTCAGATTTAGGCAACTAAGACTCATTGGTTGCTTGGGACTACCCAGGCCTGCGTCCCAGATGTTAGCATGGTGTCAGAGTGATGGTGTCCTAAAGGTGTGGTGACAACGTTCCGGGGAAGGGAGGCTGTGTGGCAATTTGTAATTTTTAGATTAATATTTACTTCCTCAGAGCCTCATTCTTTTGGGATGACCATGCTCTATGCCAACTCCTAGCTACTGTGGTTGGAGGAGCAGCATTGCTCCTGGAATGCTCATGGTCATTCCACAGGCAGTCCTCTGGCCTGTTTGCTATGAGGGTCCGAGCTCCCCTTGGGCTCCCCCTGCTCTGGACCACAGGCCTGAGACAATGCATCTCTTTCTGACCTACCTGTTCCCATCTCCCCACCTCGCCCACAGGGACTGCATGGCCCTCTGCTTCCTCAACAGTGGCACCAGCTTTGTGGCTGGGTTTGCCATCTTCTCCATCCTGGGCTTCATGTCCCAAGAGCAGGGGGTGCCCATCTCCGAGGTGGCCGAGTCAGGTGAGTGTTGGGAGGCCTGAGGCCATGGATTCTGTGAGCTTTGAACCTTTGCCAACGGGGTTCCAGAGGTGCTGCTACACATAGGTGAGTTCTGGTGTCTCCCAGGAAGACCTGGGGGAGGACTTAAAAACAGCAATTCCAGCTTCAAAGGGTTAGTGAGTATATAGTGAACATTTTTCTCCGCCCCCCCCCCAATGTTATCAGGCCACTGATGTCATTAGGTTCATGTTTATCCTTACAGAAATGAGAAAAGCACATTCCCATATTCACACACACACTCATTCACACGTAGGCACATATTGCTTTTGCTACTTTTTACCTCCTTTTAAAAAATGAATTGATAACACACTCTATATACCGTTCTTCACCTTGACTTGTTTGCTTTAAAATCTCAGAGGTAAGTTTATATTGGCTTATAGAGTTTCTTCCTTTTTCAAGTGAATGCTTTTCCACCATGCAGTCTTCTTGTTGCTTCTTTTAAATAAAATCACGGACTGGCCTCCTACCTGGGTAAGCTCTAAATGTTTCTTTTGCTCTTTCCCTATTTTTGAAGACCACCCACTTCTATTCTATAGCAAGACAATTTTTTTTTATCATAGCATTCACAAGCATACCCTTGTCATACATAGAGCCAAGCACTGGGCAGCTAACATCACTGACTCTTATTGAAAGTGGTAATATTTGGCCCTGGCTGGTGTGGCTCAGCTGGTTGGGCATCATTTCATGCACCAAAAGGTTGTTGGTTTGATCCCCTGTCAGGATCTATTCCAGCTCAATCCCCAGGAGGGGGCATGTAGGAGGCAGCTGATCCATGTTTTGCTCTCACACTGATGTTTCTCTCTCTTTCCCTCTCCCTTTCTCTCTCAAACAAACAAAACGAAACAAAAAAAAAAACAGTAACAAATATTTTTTTAAAAAATGATAATATTTCACTTTTATTCAGCACTTACTATATGCCAGGCAGGCGCTGTGCAAAGCATTCTGCCTGTGCCATGTGGTGGGAAGCGGTGAGGCAGGTGCTAGTTTCGTCCCTCTTCTCGCCAGTGTGGGGAGTGGGGCTTTGAGAGCACTGAACAGACTGTCAAATTACAGTGGGAAGGCTGGGGAGTGTTGGGGAGGGAGGGAAATAGATCAACCAAAGGACTTGTATGCATGCATAGAAGCACACTAATGGACACAGACACTGAGGGGGTGGGTGAGGGCATGCAACAGGGGGTATGAGAGGCTGGCAAGGTCATTGGGGGGGGAAAAGGAGATATATGTACTAATATATGTAATACTTTAAATGATAAACTAAAAAAAAAAGAGGTAAAGGACTGTTGAAGGTCACAGGTTCACACCCTTTTGTTTTTCAAAGAAAGCTTCCCACAGATGAATCCAAGTGCTGGCATGTGAATCTGTTCCTGCTATTGAAGCCAGCTGAGAGGAACATTAATTTATTTGAGAGACTGAATATCAGTGGTATTCTGGAAACAATGCCAGTTCACTGCTTGTAGAATGACAGAAAAGACCCAGGGAAGAGGGGGCCAGCTGGTGGCCCTGGTGCAGGAATTCTCTTTGGAACCATCTCCTCTACAGAAGGAACACGGCAATTGCCTTAGGTGATGGGGGAGCATGAGGGCTCCAGGTCTCATCAGACCCTGGCGCTCCCTCATTTCACCCACACAGCCTGCCTAGTCCCTGAGTTCTTAAACCTCTGGTTTGGGGCAATAGATCTGGACAGTGAGGCTGGAAGCTTTGGGATAGAACTCTCAGAAATGTGAGTGATGTACCCCTTTCTGTTTTCTAAGGCCTTTTATCCACACAGCCTCTAGGTTCTATTCCTGCCAATGAGAATACAATGGGTGGTGCCTTGAAAATCTGGGGACCGGGTAGAGGTTTGGGTGGTTTTTTCTGGGTGAGGTTGGTGGTGGTGATAGCAACTTTGGGGCGAAGTTTCCTCTGGCTCCAGTTACTCCATGATGCTGGTCCAGGCACTGGGTTCTGTTCCTCTGCTCCCTGCTGCAGGCCCTGGCCTGGCTTTCATCGCCTACCCCCGGGCTGTGGTGATGCTGCCCTTTTCTCCTCTCTGGGCCTGCTGCTTCTTCTTCATGATCATCCTCCTGGGACTGGATAGCCAGGTATCAAGAGGCAGCTACTCAGAGGTTGAGAGATGAATTGGTGTGGGTGGGCTGGGCTGGGGGAGCAGAGGCATGAGTTTGAGCTTGATGCCATGCTGGACCTTAACACAGTTGGGGGCTTGGGACATGTCAGACGTGGATGCTCTTCCAGGGCCTCAGAGGAGCTTGAAGGGTACATCGAGACCTAACTCTGCGAGGATTACTCTGGAGACTTGAGTCAGGAAGCCTGGCTGGGCTGAGCCAGAGCTAGCTGATGGAGCTTATTTTGGGAGCTCTCTTGCCCTCCAATTTTTTTGCCCTGTCATCCAGTTTGTGTGCGTAGAGAGCCTGGTGACGGCGCTGGTGGACTTGTACCCCCGTGTGTTACGCAAGAAGAACCGGAGGGAGGTCCTCATCCTTGGAGTGTCTGTCATCTCCTTCCTTGTTGGGCTGGTTATGGTCACAGAGGTGAGGCTCTGGGAGGCTTGAAGGTGGGGACAGGGCGACGAGGTGGAGCAAAGTTGAACCACTGCCGCCTATTCGGCAGAGTAGCTGCTGTGGTTTCAGGGCTCGGGGACTCTCGCCTTTCCCAGCCTCAGGAAGCACCAAATAGGCAAGTCCCTGCTGTGGCCTCTGGGCATTGACCACTTACTTACAGGATGGGTGAGGGGTAATCTGGCTCCAAGTTAAACTAAGAGGTATGGACAGGATAGTCCTCTTCATAGTTCCCCAGGCAGCTGCACCAAGTTCTGGGGATTAAACTTCAAAGGGAGAAAGATCGCCCTGGGAATGGGTGACATTCTGTGTGATGTCTCCAAGGAGAAGGAAGGCGATGGGGCTTGTCAGCTTGGTAATACCAACGACAGCCCCTACCCTGACCTGTGCCCCAAAAAAGTACACATTATGTCTTGGACTTTTGGGTCAGTCCAAAATGTTCTCAGGGACAATCTAATAATAGCTGTCTTTTTCATCTATCATCCATCTAAAAACAATAATAAAGATAATTATTGTTTCATACCTGCCTAGTGCCTTACAGCTTACAAACTACATTATCTTTTAGTATCTGTCTTCTGTGATCCCCACCAACTCTGTTCTGTGCCTTGAGGGTGTGAAGCTAGATGGCAAGGGGGTAAGGTAAGTCTGTCTGTTTCCTCTGAATAAAGTTCTGTTTTTTTATCTCCTCCCCGGCAGGGTGGTATGTATGTGTTTCAGCTCTTTGATAACTACGCAGCCAGTGGCATGTGCCTCCTGTTCGTGGCCATCTTTGAGTCCCTCTGTGTGGCTTGGGTCTATGGTGAGTGACTCTCCCTAACCCAGTACTCACCTCTACCCCAGCCAGGGCCCTTAGACAGAAGAGAGGTGCCCACTGCTCACACCCACCTTTTCTTTAGACTCCTCCTCTATCCAACCTCAAAAATCTCCAGAACCCTAAGTTGCTAGCACTGAAAGGACTGACCTTGTCTACCCTCCTGGTTACGCCTGCACCGAAACTACTTCAGATGGGCCTATATCCTGTCTTATCCAAACCTTTCAGTCTGCAACAGCCTTAACAATCAGAAAGTATTGCCTCTGAATCCCAGGGAGGAGCTTTCTTCCAGCAGTGATCTATAAAGATGACCACGGTATCTTCTGTGTTTTGGTCCTTGCCCATCTTGGTACTTTGGGTGCTAAAGAATGTCCTTTCTCTCCCTTCTTTCCTTCTCTTCATTGTAGGAGCTGGGCGCTTCTATGACAACATTGAAGATATGATTGGGTACAGGCCCTGGCCTCTTATCAAATACTGTTGGCTTTTCCTCACCCCAGCTGTGTGCACAGTAAGATAACCAGGGAGGGAAGCCAGAGGAAGGGATAGAGACATGGTAGCAGGAGGCTAGGTTGGCTGTTAGTCCGAGAAAGGGCTTCTCTGTATGCTTTGAACGTCATTTTAGGTTTTCGTTCATCCTCCTGTTGGATTTTAGACAGTGACAGCAGAAGAATAAACTGAGGTCCAGAGCTGTCAGACTGTTTGACCAGCAACACAATCAGTATGATGTTGGAGGCAGGACTGAAACCCAAGTGCCTTGGGCCACTCATGATAATACTGAGAATCACAGCAATAATAATAGCAGAAGTTACAGAGCACTTACCTTTGTGCTGGGCACAGAGTGCTTTATATATCTTAATCTACTTAATCCTCACAAGGACCCCACAAAGTAAGAATTGATATTATATTTATTTGACAGAGAAATGAAAGCCAAGGGGGCTTAGCCATGTCCCCAAGCTAGAAAGTGGCTGAGGGCTAGGCTTCAAGCCCAGGCGCTGGCTTCCAGAGTCTGAGCCATGAGCCACCTGCTCCCTCTGGTTTATCCATCTGAGTCAGCCACTCCCCAGCACCCACTATATGCAGGACCTAAGTGGGGCTTACCCTCTATCCTTGAGGTTTACAGAGACTTAAACAATTGAAAGCACCAGCAAGCACACTGTCATGTCTTAATTGGGATCCAGCCCTGTTTAGAGATGCCCATGGGGACAGGGCAGGTGCCCTGGAAACACCCACGGAGGTATGCGGATTCTGTGCAGAGTGTGGCTGGAGATTGGAGGCTGATTGGCCCAGATGAGCCTGGAGGAAAATCCAAAATGTTCTCAGGGACAATCTAATAATAGATTGTGATCTCTGCCAGTTCCTGGAGGGGGCGCTGAGGGCACAGGGCCCCTGCTTCCCAGCCCCTTTCTCTTCTGATCTCACCCTCAGGCCACCTTCCTCTTCTCCTTGATCAAGTACACTCCGCTGACCTACAACAAGAAGTACACGTACCCCTGGTGGGGGGATGCCCTGGGTTGGCTCCTGGCTCTGTCCTCCATGGTCTGTATTCCTGCCTGGAGCGTCTACAAACTCAGCACCCTCAAGGGCTCCTTCAGAGAGGTAGGAAGTTAGTGGGAAGAAGGGCAGTCAGAGGGGGAGAAACCCTAGTGGATGATGGTAGATGGCTGCCTGCCAGGGTAAATGCTGGTGCACTGGGGGCCATGAGCCCTGGGGAGGGGTGGAGTGAGTGCTTACAAGTCTCAGAAAGAGACTGGATGCCTTCAAGACACACGCTGTGATTGTGGGGCGGCGCCTGGAGGCATGATTATGTATGGGGAGCAGGCAGGCATTGGTGATGAGGGCAACTGGAGACCTGCTACTCTTCCCCACTCCACTTTAAGGCAGCCACCTCCACTCTCCTTCCAGAGAATTCACCAGCTCGTGTGCCCAGCTGAGGAACTGACCCAGCGGAACCAAGCACGACCCTCTGCCCCTGCCACACCCAGGACATCACTTCTCAGACTCACAGAACTAGAGGCTCACTGCTAGGGGGTGGGCCTTCGGACGATGCCCGTGGGCCTGGCCATGGGGACAGCTGCAGGAGTCCCTCTGTGCTTGTGTCTCCTCCCTGGGGTAGATAAAAGGGGCATTTTGAAACCCACCTTCTGAGCTGGGTGCCTCTCAATCCAACATCCATGCCTCATGGGTGGCTAAGCAGGTATGAGATGCCAGTATCCATAGAATGTCCTTTGAGATGGGCTGGGGAAGCTGGGTGAGGACTGATGGGTGGGTTGAGAGGTCTGTTTGGCTTCTGGGCCCTCTGACCTATCCTTTATTCCATTAAATCCAAGTTCTTCCCACTGACTGCTAGGAGTTCTGCCTCATTCCTGCCCCTCTGCCTGCTACCTTGACCCCTCCGTCACTTTAAAGTTGTGGCTTTAGAAGACCCCTGTCTTCTTCCCTCGCCGAGTTCTTATGGACCATGAGCAGAGGGGATTGCTGTGTGGAGAAGGGTGATGGGCCTGACTGAGGTCCTCCATCACCAGACACTCAGACCAAAGAGAGTGGTATCTGTCACACCTCTGTCTGTGCTTCTACTAGAGTCCTTTCCTCCTCCTCCCCTCTGTGGAATGGAGAGAAGAATGAAGGAGGCGACCTTCCTAGCTACAGGAAGGAAGTGGAAAAGGTGGTTGGGCTTCTTCTGCCCACGTTTCTCTTGCCTGACCCCACCTGCCAAACCTGTGTAGGTGTGCCTGCCCAAGGCTTGGTGTCGGGCATAAGAGAGGGACAGCAGTGGCACTACCCTAGCTCAGCCAGCAGAGGGACCCCACTTCCTTAGGACTCCTAGTTCTTCCACTGAAAAGAGGATAGCTACCACTGCAGCACCACCAGACATGGCCACGAAGGAGTGGCCTGTGCTACAAGATGAACTCTCAGGGTTATGCTGCAAAGAAGACCCAGGTGGAAGGCCAAGTGAGCATGATCTTGGCCCCAGAGAATTCCACAGGTGTGTGTCACAGCCTCACCTCTGAGCTGTGTGTGGAGCATGTATCTGTGTGTGTGTGTGTGTGTGTGTGTGTATGTGTTTGTGTGGCTGAATACACACAACTGTATCTCTCCCTGAACATGTGGAGGCTTTGATGGTCCTTTTGTTTTCCTTTTCTTTATTGATTAAGGTATCACATATGTGTCCTTTGCCCCTTTGCCCCCTGCCCCCACTCACGCCCTCATCCTCCTGGTGTCTGTGTAAAATTGGTTATGCTTACATGCATGCATACAAGTCCTTTGGTGGATCTCTCCCCCTCCCTCCCTCTCCCCTCCCTTCTGAATTGATGTTTCTTCTTCCTGAGCTGTTCCCGGGGAGCATTCAGTGATTCCTGGAGCTGCAGGCGAGGGGTGCACCATTCCCTGGGTGGTTTACTTAGTTGTTGTTTTACAAGTTAGTTAGTGGGGAAAGCACTGGCGTCTTTTTCAGTCTTTGGAGTTTGACTTTTTGTTGTTGTTGGGAGAGATTATAAGAATTAGTGAAGCAGCCCTGCTGTCTGTTGGCCTTGGCTGCTCCTTCTGGACACGACTGGGCGGGTATCCCCCACATGTGCCCGGCTCAGTCACAGTCCTAAGGTGGGAGAAATACATCTGCTACAGAAACGTGCTGAAACTCGAGATACCACACACCTGGCATCTCCATCCATTTGACAATATTCCCAGAACACCTACTGTGTGGCTGTGCTATGCTCATGACACACGAGGAGCAAAAACACACTGCTTAAGCGACAGATTGTGATAAATGCAATGAAAGAAAAGAGCAAAGTGCTATGAGAAAGAATAACTGGGGTGTGGAAGGACCCCAATCACTTGGGTTAGCTGGTTTGGGAAGGCCATTCTGAGAGGGTAATATCTGTCTCTCTATCCATCTATTTGATGAAAGTTGCTAGAATCTGCTAGGCCTGGGAAGGGATGCAGGCAGTTCAGTAATGGTGATTTGAATCCCATTTAGGAGAGGCATTAATGGTGGATATAGTGTGAAAAGAATCCATTGGTATAAGAATTAAGAGATGCAGACTCTAGTCCTGACCTGCCTCTGTCTTGCTGTGTGTCTTTGTGGAAGTTGCTTGGAATTCAGGTCGTGTGTGTGTGTGTGTGTGTGTGTGTGTGTGTGTGTGTGTGTGTTTAGGTGGAGATAACATCCTGCACCCTACCCATTCATAGGTTTGTTGTAGGGCTCAAATGAGGCAGTGGGTATTTGAGCCCTGAGGTCAAAACAGTTGGAGGTTGGATGAGAAGGATCTGCTCCAACAACCAGTGGGCTTGACACGCGGAGATGTGCAAGAAAAGCCACTTGCCTGTGTCAGCATGGGGAAAGTGAGCAGGAATGCGCAGATGTGGTTTTAGCCCAGGGAGGTGTGGACAAGGTGAGCTCAGTCCACTTGCTCTCTCTGCCTGGAAGGGCAGATACCAGATCCTCTGTTCTCTGCAGAAGAACCTATAAAAGGCAGGGAAGCCCTCTCTTGTTTAGAGACCACACCTGTTAGAGAAGAAAGTCGAAGAAAGAAAGGCTGGCAAGTGAGAGCTGGATGGAGAGAGCAGAAGCATAGGAAACTGGAGACTTACAAACAAGGCCTTTGGAGATAGGGAAGTAACTAGTCACATACCAAGTCCACTGGGCTGCCTTGGGGCCCCAGATCTCATACCTCGGACCTGGCACACATCTCATATTGATCCCTACATCGGCACACAGACTCATTATTGTCAGATAAATGTGCACAAGCTCAGCTATACCACTGACAGCCGAGTACACTCCCTCACAGAGCTGTACGCTTGAGGTGTAGGTCCTAGCCTTCACGTACTAGCTCTGTAAACTTGGGCAAGTTAATTTCTCTGGTCTTTGTTTTCTCCTCTTTAAAGTGGGAATGAGAATACTTACATCACTGTATTGTTGGAGTCCAGTGGAGGAGAGCTGCTCTGGGAAAGCGTCCATCCTATTTCCCGTGACTTCAGCCCCACCATATTGGGTTGTCAATGAAACAGAAAAACCCAGGAGTTCAGAGACATCCTTGCTGTCCTCTGGCTTCCTAGTCTCAGGCATCTGGTTGCACTGGGCCCCAGGAAGAAGGCTACACATTTATTGAGCTAAGCATTTTTGCTAGGAGGCAAGGGAGACGTAGCCCTAAAATAACCCTGCCTCCCGTGGGCCTAGTGCCCTGCCAGCACCAGGAATGTTGTCCAAGAAAATCAGGATTGAGTTCTCCAAGCTCCACTCTATGCCCTGGTTCTGGGAAACCAATGCCCTTCCAGAATAGAGAAGACTAATCCACTGCCCCTCCAAGCTGCATCTGTCCATTCACCCACCCATCCATCCACCCGATAAATATGGAATGCCTACTCTGCCAGCACTGTAATAAATGTTAGAGGCAAAAGACACAGAGTTATGAAATGTGACACCTGCTCTTTAAATATTCAGGGTCTGGGAAGCAGTATGCTGCAATACAAGCATAGATTTTGGGCCAAAGAGTTCCAGGTTCAAATCCTAGCTCCATCATCTAGTTGCATATGGCTTTAGGACAAACAACTTATCTTCTATGCACCCCAAGGTTGTTATCTGTAAAATGGGGCTAGTAGTCTCTACATTTCAAGGTTCTTGTGAGGATTAAATGGAGCAACATGTAAAGTACCTAACCTGAGTAAGATGCTCAGGAAATAAGTTCCATACCAGGTCCACTAAAAGCAGGCATGGTGTAGAAGATAAGATTCTATGGGGTTCTCAGTTCTCACTGCAGCAAGATAACTGATTTATTTAACCATATTCTGTCTTATCTCTGGACCCTTCCCACAATGGAAACTGCCAGTCTCAGGTAGGCTTTCCAGGTAGTTTAGGGATCCTGCCTTTTGCACAGATGAGGATCTCTGGCCTTCAGGAGTTTACCAATTGCTCTGAATGCCCAGTGGAGACTGGAAGTATGGGGGTAGGTGATTGGGATGGGCTTGAGTATGTGAGGTTTTAAGTTAAAGGGGGGCCAGGTCAAACAAGGCAGCTATTCTACAAGGTGAAGGAGAGGTGACAAGACTGTTGAACCATGCATAGCTTCAGGTACAAACAAAAAATGTGACACTTTGTAGACATAAAATGAATGAATGAATGAATGCCTAGCATATTTGCCCTCTGCCTCATCTGATTCTCTTCGCTCTTGCTCCCTTCACGGAGAGGCCAGTGGGTATTTTGTTCTGGAATAGCTGCATGACTTTGGTGTTCCTTCTGCAATAAGCTCCATGGTTGACACATGGTGTCCCAGCATGCTGACCAGGGCAGATGCAGCAGTGCTTCCACAGCACCCCATGTGAGCACAGGGTGACTGCAGTGAGAGTTCCGGCTGCTCTGCTCACACCCTGCACTGGTGGGCATGACTCCCAGCCCACCTCCTGCTTTCACAGAGGCAAAGATCTGAGAATTGAGGTTCACTCTGGCTTCCTCTTAATGGGGAAACCCACAGGAGGTGCTGAGGAGGGGCCTGAGATACAGGGATGGGGGTGCTTGATGGAAAATTACAGAGATTCTCACTTCAATCTCAACCCTGTTGGGAAGTTCTAAAATATGTAGTGGGAGCTCCTGCAAAGGGAAATTTCCCTTTATCCTCCCAACTTCCCCTCCTCCAGACCATCTAGAGCTGAAGAAGCATCTTCATTGCCTTGAAAGAGACACCAGCTGTTCTGAATGAATCTGAACGAATGGGCCTGCGTCATCCTCCAACACCATGAGGGTGTGCTCAGAAACAGGGACAGGACCCTGCTCTGGATAAACTCACCAGGCACGCAGCATGGGACATACACATTAGTCAGTACATTTCACCAGTGATAGCTGCCAGGCAACCAGACAAGGCACAGCTATGTGCCTTTAGGGCTGCCTGGACCACACTCTCTACCACCCCAGCCCCAGCTTTCAGAGGACCCACAGCAAACACCTGCAACTCCCCTTAAGCACCTATGTTATCTTAAGCCATTTACCCTATTGCTTCAGGCCTCACAGCAGCTCTGCAAAGTGGGTATTGTTATGTACTGGTACCTTTTACAGACTGATAAATGGAGGCTCCCATGATGGTAAAGGACAAGAAGAGGAGTTCCAACTCAGGTGTGATTGCAAACCTGTGTCCTTTTGAGTTCCTTGAGGTGTGCTCTGGGCACTTTCTCTAGGAAAATCCCAAGGAAAAGGGTAGTTGTTGTACAGGTCCAGAGCCTGCCTCGAAACCACAGAGGACAAGTACTTGGTGGAAAAGTCCAGCATGTGATTCACCCTCCTCCCCTACTCTGTCACTGAGGCCAACTCCCTTCTGAGGATCTCAGTTTCCAGCCTGGGAGTTGGTGCTCCATCCTCTGCTCTGGTGAGAGGGGGCTGGCTTCTGCTGGTATGTCCCCATCTCCTCATCCCTAGGAAGAAGCTGGTCCCAGGAGCGGGCAAGGTGAGAAGGGGAGGAGGGAAAGGGCAAGGAACCAAAAGAGGAGAGCTGAGGTCAGATCTTCGTCTCTGAACCCCGCTTGGAGGGGTCCTCTTGGGACAGCATGCTGGGAGGTCGGGAGGGGCTGCGGAGGGAGTGAGTGGGGGTGGGGACTGGGGACAGAGGACTTGACTTACTGAGATTAGATGTTGTAATCCTGGTTCACAAACTTTTGACCTCAGTCCCTCCTGTTGCTTGTGGTATTTCTCTGCCCCTTTCACTTCCCAATACACACACACACACACACACACACACACACACACACACACACACACGCCAGTCACTTTCAGTCTGGGAACCCAGGAAACAGCTCAGATGAGATTCTGAGCTGGGAGGACAGGAGAAGGAGCGAAGGTGGAGGACAATTTCCCTTTCAGGTCCTGTCTCTCTGGGTATTCCCGTAGTGGCTTCCCTGGGCTCTCCTGGGGACCTGAGGCATGGAGTTGAGCTGACCACAGGAGCCGAGATCGGGGCTGAGGTGAGCAGGAGGCGGGGGCTGGATCTGTCTTTGCAGTCTCCAGGAGGGTTTTCAGAGGGGCTGCATCATGACATCTGAGAGGCAGACTCTGTGTGTCTGTGGTGCAATACACTGGGCCCGGAGCAAAGTCTGCTGCTCAGGATCCCAGGACAAGGGGTGTCCCAGCTCCCCCTCACCATCCACAGCATCTGAGTTTCTCCGGAATAAGCCTGGGGAGCAGAAAAGTCCATAGGTGGGGGACGGCCACAGGGAGTGAGTGAAGGAGGGGGTGATCACCTGACTAAGAGCGAGAGGGAAGCAAGCAGACAGTGCCCAGCAATGTGGGAGGAGAAGCAGACTGGAGAAACCTCGGCCATTCCTGAATGCCCATGGTCCGCATTTAGCAATCACAAGTGAGGAGCTCCTGCCCCCCCCCTACTAGTAGAGCAGGAGGAGGAAGCTGCCTGGCTCAGGGAAGGCACGGGCATGTTGGTGCCTGAAGGGGGTTGTGAGGGGACTGAGGGAAGGTGCAGGCGGCCACCAGCCAAGCCAAGCAGCCCCCAGGGTATGAAGAACTAGACGGGAGCCAGGTTTTGGTGCCATGCACACAGGTATGTGTGTGCAAAGGGACGTGACGGGAATGGCACCAGCATGTGTACGGAAACGGCAACTGGTATGTGGGTGTGGGCTGAAGCAGGAGCTGGGGTGTCCCATGCTGGCCTGGGATGTGACAGGGCTGAGCTGGGGTCCCAACAGTATGTGGGGAGTAGCATTGCTACACTTGTTTGCTCCTCTACTAGACCCTGGCCAGGCCTCCGTCCACATGCCTGCTTCCTACAAACAGTTAATTTCGGACTTGCTGTCTTTTGAATATTTCCTCGATGGGCAGCACTCAGCCCAGTGTGGCCGTTGGTTCTTTGCTTCTGGAGGGCACTGAGGTATGGTGAGGTCCATTGCATGCCCCCACACCCTGCCCCAGCTTGGCAGAGCAGGGGGCAGCTGGGGAGATGATGCTGGGGCTGGAGAGGTGAGGGCTGGGGCGGACTTGGGAAGGGGGAGATCTCTGGTAGTCATCCTGACTGTGGATAACACTGTTGTTCATCCTTAGGAAATGGGCTTCGGTGGAAGAGCACAGTGGGGGTGGGTTGGGGGTAGCAGGAGGGCCAGGTGTACTTTCCTTCTGGCTTTTAAAAACGTAACCCAGAAAGGAGACCTCTGTACAGCTTGTCTTGATGCCTAACATCTTCCTGGACGTTTGTTCCCTGAGTCTATCCTGAAGCCGGGTTGCTCAAATCAAGCCTGTTCCTTCCTGACTTACCATGGCTTTGGGCCAGCTTTCCTTTCATATGCTCTCGCTTTCCTTCTGCCACTCCAGTGTTTCATTCTTACCCATAAGCTATGGTCCTCCCAATAACATTGTTTTTTAACTAAAAAAAGTCACATTAGTCTCAGTTCACGAGTTCCTGTTCTCTTCTCTCTCCATCCCATCTGCAATACAACCTAAAACCTGTGGCCAAACTGGGTTCTGAGAATTGCTTCCTGATCCCGCACTCTCCTCTGGTTCCCCTCATTTACTCCATCCCCACACTAACTGCTGAGGACAGCTTAGCCCTGAAATAGCTGCTTCTGGTCTGGGAGCATCCCAGACATCCTTTGGCCACTCTTGTGCTTGAGCTCACCCTTATGGCTTGCAAGCAAAGACAATCATCTCTCCTTGTCTTTTAAGGATCTTCTTTTTATCCTCTGAGCTACCTTATGGCTTGCAAGCAAAGACAATCATCTCTCCTTGTCTTTTAAGGATCTTCTTTTTATCCTCTGCCCTCCCAATACCCCTACTGAGCAGAGGTTATTCTCTCTTCCAGGAGGCATAAAGCACAGAGAAGAGGTGTGATTTGCCTAAGGTCACACAGCAAGTTAGAGACTCAGCTCCGCCACTTACTGCTTTGGTAAGTTTATGCCACTCATTCAAAAAAAAGCTTTTACTGTTCTTGTTCTTAATTTCTCTGAGCATTTCCTCATTTATAAAATGGAGTTAATAGTAATACCTACGTCAAAGATTTTTATGAAGATGAAATTTAATAATGTATATAAAGATGTATTATGTTTTTAGGACAGAACTTATTCAAATGTTAACTGATTACTATTATTAGCTAGGTTTGGACTAGAACTTTGGTTTCTGTCTGGTGCTTTTTTCATCAATGTTTTTTAGTCCATCCATCCATCCATCCATCCATCCGTGCATCCATTCATTTGTTTGATAATGATTCAAAGGCTGATCTCAGGGTGCTCCAGCCTAAATTCTGTAGCAGCATCCACAGTTGGTATAGGTATCATCAACTTTCCCCCTAGGGTGAGTCTACCCTGTTATTTCAGCCTGAGGCTCTGCTTCCTCAAGGCCCCTGAGGTCTGCTGCTTACTCTGAAACCAGAGCTTGCTCCATTCCCTTCTTCCACTCATCCTCCCTTATATCAGAGGCTGAGGCCTCTGGTTTCCACTCTGTGCCTCTCTTCTCATGTCCCCACCTGGACTGAGCTTGCAGTAGCAGCCTCTGAGTAGGTGCCAATACCGGAATTTCACCCTGACATGCTTTCCCATTCCTGGGATAACCTGCACCCTTCAAGTCACCTTCAAAAATTTCCATAACCTCAAATGGCTCCTGCCACACCTTCCTAACCAACTTGGACTTGGGCTGTTGCCTGGGTTAAAAGGACCAACAAATAAACATAGACTCTTCTTTTAATAAAAAGGACCCTGTGTTTCCGCAGAGCCATGGAGAAGCATGGTGCACTTGGTGGCTCTGAGTGACTTGATGCCCCAACGCCCTTCCTTCCTAGGGGAGGAGCGGGGGATGGGTGCCTCCTTCTGCACTCTTGGCACCTCCTCCTGGCAGTCCAAGGGAAACAGAGGCAAGGAGTAGCCTCAGGGAGATGGTGGGGTAGGAGAGAGAGAAGGGGAGGCAAATAGCGATTTTTAAGTACAACACCAGGCTGCAGTCATCTGTGTTGTGGCCACTGATAAACAGACAAGAGGGCAGAGTAAAACTGATTGGCCCATGTGATTTTCCTGAAAGTCCAGGGGAAGGGAGAGTAGGGAAGGGCATCGACCTGCTATGATATGCAGCTACTTGTGATCTGGAGAAGACCACCTACCAAGTGAGAATGCCTCTGGTGACCCCTCTATCACCAGGACCCCACCCTGCTCTCAGGACAGAGGTACAACTGAGAGAAAAAGAACAGGGTTCCCCTGAAGGCCTACCCTTGGTCCTGGCACCAATCCTAGTCCTCATCTGGCCTTGCTCAGAAGCCCCACCTTCCCCTTTCCTCCCAATCAAATGTCTCGAGCTAGCTGGCTCCCATGTTTACCCTGAGTTGGTCGATCACTCTGGCACAGGGATGAGCACACAGCTGGCCAACAGAAAACCATGCAGTCACCTAGGCCACATCTGCCCCTTGACCTCCTGTCATCCCTGGCAGCCTCTGGCCTGAAGGCTGAGGAGCTGGGCACACAGGTGGCTGGCTGTGAAGATCAAAAGGGTCTTGGAATAAAAAGGCCAGGAGCCTGGGTTTAAATATAGTTCTAAATGGTTTAGGCAAGTCACTTCATCTGTCAAGGCCTGCAAAATGGGCAAGCTAAGATTTGGTCCCGATTTGTTTTCAGAGTCATGAGAGCAAAGTGTCACGTTAGGTGTAAATGTCATTGAGAGCTTCAGAAGAAAATCAATATCAAAGCAACATTCCAACAGCATTAAAGCAACATTCCAACAATAGTGAAAGATCAGGATGGAGAAAGCAGGGATGGCAGGTGTGTGTTGGGGTTGCACAGCTCATTCCTTCTCCTCCCACCAGGCTGTGCCTCTCTCACCATCCAGCCCACTCCCAGCTCGGCGGCCTCTGGATCCATTACGAGGCCATGGACAGGAAAGTGACAGTCCTCGAGGACGTGCCTCCTGTGGTCACCTGGGTCCCTGAGGAGGGAGAGAAGCTGGACCAGGAAGGCGAGGACCAGGTGAAGGATCGGGGCCAATGGACCAACAAGATGGAGTTTGTGCTGTCAGTGGCCGGGGAGATCATTGGGCTGGGCAATGTCTGGAGGTTTCCTTATCTCTGCTACAAAAACGGAGGTGGTGAGTTCATTTTGAGGTAGGCGCGGTGGGGAGAGCTGTGCCCTGATCTCCAGGCAGTGCCCACCTGGGTGCCTTCTGCCGGGGCATTGTGGTAAACTGGAAGGAGGCTGGGATGGAGCTAGGGGACTAGCTCCACCACTGGCCTCAGTGTCCCCCTTTGTGAAATGGCGGTGATACCCCACAGGGCCACAGCAACAGTAGGACCTAGGAGTCTGAGTTTTTAAAAAGCTCCTTCATTACTCTGTTTGCAGGCCAGTGTTGACAGGAGTCATTCATTTATTCAACTAATATTATTGTGGGCATAGCATGTGCCAGCCACTGTTCTAGATGCAAAACGACATATTCCCCATGTCTTCTAGTGAAGGCTGGCAGATTACAAATAGGTAAAATATGTGGTGTGTCAAATGGTGATGTGTGAAATGGCGAGAAGCAAAGCCGGGAAGAGGATAGAGAATGCTGGGCCACAGGGTGGGGGAGTGGGGTTTGAAATATAAACTAAGATACCAGGAAATGTTTCACTGAAGAGGGGACATTAGACTAAAGAGTTGAAGGAGGTGAGGGAGCGACTCTCGTGGATGGATATCAGCTGCAGAACCCTCCGAACCGGGGAGCACCGGCCCAGGTCTTGCAGGCTCTGCTCTGAGTGAGGTGGAACCACTGAGGAGTTTCGTTCAGTAGAAAGATGGTATCTTGTCTATGATTTTTAAAAATTAAAATAATCTTATTATTTTTCAGCACTGGTAGTAAATATGAGCAGGGGCATGGTAGGGAGGGGCCATAATACTCTTTTTAAGTGCACAATTAAATGGTTTTTAGTATATTCACCGAACTGTGCAACCATCACTACCATTAATTTTGGGACATTTTCATTATCCCCAAAAGTACCTGTTTACTGTCACTCCTTATTCCCTCTCCCGCCAGCCCTTGCCAACCTCTAATCTACTTTCTGTAGCTATGGATTTACCTATTTGAAATGTTTCATATTTCTATGAATTTATTTGCGACTGGCCAGATCCATGCTTACCTTTTGAAATACCCATATTCTTGTGGAAATAATATATGTTTATAATTGACATTAGAAATATTCTGGAAGGTGAAAAACAAACAAACAAGAAACATTCTCATTTAAAGGTAACCATTATTTAGAAAATCCTTTGGAACACTATATTTAATTCAAGACATTTTTACTGAGTACCATGTGTCTTGCTCAGTTATTATTACAAACTTCTTGAACCAATCACTCCAAAGACATAGAAATAGGATTTCTTGGGTAGGTCAGGGCTATGGAGCCAAAACTGGGAGTGGGGGACTAATGCTGGACCAGAGATGAGGGGAGGCAGGAAGAAGAGGTAGAGGCAGTGACCTACTTCTTATTTTTTTCCATGTTATTGTTTTATCAATAGTGTGCCCCTTTTTATTATTTTTTAAAATTTTATTTTATTGTTTAAATATTACAAATAGTAGTACAAATGTCTCCTTTTTTTCCCCATTGACTTTCACTTGGCCTCTCCTACCCCTCGGCACATGCACTCGCACACCCCCACCCCCACCAGTGTCTGTTTCCATTGGTTATGCTTATATGCATGCATACAAGTCCTTCGGTTGATCAGTGACCTACTTTTTTTAATCCCAGGCCAAAGTTTTATGGACACATACGATTAGAGCTAGAGCTAAAGATGATCTAGGTAGAGCCCTCATTTCATAGAGGACACCCCAAACCACAGAGCTGGATGGCAGCAATAGGTTCCGGAAGCCAGGTTTGCTGGCTTCCACATTGCTGCATGCCTCGCCTTGCCATCTGAAAAGAAGGGACGATGCCAGCCCAGGTTCCAGTGCCCACCCCGCCTCTGTCCTGCCCGGTGGCTGCCACTGTGGCCATGACCTCTGTACTGACCAGGGGGCGGGGTGAGAGACAAGCACCTATGACAGTGTGCAGGGCAGGCTGAGCCAGGTCACCTGGGAAATGGCAAGACCAGATCACATTTACTGTGCAGGTTCTGTGTTTCTTTCTGTCACCTATGTTCTCACTTAGCTCTGTCTCAACCCAACTACTTGGGAAAGACACGCTGCCTCGATCATGTTCCCTTTAATGCCAGGGGCTAAGTGAGGTCGGGGTCTCCCTCTGGGGTCGTTGGTCTTTGGGGCTTTAGGAAGGTAGTAGTGAAGGTCCAGGGAGTAACTTCCTTATCTAGACAACTTATCATAGATCCATGTGGGAACTCCACAGGATGATCTAAATGTCAATTTTTTGCATTAGGCTAGAATTGTACTAAATCAGTGTGGTAATATGGTTTATCACAAGCTGACCATAAGCTCTGGGTGGCAGTTAAATATAGTTTTTATTAATATATTAATTAAAATAATTAATAGTTATCAGTTAAAATGACTGTCAATGGATTATTAATTAATAATTAACTAACAATTAATCATTAGCTAATACATAGTTCTGTAAAGAAAAATCTTTTTAAAAAAATATATTTTATTGATTTTTTTACAGAGAGGAAGGGAGAGGGATAGAAAGTCAGAAACATCGATGAGAGAGAAACATCGATCAGCTGCCTCTTGCACACCCCCTACTGGGGATGTGCCCGTAGCCAAGGTACATGCCCTTGACCAGAATTGAACCTGGGACCTTTCAGTCTGCAGGCCAATGCTCTATCCACTGAGCCAAACTGATTTCGGCAAGAAAAATCTTTCAAAAGGAATGAAAGAGTAATCTTACATATTAAAAGGCTAATATGCAAATCAACTGAACATCAGAACAACCGGTTGCTATGATGAGCACTGACCACGAGGGGGCAGATGCTCAATGCAGGAGCTGCCCCCTGATGGTCAGTGTGCTCTCACAGGGGATGTGCTGCTCAGCCAGAAGCCGGGCTCACAGCTGGCAAGTGCAGCAGTGGTGACAGGAGCCTCTCCTGTCTCTGTGGCAGTTGGACATCCCCTGAGGCTCCCAGACTGTGAGAGGGCACAGGCTGGGCTGAGGGACCCCCCCCACTCCAAGTGCACGAATTGCATGCACCAGGCCTCTAGTAAAGTAATAATGTCTTTGGTTATGAAAAAGCAGGGAGTCACCAAAACAGATCATCCTCAAATTATTTCTTCCAAAAGAGAGTTTTAGAAAAGTCTGAGTTTTCTGATTGTCAGCAGTTCAGGAGAGAGTGTGTGGCAGGGATACTGAGGTGCAGGTGCACCTTATCACAGAGGGAGGGAGAGTTGTACAGGCCTCTGGGCACCCATGTGCACAGGTCCTTGTGGCATCACAGACTGTCTGTGCCCATGGCCTGAGCAGGTACTGATAAAACTGACCCAAGGGAGGTGGAGGGGAGGGTGTTGGCAGTGATCATGTGTTGGAAATCCAGAGGGAAAGCACCCCTGTAGTCCATCTAGACCCAACCTCTTCCCATTGTCCCAAAGCCCCAAGCCTAGTCCCTCCCTTTCTGGGTGGACTCAACCTGAGGCAGGCCCAGCTCCAGGCCTCCTGAGAGCCCCTTCCTCTGTGGGGCAGAAGTCTCCATTTCAATAATAGAACTAAAACTATTTCCTTGACTAGAGGGTAAGGCTCACCACATAGCAGGTGGGAAGGAGCCTCTGGGTCATATGCCCCCACTGACTTCCTGTAAAATGCCCCGAGGGGAGTCTCCCAGCCACATCCCTTTTCCTGAGCACCGCCCCCAGCCGAATCCCTGCAACTCTCTAAGCCAGAAAACCAGAGTCAGTGGTGCTGATTAGACTGGGGTTACTGATGCTCTAGCATTATTCAGGATGTAAAGGATTTCAGAACTTGGGGGAGAGTTGCTGGCTGGTCATGGCTCCCTGGGGCCTGAACACCCACAAATCCTTCTCATGTGTTGCTGTTGGGAAAGCAGATTGGTACACAAATTTTGGAGGGCAATTTAGAAATGGACGTAGAATATCTTTAAAAAAATGTCCAACCTGAAAGGTGGAAAGAACTCAAATCCTATATAATAAAAGGCTAATGTGCAAATTGACCAAATGGTGGAATGACCAGTCACTATGATGTGCACTGACCACTAGGGGGAAGATGTTTAATGCTAGAGGCCCCCCTCTCCCAGTGGTCAGTGCGCGCCCACAGGGGGAGCGCCATTCAGCCAGAAGCTGGGCTTACCACTGGCGAGCTCAGTGGCGGTGGTGGCAGCCTGTCCTACCTCCATGGCAGTCGGACATCCCCTGAGGACTCCCAGACTATGAGAGGGTGTAGGCTGGGCTAAGGGACCCCCTCACCCCTGAGTGCATGAATTTTGTGCACCAGGCCTCTAATATATAAATAAATAAATAAACAAACACATAAATAAATAAATAAATTTGGCTGGTGTGGTTCAGCAGTTGAACATCAACCTATAAGCCAGGAGGTCACAGTTGGATTCCCAGTCAGGGCAGGTGCCCAGGTTTCAGGCTTGATCCCCAGGAGGGGGTGTGCAGGAGGCAGCTGATCAATGATTCTCTCTCATCAATGATCTCTCTCTGAAATCAATAAAAATATATATATTTTTAAAGGAAGGATATTCTACCACATGCTACAACATGGCTGAATCTTGAAGACCTTACGCTAAGTGAGCTAAGCCAGTCACAAAAGGATCAGTACTGTATGATTCATTATATATGAGGTGCCTAGAAAAGGCAAATTTAGAGAGGAAAAGAATGGTGGTTACCAGGGGCGGGAGAGAAAGGAGAATGCGTACAGAGTTTCAGTTTGTGATAGCTGAAAAAGTTCTGGAGATGGATAGTGGTGATGGTTGTACAACAGTGTGAATGTACTTACTTAATGCCATTGAAGTGTATACTTAAAAATGGTTGAAATGGTAAATGTTATGTTATATATATTTTACCAAAAAAAAGCAAAAAAAAAAAAAAAAACCCACCCCAAAACTGTATATACCCTCTGACCCAGCAATTTCTCTGTTGAAATTGATACCAAGGAGCAGATTAGACAAGTGCACAGGATGTGGATGACGGTCTGCATCGTAGCAGTTTTCTTAGGAATCAACAGAAAAAGCCAAAGGACATGCTGATAAAATAAACTAGGACAGATGCCCCAGATGGAATACCATACAGCCAGTAAAAGGATGACATAGAGACGTATTTACTGATATCAACAGGAATTCATGATATACATTTTAAAATGGTTATGAAATAATATATTGTAGGGTCTCATTTTTTTTTCCAAAAAAGAAACATGTATGTCTCTATGTTTATAAGAAATTGGAAGGATATATAATGCTTTTTCCTATCTTTTTCTTTGTACTTTTTATTTTTCTACAAAGTAGTATGGATTACTTGAGAGACATTATAATGTAGTATGATAACATAAATAAATAAATATATTGATTTCAGAGAGGAAGGGAAAGGAAGATAGAAACATCTATCTCTATATATAAAAGGCTAAGTGACTGACTGACCATCTGATAGGGTATGATGTGCACTGACCACCAGGGGGCAGATGCTCAACACAGGAGCTACTGAGTGACAGCAACTTTGCAGAGTGCGCCCTGGCACTCTGGGACCCTTCAGGGGATGTCAGACTGCGAGTTTTGGCCCGATCCCCACAGGCCAGCCTGAGAGACCCCGCCTGCTGGAGGGACTCTGCTCACTCTGCAAACATCCTTGGAGCCACAGCACTGCCCCAGATGTGGCCGGCCAGGGAGGGACTGCAGAATGTTGTCTCCAGGACGTGCCTGGCCTGTCTCGCCCAGTCCCACCTGCCCCACTAGCCACCTTCTAATTAATTTCTTTTCAATGTGCATGAATCCATGCATCAGGCCACTAGTATCCTATGTAATAAAATCCTAAAATGCAGAACGACCGGTCGCTATGATGCGCACTGACCACCAGGGGCAGACGCTCAATGAAGGAGCTACCCCTGGTGGTCAGTGTGTTCCCACAACAGGTGCAGAATTGAGTGGGATTGAGCCCTGTGGGGATGGGGCCAAAAGTGGCAGTCCAACATCCCCCGAGGGGTCCTGGATTGCGACAGCGTGCAGGCCAGGCTGAGGGACCCCACTGGTACAAGAATTGGTGCATGAATCTGTGCACTGGGCCTCTAGTCAATGATAAGAGAATCATTGATCAGCTGCCTCCTGCACATCCCCTAATGGGGATCAAGCCCACAACCCAGGCATGTGCCCTTGACCAGAATCAAACCCGGAACCCTTCGGTCAGCAGGCCAGTGCTCTATCCACTGAGAGGGCCATGACGTGGTAGTTAAGAGCGCAGACTAAGACCACCTGAGTTTGTGCCTCACTTTTCTCATCTGTGTCTCCGTTTTTGAATCTTTAAAGTGGCCCTAGTTTTTCATCTGTAGAATGGACATAATGGTAGGTTGTTGTGTGAGGATTTTGATGTTGGTAAAGCATTTAGAAGAGTGCCTTGCATACAGTAAACACCAAATAAGTGCTAGGTGTTATTATTGTGCAATAAGCAATAATTCATTGGCCCATGGGTATACTTCTGAGGTGAGGTATGTCTTTGTGACTGAAGTGGGTACTGTGGACTTAGGGTTGCCTTCAAATTCACTCCTATGTAATTTGCTGGATGTCTGTTAGGTCCCGCCTCCTGTCAGGGCCTGTAGTCAGTGCCTCATCACCTTGCTGGCTGACACCCCCGTTCTTGAGAGTGGGGCTGAGCAGAGGAATGAATGGCCTTCTCTGCTGAGAGCCCAGTTCAGATCAGAGCCTGGTGGAGGGAAAATCCCTCTGAAATTATTAGAGGGGAAAATAACTTTTCCAAGGTGTTTTTGTTTATTTGTTTTTCCCTAAAATGTAACAATCGTGATAATTTAATAAGCATATCAAATTATATGGAACACCTGTTTTTGTTCCAAAAATAATAAATTGACTAGAGTTGTGAAGCACACTGAAATAAATAGCGCATACATTAGGATTTCCACTGAAATTTCCCTTCCAAGATCTTTCCTGTCCTGAGTAAGGTTCAGACTGGAAAATTTTCTGCCTGTGGGCAAAGATAGGAGGAAGCCAACTTGTGCCCTTGGGAGGGGTGAGGAGGCAGATGAAGGCCTAGGCTAAAGGCTCAGCCCATACCTTTCCTTCCTCTGCAGGAGCCTTCTTCATCCCCTATTTCATCTTCTTCTTCACTTGTGGCATCCCGGTATTCTTCTTGGAAGTGGCATTGGGCCAGTACACCAGCCAAGGGAGCGTGACAGCCTGGAGGAAGATCTGCCCCCTTCTCCAAGGTAAGTCTTCTCCCGGGCCCACCTCCCCGCAGGCCACCAGCCTGCCTCTATCCCCGTGTTGACTCTCTGTTCCTATCTCCTCACTACCTTGTCTTTCAACCACTGTCATACTGCGCTAAGTGCTGTGGGGGACTTAGGAAATATAATCAGGCTTATCCATCCTGAGGAGGAAGACACTCCTCAAGAAAGTCAATACAAGGTCACAAATGAAAAATCAGGAGCAGAGCCTTGCAAATGGGGGATCCTGAAACTTCATCTTCACCAGCTTCATGGAAAACGTGTTCCGTGTACTAGTATATAGTGTGGTCCTAGACATGCCTCCAAAGTATATAATAATAGTGACGATGATGATGTCCAACACCCATTGAGCCCTACTGTGTATCATCACTTTCCCTGAAGTTCCTCACCAGATCTTCCAATAATAACTCTAGTCACCTCATTTTGTAGATGTGAAAAATGAGGTCATTTGCCAAGGATTTGAACCCAGATCTACCTGAGCTGAAGGTTCATGCTCTTTCCTATGTTAGGGATTCTGTTAGGTACAAGCCCTGCCCTCTTCTCTCTGCCTCTGTTGGCTCTGATGTGAGCAGCTTGAGGTGTCCTTCCACCACCCTCTCTAAAGTGGATTGGGCCAGTCCCCTGCCGGCCAGCGGGAGAGAAACCCAAGGAATCTCCTCCCTCCTGAGAGGGTCCTTGAATATGTGAACTGGAGAGAGGACTCTCCCTCATGTCAACCCCCAAGGGAGCTTCAGGGCCTAGGCTGCCTAGGGCTGCTGCCCAGCTTGGCAGGCAGGACAGAAGTGAGCATGGCGATGGACACTAGCTCCTGAGGAGGCTGGGAACCTGACCAGTGACTGGGGGAGGGGAGGCAGGCTAGCCTGGCTGATTCCTGTTGGGCCTCATGGGGCCCTGTGGGGGCAGCAGTGAGGGACTGGGGCAGGGTGGAGCTTGGCCCACTCAGGTTTCTATTCCAGAGTTCTGGGCTCCAGGAGTGCTGTGCCTTCAGGCAGAGCACACAGCTGGGTTCTATCCTGGGGCCAAGCCAGCTCAGAGGTGGCACAAGCAGGGCTGGCCTCCTGAGCACATAGGTATTAACAGGGGCGCCATGGGCAGGGGAGCAGAACCAGCCGTGGGTGTGTGTGTGTGTGTGGGGGGGGGGGGGGCAGACTGCCGCGCCCTTCTTACTGTCCCAATCGAAGAGACACCAAGGCCAAAGGTCTTAGAGGCAAAGGCTCACTCCAGCTGTGTGCGCCTCTGTCGGTGGGTCGGTTGGGGCTGCGTATCCCTGCTCTATACATGCCTGACTGCCCGCCCCGCCCCACGGCCACCCTCCCGGGGAGCCTGAGCGCACGGCGAGGCACCGAAGAAACTCACCCCTCAGCTCACCCACAGCTACTGCCTCCCTCCGCTTACAAGCGGGCGCCTGCTTCCCCCACCCCGCCCCCACCCCCACCCAGACCCGCAGAGATGGGCGGGCCCTTCCAGCCGGGCAGCGGGCCTCCTAGCGGGTGGGGCCCCGGGGTGGGCGGCAGTGAGCACAGCGCGTTCCGCGCACAGTGGCTGCTTGTTCGGTGTGCGGCTCTGTTCGCTCTAAACACCCCGCCTGACGGCTGCCAGCTCCTCGGGGACCCCCTCGCTATCGGGAGCCCCCCGCCGGGTCCTCTCCCGTGGCCCAACCCGAGGCTGCCCCGTCTCTGTCCCCGGCCCCGCGGCTCCCCCACCCCCACCCCGGAGTTTGCCAGGCCGGTGGGAATCTGGGCCTGGCACGCAGGGGGAGCGGGGGCGTTGTTGCCCGTCAGCGTGGACTGGAGCAGCAATCCAGACCTCGGCTGGCTGTCTAGGTCTCCCACCTTCTTCATTAGTCAGTTCCCGAGTTTGACAGCGTCTGGGACGAGGCAGGATGAACCAGCAGCTCCTCTCCTGGGCCGCCCCACCCCACCCCCTCCCTGCTGGCTCTCACACCTCGAGACTAACCGCGGCCAGCGCTGTGCTACTTTTAACCCAAGGTGGCAAAGGCGGGGTGGGTGGGTGACTGCTCCTGCTCTCGCGCCCCCCCCCCCCCACACACCCACTCTCCTAGGGTCGGCCCAGGAGGCTGGCTCCACCCTAAGCCCCCTCTGCTGCTAGGTGTTCAAGTGACACACGTCACTGGCCACCCACACTTGCCCCCCAGGGGGAAATGGCATTTAGGCTGAGCAGGCTTCACAGGTCTGGGCCGCTCTTTTCCTTGCTCCTTTCTTCTGGTTTGGGCTCTCATTTTGAGCCTGATTTTGAGACAGATTCTTACCAACATTTCCATCCTGACTCCTGTGTTCTTCCCACCCTCTAAAAATGTTGCAGGTGATGTATGATTGTGCTAGAAAAACTAGAAAATGAAGATAGGCAAAAAGAAAGAAAGAAAGAAAAAAACCTGTGAGAAGTGAACTCCAATCTTTCAACTCGTGGGCCTCAAGAATTTTTAAAACATGCAATTCCTGACTGTTTAGTTAGGGACACTGACCTCTGTTCCCTTAGACTGCCAAGTTTAAAAAAAATGACAACAGCCAGCACAACAATAGCTGTTGGGTTAAATGAATCAAAATTATGCCTTTTTTTTGGTCAGGTTGGCCATATATATATATATATATATATATATATATATATATATATAATGTGCTGCAGAATTTTAGTAATTAGTTTCTGTGTATCATGAAAAGGAAAAGGTTGAAAAATCACGGACCTAGGGAACCACTTGTTAATTTTTGGATGTCCATCCTTCCAGAATTTTTCTCATAAAAAACCAACATCAAATAGCCTATATAGTAAAAAGGTTAATATGCAAATTGACCAAATAACAGAAGGACCAGTGGCTATGATGTGCGTTGACCATCAGGGGGCAGATGCTCAACGCAGGAGCTGCCCCCTGGTAGTCAATGCGCTCCCACATGCGGAGTGGCTCAGCCAGAAGCCCTGAGCCAGCTGACCTGCAGTGGCCTCTCCCGCCGCCTCAGCAGTGCTACTCACATCCCCCAATGGCTCCTGGACTGCAAGAGGGCGCAGGCCAGGCCGAGAGACCCAGCGCGTGAATTTTGTGCACCAGACCTCTAGTATATTATAAAAATAGGAGGATGCTTAGAACAGTGTTCTGTAACTTGCTTTTCTTACTCAGAAAAACAGTCTGTAAATGGCTTCTCAGGCCAACAAATAAAACCTGGTTCTCTTTGTGTAGCACAAAGTATCCTGATCATAACTGGCAGTTTCTAGGTGACGTTTTGGGGGCTGGCATTGATCTCATGGATTCTCTTATTGGTTCCCACCCCTCCTCGACTCCGGAAGGTATTGGTTTGGCATCTGTGGTCATTGAGTCCTATTTGAATGTCTACTACATCATCATTCTCGCCTGGGCCCTCTTCTATCTGTTCAGCTCCTTCACCTCTGAGCTGCCCTGGACAACCTGTACCAATACCTGGAACACAGGTATCTATCGTTTTACCTCCTGGGATATGGTCTCTCCCTAAGGGCTGGGCTTGTGGTTGTGTCAGAGGTTGGTGGGCTGGGACAAGAGCAGAATGAGGCATATGGGGTAGGGGGCTGAGCCCATGAACCACCTGAGCAGCCAATTCCTCACACTCTGGAGGTGGGGGCTTCCAAGGAAGCTCTTGGGATCTGGAATGTCGGCAACCACTAGGCTGCAAGACCAGAGAATCAGAGGTACTAGGGTGTGAGGGCATCTCTTCCTATCTCATCCCTGACTAATGCACGCCTCCCTCGTCTTTTCCCCAACAGAGCACTGCATGGACTTTCTGAACCACTCAGGAGCCAACACAGTGACAGCTTCTGAGAACTTCACCTCACCTGTCATAGAATTTTGGGAGTAGGTGGTGGGCCTGGTTGCCACGGGCCAAGGGACCTCAAGCAGAAGAAATTTGGATGTCTGAGGCCTGGGGTGCAAGTTTAAGGCTCTCTATGCATGTTTTCCAGCACTTATCCCCACCCCACACATCACAGTTGTTCACCTACATCTCCCAAATCCATCTACGTTCACCCAGACTCACACAATTATCCACCCTATACCTACACATCCTCTGTACCCTACACACCCACCAAGACTTGCGCATCTACCCACACATGTCCACTAGTGTACTGGAAACAGTCTGGACCCATTTAGGAGAGCTGATTGTACACATCCCATCCCAACTCCATGTTCAGTCACATTGGCCAAGGTGGGAGTATTTACACCACAGAAATTGGCAGGCCCTACACTCACACATTCACTTTCCCACATGACCATTTACACCCTCACAACTACCTGTGCCCACACTTTCACACATTTCCATCACTTCTGCAGACATCTTTAGGCACTATTATACATACACTCAACCCATCCACTTGATTGATACCCATATACTTGCGCATCAACATGCATATATAAATATTTACTCTCCATATACTTATTATACATTCCTTACCTCACCTCCCACCCCCCGTCCCTCTCCAACAGAGAGATCTGAATGAGTTAGAAAGACAAAGATACCTATGGTATTACGCGATTTGGTCTTCTAACAGCCAGGGGCATACAAACAACAGGTGGGAACATGGCAGGGCCATGGGAAGGTGGAGTGGGTGGGGGCTGGGGAAGCCTGGAATATAAGATCTGTGGGGTCAGCTCTAAGAATCAGGAGACTTGCTGACAGAGGCAAGTTGTCCCCTTTAGCCTTCCACCAGTTTACTTATTTTCCCACTCGTTAGGAGGCGTGTTCTGGGCATCAGCGCAGGCATCCACGACCTGGGAGCCCTGCGTTGGGAACTGGCCCTGTGCCTCCTGCTTGCCTGGATCATCTGCTACTTCTGCATCTGGAAGGGGGTCAAGACCACAGGCAAGGTGAGGTGCTCTGGTTCCTGGTAAGCTCTCTGTGGCCCTAGAGCCCCCAGGGACACTCACAGCGTCCTTCTGGAGAGCAGAAAGAAAGCATAGTTTAAGGGAGAGACCTGGTGAGAACATGGGAAATCATAGGAAGGCAGAGTTTAGTTCAACAACAAGGAAAGCCTTCCTTTTTCGATATGATTTTAAATGCCCTCTTTATGTAAGTAGTATGCAGAGCAAAATCAGAAACACAAAAGGCCCATTGTAAGAGCTAAGCATGGCGATGGCAGGTTGGATATACGAATCTCTGTGTCAACCTTCTGCTGTGTTGCCTTCTAGTTTCCTTTATGTGAGTGTATGTGTGTAGCTGTGTCTAGTACATATGTATGTCACACAGTTAGGATCAGACACTCTTTTTTTTAAATCCCCATCTGAGGATATGTTCTATTGATTTTAGAGAGAGAGGAAGAGAAGGAAAGAGAAACATTGATTGGTTGCCTCTGTATACATCGAACCCACAACTGGGATATGTGCCCTGAGCAGGAATTGAACCTTTTGAGTCATGGGAAGATGCTCCAACCAACTGAGTCAGGACTGGATCAGACACTCGTCTGACTTGCTTTCTGTATTTAACAGCAAACACATCAAGACAATGCTTAGCGTGAGCTGGCACATAGATCTGTCTTTGAGGTGGTGAGTTTACAATCACTAAAGAGGTTATTGTCAAGAATGGACCACAGTGCTATTGCACTGAGACAGTTCAGCTTTGAGCATTATTTCTAACCCAGAGAGGCTGAGACAGATGCTTCCTGCTCTTTAAAGGCAGGAACAGACAGGCCCCGGCTTCTTTGATTAGCCTGCTCCTGTAGCACCTCCCCCCCCATTCCATGGATTGTTGAAATAATAATGAAACAGTGACAGTAATGACAAAATAGCCATAGTAATAATAATAACAAGGACCTGCCACCACCTGGTAAGGGACTGAGGTTGGCCAGGAGCAGCATGGATTCCTCTCTGAGTATCTCCAGGATGCCTGGAGCTCAGGCCACTGCTGCTCCCCAGCCTTCAGCCTGGAAAACACAGTCTTCGTTCCTCACAGATCAAACCTGCCCTCACTGTGTACCCCCACCCCCCCAACAGTGAAGGGAGCCACCATCCCCAGGGGACATGTGGAGAACAGCCAGAATAAGGGGTCAAGGGAAACCAGATTCTGCATTTAAAAATATGGCTGGAAACTTGTACCCCTCCCTGCCCTGTCTCCTCCCCCTGGCCCTGTTGATGTGTATCTCACACTCTGCTGGTGACCCAACACCCACAGGAACATGGGAGGAAAGGTGCAGAAAGTTTGTGTGTCCATCCCTCTCAGTTGTCTCTCAGGTATTGGACACTGAGCTAGGCATGGCTCGTGCTTCCCAGGGAGGGGTGACAGGAAAACCACTGCCGGTCCCTGTCACCTCCTGGCTGCTGTGACCGCACTAGGAGTGACTTTGACCTGCTTCCCTCCAAGGTTGTTTATTTCACAGCCACGTTTCCCTACCTGATGCTGATCATCCTATTGATTCGAGGCGTCACGCTGCCCGGAGCCTACGAGGGCATCATCTATTACCTGAAGCCAGATTTGTCTCGCCTGAAGGACCCCCAGGTAGGAACTGTGCTGGGGATCATTGTCTCAAAAGTCTCTCATCCCAAAGCAGAGCTGTACTTTTGAAAGCCTTCGATTGCTTTCCTCCTAGTTTAAAGGCAATCGGTGTCCACTGGAGAAAACGTAACATGAAAAGGAACTAAAACCCACCACTCAGCTACAGTCTGTTAGCATTCTGATTTTTTTTTTAAATCTCCCCGGAGGATATTTTTTTCATTGCTTTTCAGAGTGTGGAATGGAGTGAGGGAGGGAGCGAAGGCGAAAGTGAGAGAGAGAGAGAGAGAGGGAGAGGGAGAGAGAGAGAGGTCCTGATGTGAGAGACATACATCGATTGGTTGGTTGGTTGCCTCCCACGTGTACTCTGACCGGTAATCAAACCCACCCCTTCGATGCTGGGCCTACGCACTAACCACATAGGAACACTGGTCAGGGCTTCTGTTAGCATTTTAGTAGATTTCCTTCCATCATTTTTTCCTAGCTGGATGGTGTGTGTGTGTGTGTGTGTGTGTGTGTGTGTGTGTGTGTGAGAGAGAGAGAGAGAGAGAGAGAGAGAGAGAGAGAGAGAGGAGAGAGGAGAGAGAGCGATAACATAATTGAGATAATTATACTCTGAGTGGCCAGACTATTATGATCTCTGAAGGCATAATTACCTGGCTACTCAGTGTATATCCTATATAATAAAAAGATAATATTCAAATTGTCCCCTCGATCAGGAGTTTGACCAGCAGGCAAGCACCCATGTCTCCTCCTCCTGGCCAGGCTGGCAGGACCCCACCCATGCACGAATTCATGCACCGGGCCTCTAGTAATCTGAGTGGCCAGATTATTATGCATTCAGAGATCATAATAATCTGGCCAGTCAGTGTATATAGAGATATATATCTTTCATTTATATTTAAGCATTTTTCATGTTATTTAGTTCATTTGTAAATGGCATTTTTAACACTCGCATAATATTTCCTCCATCCATCCATCCATCCATCCATCCACCCATCATGTCCTGAGTTCCCAGGAAGTGCTGGGGAGCCTGTAGAGCTGGCGAGGGTGGGCTCATGCCTCTGAGTGTCACCCCTGGGGCCAGTGTCATCCTTTGCTCGCCCATTCCCCTGTTTGGGACATACAGGTCTTGTGTTGTCTTATGAGTGTATGTACGGCTGCAATGAACACCGGTGTTTAAATCTTTGATCACATCTCTGGTCATTATTTCCTGACAGTTGTTAGACGTGAAAATACTAAGTCAAAGAGAGTGCACATTTTAAGGTTCTTGAACTGTCCCACTACAGAGATGCAGACTTCCACTACCGGCATTTCAGCAGGGCTCACAAGACATGGATTGTGATTTATTTTAATCATTGATAACTTGATAGGCCAAAGTAATATTATATTGTTGGTTTATTTAAAAAAATTTTTATGACTGCAAGGTTGGATATTTCCCACATATTTATCACCCATTTGTATTTCCTGCTCTAGGACTTGTCTGAGCACATTCTTTGTCTCCACTCCCTCCACCCACAAGATGCTTGGCGTTTCTTCTCTCTATTTCAATGTCGTGACCCCTATGCCCAGCATGGCTGCCTAAGGCGCACTCTGCTTGTTGAATTGAACAAATGCCTCTAGGCTCCCCTTGCAGAGGCCCTCACCTTCTCTGGAGCGTTGCCACGGGTGACAGACTCCACCTAAGAATTCCAAGTAACACACACTTACTTGGTGCTTACCCGGTGCCCACAGAACCAAGTTACAGGTGGACCCTGCCTGTGAGAAGAGGGTGTGCTCACCAAGAGTTGGGATTAAGGGACTCTCTGGGAACATGGAGCAGGCCTGCCGGGCTCCCTCTTCTCTCCCTCACCACTTTCTTGGGGTCCCCTGTAGGTGTGGATGGACGCGGGCACCCAGATCTTCTTCTCCTTTGCCATCTGTCAGGGGTGCCTGACAGCCCTGGGCAGCTACAACAAGTACCACAACAACTGCTACAGGTAGGAACATGGGCGAGAGGCCCTGGGGACCCTGCCTGCCAGCGTCTGAGGAGGGCAGGTCCTGCAGTGGGCCCAAGCCTTCCTTCTTTATTATCAGGAGCAACGGGTTGTGTGAAATTGGCATTCTGGGTTTGTTTCCCAGACGGAATTTCTTTCTTCCTCCCTCTTCTGTCTCCCTCCCCTCCCCTCGCCTTCTGAAACACCTTGTTTGGCCTTTTCTTCCTGTTTTTTTGTTTTGTTTTTTTTTTTCCCTGTTCACTCTTCCTTTTTTTACACTCTTACTGTCTTCTGATCTCTCCTCAAATAATGAATTTCATTCTTCCTTTTTCTTCGTTTTATCTGCATTCACCCGCCTGCAGGGACTGCATTGCCCTCTGCTTCCTGAACAGTGCCACCAGCTTTGTGGCTGGATTTGTGGTCTTCTCCATCCTGGGTTTCATGTCCCAAGAGCAGGCAGTGCCCATCTCTGAAGTGGCTGAGTCCGGTAGGTGCAGGTGTTACATTGCTGTCTGGGACTTAAGGAGAAGGAGGGTCAGAACCCAGATTCTCCTACAGGAAAGCAGGGGTTCTATGAACCTTTTAGCATTGAGGGCAGTGCTTGGCACATAGCAGGGCCTCCATAACCCTGGGAGGGAGGGAGGCGGGGATGGATGGGGAGATGGAACCACAGTTGCATGCATGGATGGAGAAAGGTGGATTGATGGGCAGCATGCTCCCCAGAACCTGGGAAGAGCAGAATAATGAATGGAATCACCCTCTCCTCTTGAACTACCCCAATTACACACACACACACACACACACACACACACACACACACACTCACATGCACATACACAGTGCCTCTGGAGAGAGCCCTTCCCTGAGGGCAGTGAGAGTTCTAGGCTCCCCTGATTGTGTTGTCTCCTGACAGGTCCTGGTCTGGCTTTCATTGCATTCCCTAAGGCTGTGACTATGATGCCCTTATCCCAGCTGTGGTCCTGCCTTTTCTTCATCATGCTCATCTTCCTAGGGCTGGACAGCCAGGTTTGTCACCCAGCACAGCCCAGCCCTGCCCAGCCCTGCCCTGCCCTGCCTTGTCCAGCCTTGCCCTGCCCTGCCTTGCCCTGCCTATTCCTGCTCAGCCCAGCCCTTCTCATTCCTGCTCAGCCCAGCCCTGCCCAGCCCTGCCCTGCCCTGTCTTGTCCAGCCCTGCCTATTTCTGCTCAGCCCAGCCCTGCTCATTCCTGCCCATTCCTGCCCAACCTTGCCCTGCCCAGCCCTGCCCTGCCCAGCCCTGCCCTGCCCATTCCTGCCCTGTCCTGCCCAGCCCTGCCCTGCCCATTGCTGCCCTGTCCAGCCCTGCCCATTCCTGCCCTGCCTTGTCCTGCTCAGCACTGCCCTGGTGACTGTGTTTTCAGCTTCTGCATTTCCTTGCATTACCTTCCCTCTCACTCCTCTTCCCCTGACCATACATTTGAAGGCCCTTTCCGCTGTTCAGGGCTTGTCCTTGGGATTAGTTGGGTGACCCCAGATCTCAAGACCCTCTTTGGTAAGGGGGCCACTGCTTTGTTCCTCCTCACCTGACCCTTCCCCATGCTTGGATGCAGCCTCCCAAATGTCCCTCCTGCCTCTTTCCAGATACTTGGCTCAAACTGCCCATCCTGCCCCCATAGCCTTGGGGACAGAACACATATCCGCTCTCCAAGTCTCTCTGCTGGGGCCCTCTGTTGTGGAAATGTGGCCAAGAGCAGAGATGGCCTCACTCCTGGCCATCACCCACGTCTGCCCTTTGTACCACCCCCTGCACTTCTGCATCAGCAGGGGTAGCAGGGTGGGAGGAGGCTGGGGCAAGGCTGTGCGGGGGAAGGCCCAAGGGCAGGGCCCCTCTCACTCAGCTTCCCTGCTGGCCCACAGTTTGTCTGTGTGGAGTGCCTGGTGACAGCTTCCGTGGACATGTTCCCCAGGCAGCTCCGGAGGAGCGGGCGGCGAGAGCTCCTCATCCTTGCCATTTCCATCCTGTGCTACCTAATAGGGCTCCTCCTGGTCACCGAGGTGAGCAGGGGCAGTGCCTGCGGTCGAGCTCCAGGGTGAGGGAGCCACGGGGACATCACTGACCTTTCTCAGAGACACACTTTTCTCACCTACTGACCAGCGGTGTTGACGCCTCACAGCGAGATTGTAGGGGCCACATAGTAGAAACCATCTCTGTCTGTTAGCTCTGTTTTGGTTTTAGAAACCAAACACAAGCCGGCTTAAGCAGAAAGGGGAGTTTGGGGGTCAAGTAGAAATATTCTGTCTTATCTATGGTTGGACCCAGCTGCTCTAATGACATGGTCAGAAGTGCCCATCTCTATTTCCCGGTTCCCTTTCCTCCAGCGACTTCATTCTTAGCCAGATGGCCCTCCTGATAGTAAAGAAGGTAACTTCTGCCACCCAACCACCCCACAGGAGGGCGTGGCCAGCGTCCAGCCCCGCCTCTTCTTCAGGTCTGGGGCAAGGAGAGAAATGCTGGGCAAACAAACAGCGTATGTCCACCACAGTCCCAGAGTCCTTGCAGATGTGAGAATTGTTGCCCTGATGTTAAGCGAGGGGCCGGGAGACAGGGAGAGGCAGAGCAAACTCCTTCTGGAGGGAAGGGGTAACTTCCCATGGGCAGGGAAGGAAGCTGCGGACAGAGGCTTGCCCTGTTGCCCTGTGGTGGAGCGTGGTCCCTGCCCCAACTGGCCAAGTTCTCAGCTCCCCACCCTTCTCCACAGGGCGGGATGTACGTCTTCCAGTTGTTTGATTATTACGCTTCCAGCGGCATATGCTTGCTTTTCCTCGCAATGTCGGAAGTAATCTGCATCAGCTGGGTATATGGTAAGTGGGGTGGGGGTGGGGGGAGTAGTGGGGAGAAGGGAGCGCTTCTGGAACCCAGCTAAGGGTGAGACTTGCCCGGATGAGGAACAGGTGTGCTAGCCTCTGATTTCTGTGTTTTTGTACCACTGTCCTGGTTCTTTTCATGCGGTAAGTGCATCCATCGCTGGGAAACCAGGCATCTCGCATTATGCAGGAAGAGCGGGGATAATGACAACACCGAGTTTCTTGAGGGGTGAGGGCCATTATAAATATCAGTGGGCAGTCTGGTTTTTCTTTACTACAGAGATCCTTCCCAGGCGGGAGTTGTAGTTAAAAGAGACCATTGGGGCCGTTTATTCTGAACCCGTGCAGATCCCACAGGCCCTTACGCCCAGATTTTGCTTGAATTCTTCCATGAACGGGAAAGCCATTCCTTTTCCGTTTGGGCTGCTATGCATTTCTTTCTTACCCGAAGGTGAACTGTGCCTTCCATTGACTTTCCCCACAGCCCGGCCCCTCGGCTGTGGGATAACGAACCCGCGGTGCTGAGCGCTGTCATGCCCATGCTGTTATTGTGCCTCATAACAGGGGCGAAACCTTTAGCTACTGAGCCAGTGCACCGATATGTGCAAGCACTTGCTACCTCCCAACCTGTACAACCACGCTTTACCAGGGAAGATGAGGCTCAGAGAGCTATGGCTCTTTCCTGAGCTCACACACCTAGTAAGTGGAGGAGACGTCGTCATACCCCAGGTCTGTCTGGCTCCACTGCACCTGGTTGGGGGGACACATTGCCAAAGTCACAAAGCACAGGGCAGAGAGGCTACGGGGTGCCACGTACTGGGGCTTTGTCACACGCTATGAGTAGGAAAGCTTTCATTTTGCTGCCCTCAGCCTTCCTGCTTGGTGTCCTTTCTGCTCCTTGGAGATGTTCTCTCCCTTCTTATTCAGGCACCTGACGTCTTCCTGATTGTCCCGCTTCCTTTTCGAAACTTGTTCTCAGGGAAGGTCTGATGAACACAGCCACAGTGAGGTGTAAATGGCTGATGAGTCTTAATATGTTAAACCTACTCAAGAATATTTGGTTTTTAACTGGGGAGAAATTTACCAGCCAAAGGAATGACTCTTTAATGGTGGCATTTCCTGCCTTAGTGAGTAGAGAGAAAATCTTTTTTTTTTTTTTGGTGAGGGGCGGCTACAGGGGTCTTCAAAGTGCCTTTACCAATCAGGGGCTCTTAACTTCTTAGAAGACAGAGCAAATGTGAAAACCTGAGGACATTAAACAAAACCAAACATCAGTATTTTCATGACAACCCTCTCCCCATGCGTGACTGAGAATGCAGGGGCTTCCTCTGGAGTCTAGAATTAGGCTTCCAGGAGCGCTCTCCCCCTTCCCTCCCCATCTAGCTATCTCTCGCCTCTGCTCCCCTCCTCTTCCCTCCCCTCCCTTCCCGTGGGGATCTGCTTGAGCAGTGGCGCACTTGCTGTTTTGTGTTTTGACTTGAAACCGAATTCATCTTTGCTATGCAGATAAACAAACATCTGTATACACAGCACTGAGCCCCAATGTGGGCTCTCACCCACATCTGTGGTAAGGACTGTGGAGTATTCGCCCAATGACAGGTGGACAGAGACTGCACCCAGAGTTTGGGTGACCCCAGGGTCCCTGGCTTGTTGGTGGCAGCTCCTTCTCCCTCCCCAACTCCCAGCACTGTGTCTGGGGTGCCAGGGACCCATCTCATTCGCAGGGTGGGGGGGAAGAGCTACCAAGTGAGTCCTTCCCAAATACCCATGAGCTGTCCCCACCCTTCTGTTCTCATTCTCCACCCGCTGTGCCTGGGCAGGGGCCGACCGTTTCTATGACAACATTGAGGACATGATTGGCTACCGGCCATGGCCCCTGGTAAAGATCTCCTGGCTCATCCTGACCCCTGGACTTTGCCTGGTACGTGTCCACCCGCTACTCCTTTATTCCCTCCCCTGCAGCAGACTCAGTGAGGATGAGGAACATGTTGCCTGGGTTCTGAGGCTCTGTCCTTGCCTGTCCAGTGATCTTGGGAGGCTGGCCCATTTCCTCCGATGTATTGGTTCCCCTGGCCTTTCTTTTCTGGGGCTATTTCTCCATATGTTTGATTTACTGTCTTCATCATCTATTCCTATTCCTTCTCCATCCCTTTCTCGCAGCATCTTCAGCCATCTGCCAGATTTCCCAGTTATTGGTCTCTTTGAATGATCAGAGCTCCTCCATCTCTTCCTTTCCTTTATGTCCCCTCCTGTCTCAGTGAGTGATGATGCCTAGGCCCATGATTTGCAAATGGCTTTTACTTTTTTAAAGCAAAAGCCATTTGCAAATGTACCACAGTATATTTAAATTGTCCTATGTCACTGTGTTTTTAAGTAGAGAGGAGAGAATTTCATTGGCTCTTTCTCATCTCTGTCTGACCACCCTGCCTTCTGCCCCACTCTTTCTAGGCCACTTTCTTCTTCTCCTTGAGCAAGTACACACCTCTCAAATACAACAACATCTATGTGTACCCTCCTTGGGGATACTCCATTGGCTGGTTCCTGGCTCTCTCCTCCATGGTCTGCGTCCCACTCTTCATCATCATTACCCTCCTGAAGACCCAGGGTACCTTCAAGAAGGTAGGGGGCTGAGGGAAGTGACGCATTCAAGAGGGCACTGAGAGAGGTGGGTCTCGGGCAGCACACTACAGCTGGGGCCCAGCTGTGGGTGTGGGGCAGCCCTTCCGTCGGATAGAACCTCAAAGAGAAAAGTCTTTGAAGATCAGTCTAATCGTTTCATGTTTAGAAACATTAGAAAGTCCCAGAGTTGTAGACCTTTAGAATCTGATCTCTAAAAGATCATTGAAGCAGGTTAACCAATGGTCAACTGTGCAAGAGTTAAAGGGAAACTAAGTCACAAAGAAGAACATACATGGCCCAGACACAGAGGCTCACAGAGCACAGATCTCTTGCTCTCAGGAAACTGATAGCTGGCTATCATGGTTCATTCCACGCAGTCTCCCGGCGTCTTTTCTTACCTTAACCTTGTGGGGAACCATGTGCAAGAGGCATCCTGTTTAGAGTTTGGGACATGCCTTCCTGGAAGAGTATATAGTCAGTGTCTCACAAAGACATTACAGTATAGAAATTTATCTGGCCTTTACAAGTAGCAGAAAACTCAACCTGCAATAAGCAAATAGGCTTGTTTTTTCTTACATATCAAGAAGATCAGAGACAGGGGTTGCTGGCATTTTGTTCAGCTGCTTAAAGAGGACATTAGGGATCAGACTCATCCTATATTTCTGCACTGCATTCGTGAGCCTTTTGTGTCTTCATTTTATACGTGTCACCTCATCCTCACAAGAAGGTTGTCATGACTCCAGCCTTCACATCAAGGCAAGAAGGACATGGGAGACAATACCACAAACCCTAATAATAATAGTAATGCAGTATCACTACTAGTAAAAATATTAATAGATATGTATTGGGCATATCATAGTAAGAAAATTAGTAATAATAATGGGAACAGAAATAGATACTTAATGGTGCCTAACCTGTGTCAAACACTGTTCTATGAGGTATGTGCTCTTATAATCCTCATTTTACAGGTGAGGTAGAGAGGAGTTAAATGGGTTGCCTAAGATTGCACAAGTAACAGAGCCAGAAGTGGACCCTAGTTTATACTCCTAATCACCATATTATTGCCTCTTCTCTCTTCTCAAAAAATTAATTTATTTACTCACTCATGGTGAGCTGCCCCCATATTTCTGGCTCTGGGCTGGGCCTTGAAGATACAGACACAAGAAAGCATCTTTGCCTCTCTCACCAGCAGTACCCACTCATTCCCTCTTTTCTCCACAGCGCTTGCGACAGCTCCTCACCCCTGACCCCAGCCTGCCACAGCCCCAGCGACACCTGTATCTGGATGGTGGCACCAGCCAGGACTGTGGACCCTCCCCAGTGAAGGAGGGACTGATAGTTGGGGAGAAAGAGACCCACTTATAGGATGTGGCTGAAAGCCAGGGGGCTCCTGAGCCAGGAACCTGGAGTCAGGGCCGCCCTCTCCCCCAGTGGACAGCCTTTGCCTCTGTCCCCAACACAGCCCCACCGAAAACGCCTGCGATGTCTGGGGCACCCCCAGCGAAGACAAGACTCCCTCCTCTCTCCACTCAGCGGAAGCAGCTCCTCCTGGTGGGCTAAAGACAGTCCCGCTGGAACATGCCACGCTATGAAGTGACTCCCTGCTGGAACCCACTGTCTTATTTATAAAGGAGGGTGGTCTTTTTGGAGCTCACCATCTGATTATAGCACATTACACTGTGAGGCTCTCCCACTGCGGGGATGTTTCCTGTTAGAATTTACTGTATTTGTGCATTGGAATATAGTGCCAATTGGAATACACATCATGATCTGATTCAGAGAGTGCGATGATGAAATACTGTGCTGGAAGTGGCACTGAATACACCATGTTGGATTCTGACATGCCATTAGAGGGGGTCCTTGCCTAGGTGTAGCATTCTGGAGTCCAGGGGGAGGGGACTGAGATTTTCACAGGCCATCATTGCATCGACTTTTCTAGGTGGCAGTCTCTCCCAGTGTTCCTAGTGCCAGTGCTAGTTCTACACCCTTCTTCTAATGTTATCATCAACTCATGGAACGTTCAAATGGAAGGGAATTACAAATGATGCCTGGACTGTGTCTTATGTCCAAGACAGACATTGCTAATGGATCACCAATTCTTTCCCACCTCATAGTCCTTCTGAATATAGTGCTCCAGGCAGCTTCACTTGCCATCCTCCTTTTGTCCAAATCCCTGACTTCATGAATGAGGACCAATGAAAGTTTTTCAAATTTACACAGTTCCTCAGCACCAGAGATACGACTAGAACGTGGTCCTCTGGTTCTCGGCCAGTGTGCTCCCCCCCCCCCCCATTACTCCCTCCTGCCTTAATAACCAAACATGTGTGGATCGCCTGCCCCATGTGCTGCCTTCTTTACCTCACCCCATACCTGTTCAGTTATGCTGTCTTAGGGTAGGAGGGAGAGAGGTCACTTCTGTGAAGGGGTGAGCAGCTCTCCCTGGAGGGGTGCCCTCACCATAGTATTTTCTCTGCCATCCCCTACTCATTTGATCAGATTTCCTCCCTAGACTCTTCATTCTTGACACTTTCTTTTTAAAAAAAATATTTTATTGATTTTTTTACACAGAGGAAGGGAGAGGGATAGAAAGTCAGAAACATCGATGAGAGAGAAACATCGATCAGCTGCCTCTTGCACACCCCCCACTGGGGATGTGCCCCCAACCAAGGTACATGACTAGAATCAAACCTGGGACCTTTCAGTCTGCAGGCCAACGCTCTATCCACTGAGCCAAACCGGTTTCGGCCATTCTTGACACTTTCTATCTCTCCTCCCGCAGGGGTGGGCTTGGGACCTGCAAGAGCCCTCAGGTCTCAAACAGAGAGGGAAGTGTGTGTGTGTCTCTGTGTGTGTGTGTGTGGGGGGGTGCTCCTTTTCCCATCCCTACCAGATCACGCAGGTCCTTCTCTGACCGGAGAAGGCTTTGTGGAGGTGGAAGGCAAGACTTGTGTTCAGAAGGAAAAGTTAGGAGAGAGAGTGGAGGTGGGGTAAGTCACTCAAGATAGTTTCCTGGGGCAGGCCCTGAGAGCTGGAAGAAAGGAAGTCACCTGGGGAGAATTATGTGTAGGTGGATGTCACCCAGAGCAAGTGACCAGTGGCTGGAGCAAAAATATGGTCTGGCCATGGTGAGTTCCATCTCCAATAGCCCCAGCCATCCTCGGATCACTTACCACCCTTTGCCCAGATATGTAGGTACTTCTCACTTGTAAGAACAAGTGCGCTGTCACACTGGCACAAGCAGATGTCCAGATTCCTGGGTTCTGGCAGTCTGTTTCTGCATTTCTCTGGACTGCTCCGTGCACCTGTGTTCACCTTTCTTGGACAGTCAGTGGGTCAGGAAGTGTGTACAGAAAGAAGGGGTGGAGAGAAAGGCTTCAGTGGCTTCACTAATGAGACTGGGGAGTTGAGGCTGGCACAGTGCTCTCTGCTGCCTCTTGGTGGCCAGTAGGAGCAATGCCACTTCCCTAGGTTCCTGCCAGGACCTCCTCAGCACCCTTCAGAAACAGGAAAAAAGCGCCCTCACCCTGTCCTCAGGATGGATGGACAAGCTGAACAGCTCTCATTCCCTGTCAGCTTTCACCATCTGGAACCCAAATACTTCCCTCACCCTTCTTCCCATGACCCTGGTGGGGCTCTCCTAGAGAGACAGCTTGCTTTGGGGCAGCCAGCTCAGTGGACAGGCGGGCGGCCAGCCAAGCTTCTCAGATATCTGCTGTCACCCACACCTCGGCTCTGTCAGCCTGGGGGACACCATTTTTTGTTGAGGGCAGGTCTGCACAGTGGTGGGGCACAAGCTCTCCCCAGCTCATGGGGCCCTGAACTTGTCTCTCTGTCTCTGCAGACTGTTCACAGACACTATCATCCTCTCCTACCTTCCTCACCTCACATAACTCCTCCAGACCTCCTGCCTCTAAACTCACAGGCTGTTGTAGGAGGTCTCTGCTCTGGCTCTGGGACTGCTGGGAGCACTAAGTATAGAGCCCCATGGCCTGTGCGTCCAAAGGATCTGGAGGGGTGGCTCCAGGCTGGAGGAAACGGAGTTGGGGAAAGAGACTTTCCATCAGCTTCATAGCTCATAAGAGCCCATTCACAACATGGCAAGGAGCAGCAATTGGGGCTTTAAAGTACCCAGAGCACTGATACAGGTGTGTGTGTGTGTGTGTGTGTGTGTGTGTGTGTGTGTGTGTGTACATGCACATATGTGCACACAGAACAGGTATGGGGTTAGTTGGGCTTGTTTCCATCTCATCCAGACTGGGTTTCATACTGGTGGCCAGAGGCCTAATCTGGCAGCTATGATTTGTTTGGCCAGTATGACATTTAAAAATTTTTTCAGTGTATGCTTTTAGGGACTCTCTAGTTTGCTGAAAGCTCCACCGATCCAAGTTAGCCAGTCCTGAGCTTTTCACACATTCGAGTCTATAGGCATTTGACTTCCTAACCTGTGCCTCAGGTCAAGGACTGAGACCTGTGGGCCAGGCAGGGAACCAGAACCATTGCTTGTGCAGAGGGGAACCAAGGATAGCACTCTCAGGGTCCCAGCGCCTCAGAAGAGGGCAGTCCTGGGACAGCCAGCATTCTGGTTTGTTCTTCTGTGGGTCTCCCACTCGGTAACCTTTGAATCTTGGTCAGTTCTCCCCCTCCCACCAGGCTCTTCCCTTTCCCAAAGGATGGCGGCCAAGTTTACTTGCAAAGCTAGACCTGAAGTCTAGACCAGGGGCCCAGCCACAAGACCTCCTTTGGGTTCTCTGATGTTTGGGATCACTTCTGCCTTCTAACACCACCAGTTAATCCAGTTGTGTTTAGGAACACCCCCCACCCCCTGCCTTTTCCTTTATTTCAGGCAAAAGCATTTAACCTGACTGTGGTGGTCCTCCGTCTGTGAGGCTGAGACGGTCTGGCTTTTATCGGCACCCGAGCTCCTCCTGGGAACCAACCCGCCCCCCGCCCCCAGCATCCCATTCCCAGGCTGGGCTCCCTGTGGAGCTGACTCACCAAGGCTGCTGGTCTTGGGGTTTGCAGCCCCCTACCATTCACCTTGGCTCTTCCCTATGTTCCCCTTAGCAAGGCTGAACCTGGGTTTGGACTCTACCCATCTTGTCTCAACTGGGAGCCCCCTCTCCATCCAGCATGTGGGTTGCCTGTGTGGGAGCTGAGGAGTAAGTGAAGGAATGCTCTGTGCCCTCTCTACTCCCTACCCCCAAGCCAGGAGAGCTTAGGGAGCTGAAGAGGGCTTTGAAGTCCACTGAGATTGGAGACCCAACATCTGATGAATGGACTTCCCATGTATGAGACCACGGTCTGTGTGGATTAGGTTGGAAGGGCATCTGACTAGGGGAGATTGTTCCCTATTTAGCTTGGCATCCTACTTTTACAGCTTCTCCCACCTGGTTCCGTGCAGGGCCCCCACAAAAGAGGGCCTGGCTCTGGTTTGAGGCCTCCAGGTATTGCAGGGCTCCATCTCCCACTGACCTCCCAAACCACCTTCCAGGTCCAGACCACCTTGTGGGTCTCATGTCTGCTGTTCCCATGGAAAGGGAGCACCCACTGCAACTTATTTCATCCTAGTGCTGTCTGGGGGTGCCAGCCTTGGTCCTCAGGTCAGAACTCCTCCCACCCCCATCAGAGAGAGATTGTGTAAGCCACCTGGCCTGTCAGCCACCTGGCCTTTGTAAGCCCTTAGCTGCCAGGGTGAGTGGCAAGGTTATGGGAATAAGATTTGGGACAGGAGAAAGGAACAGAATCATCTGGGAGTCACAGGGACATAGATTAGGAGGCCAGAACGAGAGAGGTGTGCCTTTGGGAGGAAGGAGCCAGGCTGTGGTTTTTTTTGGGAAACATCATAATCAGAGGATTATGCCCAGCTCACAGGAGAGGCTGGCACCTTGCTCTGAAATAGCCAGGCCACAAAGGAGCTCCTGGATCAACCTTTCAGCCCATCCTGCTTCCTTCTCCCCCAGGACCCCAGATCTTCCCCTCCTGCTATTCATGTCCTGACCCACAGCACGGTTGGATGGTGAGTGAGGGACATTTGCAGATAGGTCCTAGAAGGCACTAAGGCTTCCATGATGTCTTGGGTCACTCCCTCTGGGGGAAGCCGATCGCCACGCCACGTGGACACTCAGGCAGCCCCATAGAGAGGCCCCTGTGGAAGGAGCTGGGGCTTTCTGCCAAGAGCCATCACCCAGAGGAATGACCACTGTGGACGGGGATCCCCCAACCCCCTGTCAAGCCTTTAGATAACTGTAGGCCTGGCTGATGCCGACTGCAACCTTATGAAGGCCCTGAGCCAGAAAATACCCACCAGGTGGGCCCTGAATCACTGATCCACATGAAAGATTATATATATATAATAATCCAGGAGTTCTGGAGTAATTTATTTGGCAGTAGTAGATACCTAGTATGGGTTCTTGGCTTCCCTAAGTACAAGAATCACCCTTTTTGAGGGCAGGGTATGCCCCTCCTCAGAGCACTGTCCCTCAGCACTGTAGGAAGGGAGACCTCGCTGGTGTTCGCCTTGTCTGAGCCCTTTGGCTTTCTCCCATGTTCTTACCACTCTGACCCTCCATTGCCCTCTGGACCCTGGGCCTTGCCCTCTCCTCCCTGCACGGAGGCAGGTAAGGACTGCTAGCCTCTCTGCTGCTCTGGGCCTCACGTGCCCACTCTCTGGTGACCCAGAGCACTGGCTCCCCTGCAGATTTAGCTGCTGCTCAGGGAAGTAACAAGGGCTGATTGGACTCGACAAGGGTGAAAGCTTGTTAACCACCCATCATTACAGAAGGTGGCGGGGAGGACAGCAGAGGATGGTGGGGGCCAAGCTTGGCAGGTCAAATGAGGCTGAAGTGGGTTGGTGTCCTGGGTCCTGGCACCTTGCATGTCAGCATGCTCTCCTTCCAGTGTGACAGCCAGCAGTCAGGTGGCTGCTTCTGGGGTCTGAGGAGTTGATGGATGGACAGGTTGGATTGGCAGGCACATCATTGCTGGGTGAAGCAACCGACACAGAGAGAGGGGCTCTCACGGGGCCAGTGCCCAACCCCATGGCTGCAGCGAGAGTTCAGCCAATACTCCTGACACAATTGCACTTCGGGGCTTTCTCTGCACACACCATGTCACCAAACCGAGGAGAGCCACTGCAGTGTAGCCTAGGGCCTGAGGCTGCAACTCCCGAGGGCCACGTCAGTGGACTGTGGCTCCAGCGCCACTCATTCCCTGTCTCCACTCCGCAGGGGTCTGGGAAGGTGGCCGGCACCCTCCCTGGTCCCGTGGGTGCTCGGCAAGTGCAGCTAGAATCGGGGTCTGTTGCTGAGAGGAGGGTCCCGGAGGAGGCAGGATGAGGACGGAGAGGCCAGAAGGGCACTTCGGGCAGAGGAACAGCTCCTAGCCCGCTGCAGGCTTCTCCTCTGTATTAATTCTAACACTTTTACCTCTTGATTCTTTCGAGATTTTTACAGAGATAATCAGTCTGTCAGAAATAATGACAATTTAATTTCTCTGGTCATCATTCCTTTCAGTTTTTTCTTGTCTTCCTTCACTTGGTAACTAGAAGTGGTGGTATTAGGCATTCTTGTCTCCTTCCTAATTTTGAAAGGAATTCTAACATTTAGCTATTAGAATTATTACTAAAGGTAATAGTTGACGTAGATTTTTTGAAAAATATCGTTTATTAGGCTATGAAGTTTTCTTCTCCAATGTTTTCTGTTCCAATGTTTCTGTTTTTGTTTTGTTTTTTGAAAGAATACGTGTTGATTGGATGGTAACTAGACTACTGTGATGATCGTTTCAACATGACTCATGTTGAATACCTGAAATTAATGGCATATGTCAATTATATCTCGATTTTAAAAAGTGTTGACTGTTGGTCCCCGGGCCAAGATGGCGGCGCGGTGCTCCACACGCTGGTTGCTGGTGGCTGGGGAACTGCTCGGCCACCAGCTGCAGCGGGGACAGGAGCCCAGCCGCCCGGGGGGGGGGGGGTAGTGATGGCATTGCTGGGCCTCAAGCTGAGTGTTACTGCTTTCGTGCCTTCCCTGGGAACTCGCGGCCAAGGGGCGCTACTGACATTGAGGCCCAGTGTCAGCCTCACAGGAGTAAAAAGTTACCCTTTCGTTTGTATTGCCTCTTTCCACACGAGTACCCATCTGGCCAAAGAGGATTATTACCAGATATTAGGAGTGCCCCAAAATGCCAGCCAGAAAGAGATCAAGAAAGCCTATTACCATCTTGCCAAGAAATATCACCCAGACACAAATAAGGATGATCCCAAAGCCAAGGAGAAGTTTTCCCAGCTGGCAGAAGCTTATGAGGTGCTGAGTGATGAAGTGAAGAGGAAGCAATATGATGCCTTTGGTTCCACTGGCTTTGATCCTGGGGCTGGTGGCTCTGGGCAGAGCTACTGGAAAGGAGGCCTGACTGTCGACCCAGAGGAGCTCTTCAGGAAGATCTTTGGGGAATTCTCATCATCTTCCTTTGGAGATTTCCAGAGTATATTCAGTCAGCCTCAGGAGTATATCATGGATTTGACATTCAATCAAGCTACCAAGGGTGTCAACAAGGAGTTCACTGTGAACATCACCGATACCTGTGAGCGGTGCAATGGCAAGGGGAATGAGCCTGGTACCAAGGTGCAGCATGGCCACTACTGCGGTGGTTCCGGCATGGAAACCATAAATACAGGCCCTTTTGTGATGCGCTCCACATGTCGGAGATGTGGTGGCCAGGGGACCATCATCACAACTCCATGTGTTATATGCAGAGGAGCAGGAGAGGCCAAGCAGCAGAAGAAAGTGGTTATCCCTGTGCCTGTAGGAGTTGAGAATGGCCAGACTGTGAGGATGCATGTAGGAAAAAGAGAAATTTTCGTCACGTTCAGGGTGGAGAAAAGCCCTGTGTTCCGGAGGGATGGCACAGACATCCACTCTGACCTCTTTATTTCCATAGCTCAGGCTCTTCTTGGGGGTACAGCCAGAGCCCAGGGCCTGTACGAGACAATCAGAGTGACGACCCCCCAAGGGGTCCAGGCAGACCAGAAGATTCAGATGAGTGAGAAAGGCATCCCTCGGATTAACCGTTATGGCTACGGAGATCACTACATTCACATCAAGATAAGAGGTCCAGAGAGACTGACACCTCGGCAACGTAACCTGATCCCGAGCTGTGCTGAGGATGAGACTGATGTGGAGGGGACAGTGGATGGCATCACCAACACAAGCACCGGAAAACGGTCCACTGGAAACTAGGCTGGGAGCAGCAGCTCTTCCTCTGGGCCTGGGCATCTTGAGGCAGGAGGATTCCAGAACTGCAGCACCAAGCCCTGCCTGCAGAGGCCCTCTGGACCGCCTTGGCAACAGCAAAATCATGTGACAACACACCTCTCCACAGAATGGTCATTCATGGTGGACAGCCCCCGGGCAGTAAGGCCCGGCATGCCTAACGCTGGTAGAAGTTCTTATTTCATGGGTGTAACTCAGCCTCTTCTGGCTCAGACAGAGTAAGACATCTGGATACTTCTTGCAGAGCCACAACTCTAATTTGGAATCTAATGTGGTGGAAATCTTAGCAAAAGAATTAAAGGTTATGCTTACAGCTTAAAAATGAAGCCTGAAGCTGCACCAAGTTGTGAAGTGATTAATTTCCCTCTCATCAAACTGGGAGGTTCTGGAATGAGTTTTTCTGACAGGTTGTCTTTTCCCCGAACTAGGGCAGTGTCGTCTATCCCTCAGTAGACATATCCCTTGCTCTTCTTGGAATTTGTTTTAGTTCCCAAGGGCACCAAGCAGCTGGAACGTGAGGGCCTTGGATCCTGGGGACTCGCACACAGAGGGCCCCTGGAGATACCGTTCCTGATGTCGGCTGTGGTCTTTGTCAGGACGGATAGTCCTCCCTCCCGCCCCACCGGGGTGGCCCCTTGTCCGTGACTGTTGAGTTCTGCTGTGTGAAGCCAGGTGTGAGTGGAGCCTGCCCTTCTGCTGGACCACAGCCATCCTTGGCCACAGCCTAGCTAATGGCCTCCTTATTTCAGAGCCTTACCCCCACTGCCCGCTACAGCTTGGTTTTCACCACTTACACTGTTGACACCTGTTTGCAGAAGTGTGTTTAAATTATTTAATGCTAAGAATCATTGTCTTTTCCTGTATAAATGTTTGTTCAGAAAAGGAAAGCACAGTCTAAGTAGGTGAAGGCTCTCCACCATCCAGCCAGAGCAAAACAGTTTTTTCAACCTCAGCTTCTAGGATGTGTAGATTCCGTTTGCAGACCCTCCCGTTGTGGTTAGACAGGCTAATGGAGAACAATTCTGAATAGTTTCCCTTCATAACTTACTAAAATAAAGCATCTTTTAGTATCTGATCTACAAATGTAAAATGATTCTGTATCAATGTAAAAGATTATCTACTGCAAAAAGATATTTAAAACCTACAAAAAAACAAAAAAATAAAGTGTTGACTGTTATTGATTGCTTTTTATGCATTTACTGAGAAGATCATATTGTTTTTCTCCTTTAATCTGTTATTGTGGTGAGTTATATTAATAAATTTCCTAATATTTAACTATCTTTTAATTCCTGGGACAAAGCTAACTTAATTATGGTGCACCATTTTTTGCTTGCTAGTCATTCAATGCCAGATTCAGTTTCTTTTTTAAAAAATATGTTTTTTATTGATTTTTTTTTATAGAGAGGAAGGGAGAGAGATAGTTAGAAAAAATTGATGAGAAAGAAACATCAATCAGCTGCCTTCTGCACATTCCCTACTGGGTATGTGCCCTGTAACCAAGGTACATACCCTTGACCAGAATCAAACCTGGGACCCTTGAGTCCACAGGCCAACACTCTATCTACTGAGCCAAACCAGTTAGGGCTAGATTCAGTTTCTTAACAATTTGTTTAGAATTTTGTATTTATTCTCCTTTCTCGCACTGTCCTTGCCTGATTTAGTTTTTGTTACTGAGGATACACTACACCTATAAAAAGGGGTTTAAAAATTTTCTTTTTCTTTTCTCTGAAAGAGCTAATAAGAGATGGAAACTATCTGTTCTTTGACTGCACAGTAGAATTTTATAAAATCATCTGGCATGGTATTGTGAGTTTGTTTTTAGGGGGAAGTGTGTGGGTAGACTTTTCACTACACATTTAAATGTCTTTATGGGGTTTACATCTCAAATTTTCTATTTGTCTTGAGCCAGTTCTGGTAAGAGATTATTCTAGGATAGTGTTCATTCTGTGAAGGTTTTCAAACTTACTGTCATAGGTTTCTAGTGTATTTGTAGTATTCTATTTAAATTTATCTGCAATAATCGTCAGCATGTCCCCCTGTTATTTATCTGTGCTGATTCTGGTTTCCTATTAGTCTTATCAGAAGCTTGTGAGTTTATTAGTCATTTCTTACAACTCGCTTTCAGTTTTGTTCATCTTTTCTATTGTATATGTATTTTCTATTATATTATTTCTACGTTCATCTTTGTTTGTTCCTTCCTCCTACTTACTTTGGGATTATACTGCTGTTCTTTTTGTATCTTCTAAAGTGAAATAGTCCTCTTAGCCATAAAAGGAAGCAATAAGACTAACCTGTCTGTTTCCAAGTCTGACATTCAGGATTCGGTGGCTCTCTGTGCTAGTGGACAGGGTTCCCTTACGCCCTGCCTCAGTTCTCTGTGGACTTAGGGAGGGGGATACTTCCTAGCCCAGATGTCTTGGAAGACAAGGGGGTGGGGGTTCATGGCAGGGTGAGAGTCAGCAGTCTGTCCCAGGCAGCTGAGAATATGGGAACAGGAGCCCACTCTCCTGATGGCCCCTGCCTTCCCTGCAGCTGGTTCCCACAGTTTTTCCACAGCCTGCCTGGAGGTTCCTTAGGGTCATGGGAGAGGAAGCCCTGAGGTGCTAGGGGCTGGTGAGCGAGGTTAGGGTGCTTGTTTCTCTAGGGAAAGAAGCCATCCAGACCTGCAGGGAGGAAAGAATTCCCATGCCTCCTTCCCATCTCCTGAGCCCAGTTCCCTCATCCTCCAGCCTCTTCCGGAATGGAATTTCCCCAGTAGGACCAGTTCTGGCTCAGAGCTGGGATGGACTACCTTTCTGGGAAGGAGTGGGGAGCAGATAAGGACTCAGCCTGCGACTCCAGGCCACTGGGCTCTGTCTGGGCCTCACCTCCTCCTGGAGGAAATGCCGCCCCTGCCTCATGAAGGGTCTCTTCCAAGGCCCGCAGTGCCTGGGGTGGCCTCTCTAGGCCACGCTTTGCCCCAGGATGGAGAGGCCCTGATGACTTCTCCCTGGCATTCCCGATCTGCAGCTGTGCCTGGCTGCCCTCTGTATGTACCTCAGGGGCTCCATGTCTGGTCAGAGCAGAGGGAGCTGGTGGGAGGTGAGTGGAGCAAGTGAGGTGAGCTAGAGCTGCCAGAGTGGTGAGTCCTAGCGGAAAGCAGCCTTAAGCATCCCTGGGCCAGAGCGTTGTTGAGCTAAGGAGCAAAGCAAGACCTTTTCCCTGAGCAATCTGAGGCCTGAGCCGGGCCTGAGAATCCCCTGCCGCCGCTCCTCGCCTTCCTTCCCAGGCTCGCAGTCTCATAGCTCACAGCTCCTGAAACGCCTGCCTTCAAGGTGGCTCAGGGAGGATGACAGGGTGACAGGGCCAGCTGGAAAGTTAATTTCATGCTGGGTGTCGATGTGCATTGATTGATGGTGACTCCTGGAAAGCTTGATCCATTAGGCGTGCCTGTGGAGGCTGGGGAAGGAGGCGGGTGCGAGGCTGTGGCCCTGCCAGGCCTGCTGCAGGGGACGTCAGTCTTACTACAGTTTCATGTTGTTCCCGCTGAGCTGTGAAGGGCTGTCAACCCCAGGAGCCACTAGGTACTAGGCTATGAAGGCCACCCTGTTATTATTTTGAATAGCAAACCTGACCTGCTTGGATTGGGGTGGTGGGAGGAGGTGGACAGAGGGCTTCCTGAAGGCCCCCAGATCCTGGTGGCGCCTCCTGATCAGAGGCTGCCCTGACAGCTTGTCCTGATGGCCGGGGTTTGTCCTCTGGGGTCTAGTTGGGGGTCTGGCTCCTCCTGCTGCAGCCCAGCCTTTGATGTTACCTCACTCACCTGCCTTCCCAGTGGCCAGCCTGCTGCTGTCAGCCCTTTCCTTCCCCACTGATTGTGGTGACCCTCTGCCCTGGGTTTTCCAGAAGCCCAGTTTCACTGTTTTCTTAATAAAGGAGATTGTAAGATGAATCTCAGTAAGATTTAGTCAGAATGTTCACATAAATAAATTCACATATCAGGAAATAGTCCTTAGCATACTCTCCCCTAGAGGTAGTCTCTGAACGGCTCACCTGCCCTGGAATCTGACCTTCGCCTTGTTGAATCTGCCCCTCAGAGAGACCTTCCTTGCTGGTTCACTCTCCAGCAGCCCCTGCAGCATCCCTGTTACACCACCATCTGTGTGACAGCAGCTGATCTGCTTGTTGATTTCTGAGGGCACTACCCAGTGAGAATTCGAGGGCAGAGGCATGGCTTGTCATGTTCCGGCCTATCCCGATACCTAGACCGGGATCTGGTATAAGTTATGAGCTAGTTGCGTTTCCCAGATTTCTAGCACTGGCCTCATGTTCTGGCCCATCGCTCTCAGCCAGAAACCCCCAAATCCCAAGCGCCTTATTGGAAACATTCCAAGTCAGTAGCTGAATTTCCCATCTAGACGGTCACTATAAGCGAGCCACACAGTCCCTAGCTCTCCATCCCTGTGGCAGATGGAACAGAGGGCCTGGGACCCCAGGAGGCTCTCTCAGGGGCAGCGGCTGGGAGGATGGTGGCACCACTCCACACCCCACACAGATGACAGCAGGCCCTTTGAGCCTTAGTCCTCCCAGGCCTGAGCCGAGATGGTCCCCTCAGGCATGTTCTTAAGGGGCTAGAGTTCAGCTTCCTGAGGGTCAGTGAGTTCCCAGGTTGTGACATGTCATAGCTGGCCCAGGTTTCTCCTTGAATTTCCCTTTTTCTGGAAGGTGGGTGAGGTCGGGTTTCCTTTCATTTTAAGGGACTAGGGGGCCCAATCTGCCGAGCTATCGAGATTTTGGGGTGTTCAGAGTTCCAGTCGCCAAGAGAGCTGGGTCTGGTCCTCGCAGACCAGCCATCGTGGCCAGTTGCATTTCTCCCACCAGCGGCGCCTGTGGCCTCAGCTTGGCTGGAAGTCTCTCCTCTCGCAGCCAGAAGAGGTCACTCTGTGTCAACAGGTTGTGGAGCCTGATCTGAGCATTGACGCAGCTGTGAACGCTCGCCAAGTGACCCGGTGTCAGCCTGCTCTCCTGGTTTGCAGCCACTTGGCTGCTGCTGTGTCCCTCGGTAGAGCCTTGGCATCGCTTCCGGCAACCAGCAGGGCACCTGGCACACTGTGGGGCTCGGTAAATGTTTGCTCCATTGCACTCTATGGCTCTGTGCACTTCCCCCAACAATATCCCCCCAATCCTTTCACCTGGGTCTGCTGCTGCCTCCATCAGAATGGTACACCCCAGGGCTTGTCACAGGACACGCTGTGATTAGGTCACGCTTTTGGGACTGATGTCTGGTGAGTCACCTAAGGGTGATGACCCAGCATGGTCAGTGGGACCCTGACCTCCCAACAGCCCCTCACTTCCATGACAGAAAGCCACGAGGGCCCATGAGCTCCTGGCCCCCATCTTTCGCACTGGGTGCACACTGGCCAGCATGGTGATCCCTCCTCCAAAAGTACCCCTGGTCCCCATCATAACCTGCTCTCTCCATGGGCTCAAAGCTGAGTGTGCGTGTGTGTTTTAGTGGGCCTTGCACCCCTAGCTCCAACCCTGTGCCCACCCATCAGATGACCCCTTCCCCCCATATCCAAGCCTCATTAACTTAAGACAGGGCTTTCTAGTCGCGTCACAACATAGTTCAGAAGGATGTCACCCTGGGGTAAAGGGGTTATGCCACTATGGCCGGAGAAGACCAGCCTGGCAGCCCCGCTGTCCCCGAGAGACCCCAGGGCTTAGGACATCAGACTGTCCTCTTACTTTGGACCCTCCCCAATTAGACGCTCTGAGTGAAGGCAGACCCTCCCTCTGCGAAACGAAACACAACCGACACAGTTTGCTCATATTCAATATAATCTCTAAAACTCTATGAATTGAACAGATAAAATACCTCTGGGCTATTTTGTTACAAAATATTTGCCATTTGGATTAGTTGCTGGGTGCAGCCACCCTGCCTTCCCTAGAGAGGTTTCTCTCCAACAGGGTGAGGGGTGTCAGCGGGGAGGAGGTGCAGCAGGGAGGTACGCCCAGCAGAACAAAGGGCAGACGGACAGGTGGTTACCACAGCAGCTAGCGGGTACACGAGACATTCTGGCAGGCTACGGGGATTGGGTGGGGCAGGGTGGGGTCAAGGGCCCGAGCCGTTAGACATGTGCGCCTTTGGACACAAGCAGGCAGGCAGGCTTCCAGGTCAAGCTGCCCAGGCAGGGCCTTGCTCCAGGTCTGGAGGTGGGACTTGCCCAAAAGTGGGTGGGAAAGCTCATTTCGTCTCCACTCCTGATTCTGGAGCCAAATGGATAACATTGAGAAAAGGGCTCAGGTGCCCCAAAGTAAGGCCTAGAGAGTTGATAGAGGGGGGCCATGTTGGGGCTGTGTCCAGGGCTCAGTCCGCACTCCACTGCCCTCAGCCTTGGGAGGGCAGGGCGCCCCACGGGCATCTCCAGCAGAGCCTCTGCAAGGGCAGGAGGCTTGTCCCAGATTTCTGGGGGGCTAGGCTCTGGGGGTGGGGACAGAGAGGGTCCTAGCCTTAGCCTGTTGGCAGAACAGGGGAGGGGGGATGCAGACACTGGGAGTTGTTGTTTCCTTTACAATGAGGAGGGCCAGCTGTACCTGGCCCAGGCCACTGGGGATGACAAGCCTCACAGCTCAGGTTTGGCCCCTGTGCTGCAGAGCCCAGGCTGGTCTGCTTCCCGGGCCAGGACTCCCAGTGCTGCCAGGGGCCCAGGGGAGCCACTGCAGTGGCCCAGTCCCCCAGCATCCGGGTCCTCAGAGAAAGGCTCCGTGCGCTCCATCCCCAAGACCTCTGAGGTTCTGTCTAGAGAGTCATGGCTGCAGCAGAGGTGGGAAGGGGCCAGGGCTGCCATGCCCACTGACGGGGAGGAGAGCACTTTGTCAATGAGAAGCACTATGTGGGCGGTGAGAAGGGGCCCCTGACATTCATAGTCCCCATCCCGTAATCAGGTTTAACCACCTCAACCCCTCACCTCTTTCTTTCATAACTCATAGTCCCTTCTGCCCACCCATTAACTTCCACTCTGTTTCCAGGCCCCCTTATTCAAGATGCATTCACTCCCACCCCAACTCTGCTCCTGCTCTCCGCTGGCGCTCTTTATGGGCAATTCCTGCCCTGGCCACAGGCATCGGAAATGTCGGCATTTGTGGCCCCATCTGTCAGTCACTATGTTCCGAAAGGCTCTGATTGGAGTGTCCTTGTTACAGTAGAGACACAGGACTACAAAGGACCAGGGCTACAAGGACAAAAGCAGCTCTGCTGGGGAGCCACACGGAGGAGGCGGCAAATTGGTCACAAGTTACGAATCCCAGGATGACAAAGACAGGGCTAGAAATAAACTCGCTGGGTGATGCCATAATGACGCTTGGTGACCACACGCATACACATGAAACCAGGTCATCTGGAAGCTCTGAGCGCGGGAAAAGAATCGGGGTCTCCTAGCTGGCCCAGGGCACTGAATTTGGGGTGTGGGGTAGGGTCATGGAGAAGTACATTCACTTTAGACCTGGCCCACATCCTCTTCCACCTCTGGAGACACCTTGATAACAGGCTCCAAGTAGGAGGGGAGCTCGATGAAGGACAACACTGGAATGATGGCCCAGGCCTGGAATCTGGCCCGGCTTGGAGAGACACTTCCTGAAAGGGTGTGACTGGGGCTCTGGTATCTTCTGAGGCCTTTGAGGGGGCTGCCCAGGCTCTGTGGGGTCACCTAAAGGTTGACTTCCCAATGCTATTTGGCCTGAGGGGGTCGGCTCCTTTGCAATTTTAAGGGTGCGGGGACACTCCAGGAGGCAGGCCTGGCGCCTTCCTGGGGAAGGTGGGGAGCTGGGATGTTTAAAGGCTGAGGGGCAAGTTTCGGATGGCAGCAGGGGAAATGCAAGGGCCTGTGGAGCACCTGCGTCTCCCGCCCACTTCTGCATCCCCATCCCTCGTGGAGGCCAAGGAAGCCTGCGAGAGGGAGCCCCGCTCTCCCAATCCCCCTCCTCCTCCGGCCGCATTTGCCCCTGGGCACACCACAGCCCCTCCTCCCTGTCTCCACGCCACCGGGGAAGAAACCCACCACTCTATTTCCAGGCCCCCTTATTCCAGGCCCCGGTGAGCATTTTGCATTGGCTGGGTGTTATTTGGGGCTGGGGAACTAAAAGCCTAAAAAGGTTCATTTTAGATAAATGACCTCATGGTTCCAGTGCTGGTTGGACTGACCTAGAGAGGGCCAGGAGGCCCCCCTCCTCCCTCCCTTTTGCAAAGCTTTCCCGGAGTCTGCGCAGCTCTGGACAGGCAGGGTCCAGCTCCAGAGAAAGGGCAGGCCCTGGAAGGAGGGAGAGGATGTGGTCAGGACAACCAACATCCTTGGGGACAGACAGACCTCCTGCGTCTGCCAGTCGTGGGGGGCAGGACGGGTGCAGCAGAAAAAGACCCCTCCTCACACTCCCTTCAGGGATCCAGGGACAACTCTCCTCCACTCGGTGCAGCACCTAGAGCTGAGCCGGGAGCCAGGCCACTTTCTGTCCAGGGCTGGGTACTGGCTTCCAGCCCCTTGTATCACCCCCTCTCCCCCCAGCCTGAGGCCCAGGGCCCAACAGACTCAGACTCAGGACCCAGAAGCTGGGTGGGTCCTTAGTTCCTGTCCCCTGCAGTCCATGGCCCACGTGGTGAGTGGTGGCAGGAGGAGGAGGAGGAGGCCGGGCCATGCGGCTGTGCAGGGCCCAGGAGGGTGCGGGGGTGTCTCCAGATTTAAGGGAGGGGGTGTTCAACTGAGTGAGGGAAGCATGTCTGGTGAGGCAAACCCAGATGCCAGGAATTGGGGTTCTTTTCCAAAACAATGGTGATGGTGACCAGGAACACAGCGTGCCAGGGTGTGGGGAGCAGGGAAGGGGCGCCCGGGGCTCCTGGTACAGCCCAGGGACCCTGAAGGCAGCCCCCTGGGGCAGCAGTGCGGGGGAACAGTCTACACCAGGCTCCTGGAGCCGCTGGAGTAGCGGCGCCTGTGCAGCAGGGAGCCTGGCGGGCAGTACTGGTGAGGGTGGTTGTAGGGGGGTGGGGGTGGGGGCAGCGGGGGCTGGTGGATGACCTTGATCGGGGAGCCGGGGCCGCCCAGGGGTGTGGAGCCACAGGAGTCAGAGGAGGAAGAGGCGTAGCAGGAGAGAGCCTGGCTTAGCAGGGGCTCCATGCGGGCCAAGCAGGGCTTGTCCAGGACAATGACCTTGACAATTTGCTGACACTGCACCAGGGTCCCTGGGGGCGTGGGTGGTGATGGCGGCAACGGCGGGGGCTGCTCTCTCTGCTCTCTCGGGGGACTAGGCTGCGGGTCTGGCCGTGGCACCGGAGCGCTCCTCTCGGCCCCCAGCCCGGAGTTGTGTTGGGACGTTTGAAGCCTGTTGTGAATTGACACCTAGTTTAGAAACAGCCAGAGAAGCATGAAAATGTTACAAGACTAATTCCCAGCTACTAGAACTGGCTACCCTGAGCCTCCCTTCTCCCCTTCCCTGGCTCCTGTGCCCATCAGGGGCTCTCAGCCCTCACCTTGACCCACTCCCCATCTCCCCACCAGAGGAAACTTGGCAGCTAATAGAGGCTCCCGCTCTGCAGTCAAGAGACTGATGTGTTCTGCCACCGACCATGAGCAGCCTCCGTTCTCTCGGCCTCAGTCTCCTCATCTGTGAGATGGGCGGTTGGAACAGAGCCTCACTCAGGTCCTGCATCGGTGCAGTCTGACTCATGGCTCTGCTGGGTGGCTCTGGACTATGGGTAAACTTCTCCCCACCTTCCTCTCTGCCAGCTTCTGAGCTTGAAAAATCGGGGGTAAGAGTCTCTGCTCCCTCCCTGCCTCCCAGGGTGTGTTGAGAGCCAAGGGACAGGGTTAAGCGCCTGAGACTCCCCAGCCCTCTCCTTCCTCTGGCTTTGTTAGAGGGGAAGCCTCGTGGTCACTGCAGACATCATGAAGGCACCCAAACCTCAGAATGTCAGGGACCCTGAGGGGTGATCTGCCCCTCCCTCCGCCCCCAGACTCCGAAGGCCAGAACCACTCATTCAAGAGCAGCCCAGAGAGCAAAGGCCCGAGTTCGGTCCCCAGCTGCCTTTATGGCCCAGCCTGGATCCTGGTTACACTGATTCTGCTGCACGAGGGGGTGCCCAGAAAGGCCTCTAATCCTTATCTCCTAGTGGGGAATGAGGAGGGGGGCCCCTCCCTCAGGCCATGGAGATCACTATGAACCAGTCTGGCCTTTTTTTGTTAGCAGGGGGAGGGGGAGGAAATGGGTGGAAGAGAGGCTAGAGGATTCTGGAAGGAGAGGACTTTAATTCCTCACCCTGAAAGTCTCTAGATACTACAACCCCCTCCCACCACCTGAGCCTGCAGCGGGGGCCGAGCGCCTGCTCTCTGAGGATGTTTTCTCCTGAGCTTGGAACCATCACCCAGGACAGGCTGCCCCGAGCCCAGGAGGAGCCAGGCTACAGGGAGGGACCTCATCCCCAGGCCTAGACCAGGAAGGCCCAGCCCAAATGATCTTAGGGCCCTAACCAGAAGATCTTAACCCTATTTATTGGCAAAAGGTGCCATTTCAGGGACCCCCCCCCCTCCCTGGGTCTCCTCTCCCAGTGGACTGTGTCCCTCTCCACAGCTCCGAGCCCCATCTGTCTGTCCTTCCACAGTCACACGCCCCAGCCATGCTCGGCATGTTGCAGTCTTTACTCTTCATTCTCAGCCTCCAGCCTTGGCAGCACTTTCCAGGCCTGAGATACCCCCGCCCCCCAAACTAATGAAGGGGCCCCTGAGCCCTGCACTGCCCTGCCAAGACACGCGGGGTGGGCAGAGGGCGTGGCTGGGCCACTTCCCTCCTGGGGAGCCCTCTGTGGCCCTCACTTGGGCAGAAGGCTGCCCCACCTGCTCATATTCTGACCTATTTCCCAGGAGAAAAGTGGCTACCACAGCAGGGGCAGGTTTGTGTTCCTTCTGCTCCCCCCAATCCCCGAGACTCTATGGCTGCCCCATCCCCAGGCAAATGTCTAGCTGCCCCAGTCCAGACTTGCTGAGCCCTCTTCCTCCTCCCAGCTTCCCCCAGGTAGCCCACAGCTCTGGACCTCATCCTGCCCCTCCTCTTCACCTCCCCGTTCTGATCCCACCTCCATGTCTCACCTCCCTCCTCCCCACCCCAGTCTGATCCTTTATCTTTAATAGTAAATGAAAAGCAGGAAGTGACAGCAAAACATTTTCTCATTCTGACCCCCTTCTCACCTCCCTGCTGAAGAAAGGAGAGAGAGAGAGAGAGAGAGAGAGAGAGAGAGAGAGAGAGAGAGAGAGAGAGAGACTGAGGATGGAACATGAGTAGCAGCCCGGAAGATGGAGAAGCGCCTGCCAGAGGGGCTTGGCCAGGCAATGAGGAATGATGGAGAGAGGGCAGAGGACAAAGAGCTCAGGGTCCAGCTGAGAGGGTGGGGCAGCGAGGCTGCCCTCTGTGCGGGGAGCAGAGGCTGGCAGGGCCCTGGGGCTAGCTGGGGGTGGCAGCCTTGCAGATAGCCACATGGCCCTCTGGGGAGGGCTGGAGGGCAGAACGGGCCATCAGAGTGCTTGTCCTCCCTGTGCAGGTCCGGCTAGGGTGTGGGCAGGCTGGCGGAACAAACGGGGGCTGGTAACTTCGTGTGTTTATCTGCAAGGCTAGAGAATGGGCAGCTGCAGGAAGATGGGGAGCGGAGGGGGCAGGGAATGGAATACCCACCCTGGGGGCTTGTCAGCTGCTGGGGCAGGAAGCTCCTCGGTGTAAAGGTGCCTCCTCCAGACACAGGTGTGTGGGAGATGGGGGCTATGGGGAGTGAGAAGAAACTGGGCTCCCCTGGGTATCCTGGGGCTTCCCTGAGCTTAGTCAGGTTGGTGGGGGCAGGGCTCCTTCCCCAGACCTCTACGTGGGGGCTCCTCCAGCTTGGGGGAGGGGGTGATGAGAAAGGAGGTGTCCGTGTGAGCAGCTAGTGGTCCCTGGAGGCTTGGCAGAAAAGGAGTGAGGAGGCTCATTGGGGTTTGAGGGGAGCCAGTGCAGGAGGACAGGGGCCCAGCAAGGCTCGCAGCGGCAAGCAGGTGACTCTTGGTGCCTGGGGAGAAGTGGCTGCTGCTGCTACTCCCCCAGTCCTTCCTATGTGGCTTGAGGATGGACTTCCCTCTTATATGGTCAGTCTCCAGAGAGCTCAGCTCTCTCCCCAGAAAACTCCTAAGACAACCCCAATGTATTCTGCTTTGTTTTCTCCTGCACACACCCTACCCTGTGGCCCACTTTCCAGACGGACCAGCTGAGCCAGGGAGAAGCTCTATTCTCCCGTTTCTCGAAGAGCCACCAGAGGTCAGGGTCCGAGCGGCATAGGGGAGGGTGGTGGTGTGAGGATATTGGGTTCTCTGATACAGCGAGTGTTGGGGGATCAGTGAGCAGTGTGCTGGTGGCGTGGGCTTGGGGGTGGGTGGGAGGGCTTCATCTGTAAGATGTTAGTCTGGGAGCTGGGCCTTGGAGGGCAGTCAGCTGGGCCAGGCTTGGGGGTGGGAGGAAGAGCTGCAGCTTAACTAGGCGCTGAACAGTGGCATTACCCATGCTAGCGGTAACTTTTAATTGTATCTCTTGAAATTGGTAAAATGGTGAGTCGGGCTGGGGAGGCATTGATTAATACCTGAGAAGAGAAACAACAGAGACAGTGAGAAGGACAAACGGGGGCACAGAACCACTCACCGGGGCAACCAGGCCTCCACTTACCTCCACCGTGCTCTCCGAGGGCTTCTCACCCAGCGCAGCGTCCCTCTTGGCTTTGAATGCAAAGAGCACAGGGCTCATTCTCCACCCACCCGGCAGAGACCCCTCCCCCCCAAACCGAGCACGCCCACAACGAGAGGGCATGGCAGGTGAGAATCGGGGTGCCACACCACTCCTGACTGAGAGGCAGCCAGGTCAGTGGCCCGGCAGGGGAGCCCAGCTATGTGACCCTGGGCAAGATGTTACACCTCTCTGAGCCTCCACAGACAAGAAGATCTCGAGTCCGCCTAACGTGGGCGTTGTGGAGCCTGCCGGACATGGACTGTGCGGCTGGTTAGCAGCTGGCATTGGTTCTTGGCTCCCAGAAACACAAGGAGGCTCTACGGGGCGTTAGTGGGCACCACGTTCATCGGTCTCCTTCAAACAGGGAGGGGCCAAGTGCCTTCTTTATTCCCATCCCTGCTGCTTGGCCCACTGCTGCTTGGCCCACTGGTGAAGTGAGGCTTCCAAGCACTCACCGCAGGGCCTGGCACGGAGAGCCCATGATGGCTCTGGAATTGTACCACGGTGGATGACGGCCTGGCGCAGCCCCAGATACCCTGTGGACCCCAGGGACAACTTGATGACTTTTTCTGGCTCAGTCATCTTTCTTCCTGCCCATCCCACACAGCAGGCTTCCAGGGCTCCTCTGCCAGAACCCCTCTTAGTCTCACACCCCTGGGGCAAGGGAGGTTGTCAGCTCCCACGGTACACTCATCCCTCTGCTTCCTGTAGCACAAAAAAGAGCTGGGCCAGTGTTTGGGATCAAGGGTTTGGAGGCTCCTGACGGACAGGGCCTGGGGGACAGAGTCTGGGGGACAGGGGCTGGAGGGATAGGGTCTGGGGGACAGGGCCTGGGGGACATGGCTTGGGGGGACAGGGCCTGGGGGACAGGGCTTAGAGGAACAAGGTCTGGGGGACAGGGCCTGGGGGACAGAGCCTGGGGGACAGGACCTGGGGGACAGGGCTTGGGGGACAGGGGCTGGAGGGACAGGGTCTGGGGGACAGGCATGGAGACACACGCTTGGTCTGACCAGGGCTGCAGCTTCAGAGAGGCAGCTGGGCTGCACAGTGTGCAGTGGGCTGTCAGGGAGCCACTCACAGCTGTGACTCAGCTTTGGCGCTCAACAGCTGCGGAAACAAGCAGCTGTGACCTGACAGAACAAAAGGGCCGGCTGAAAGCAGGCAGGGCGTGGGGTGGGGAGAATCACGAACGCACGACGGCAGGTCACACTCCAGTACAGAAGGTGACGTCACAGGGAGCATCTCCATGCAGCTCAAAGAGCCCTCGGTCCGGCCTGGAAAACGAATCCCATCTCCCAGCGGCTGTGACTTGCTCAGTGAGCACGTATGTTGCAGCAGCATGGCATCCTGGCTGTCACCCAGGGTGTGGACCAGCGGGAAACCCAATGTTTCTCGGCTCCAGCCGATGTCTTGCTAAGACCCTGGCTCCGCCGCGCTTAGCGTGGGACACACAGCAGGCGCTCGTAAGTGTTTGTTGCACGTAAGAATAGGTGCCTGAGTGAATTCATGAGGGCATAGTTCTGGATAGTTTGCTGGGGGTTTGATGCGACGGGGTTTCATTCTCATGCCACCTCTCCTAATTCTTTTTCATTTGGGACGGTGAAGGTGGAGTCAGTCCCCCCTGAAGGTGGGAGTGAGGGGAGAGCAAGGGCAGGTAGGTAGAACATGTCAGGAAGCAGGCCTAGGAGCATGGCCAATGCGGGCATAAAGCCGAAAAGTTGGCATCGTCTGGAGTGAATAATTCAACATCAGCCGGGGTGTGTGAGGGCAGAAGGCGTCCCCATTAGGGCCAGGGCTATCAGGGCTCAGGCCTGACTCCCCATGGTGGGCAGCAGGTGGACGCCAGGCCCTGGGGCAGTCTCTCCCCTTCCTCACTCCCACTATGAAGACCCCATGGGAGTAAGCCTGGAGCTCCTCAGCAGAGAGAAATGGCCATGGAAATGAGCACTTTCCTCACCCAAATCCCCAGGAGCCCGAGCCCAGGGGCGGTAAGTGGCCTCTGTGCCCTCCCTGGCCCAGCCAGCCAGGCCTGGGGCCTGAACCCCCAGAGCAGGGCCACCGCTCACCTGTAGGCGATCCCTGCTTCAGCTGTGGATCCACCTGGGCTCCTCCAGGCTTGAGGGAGCGTGCCTTTGCTCCCTGCTGCTTCTCCAGCTCCCCTAAGGAATGAGGAGGCTCATGAACAGAGAGAAACCCTAACCTCAACCATAAGGGAAAAACACACACACACACATGAAGAAGCAGAGAGAGCAGGATGAGGACGAATCCTTGACACGTGCTCCAAAACAGGGGCCTTAGGGTCTGGCACCCCACTTCATGGCCATTACTACCCTCTGGAGCCTCAGTTTCTTCATCTGTATATGGGGATGGAATATCTGCTTGGCTGCAGAAGAGGCTGAGAAGAGGAAGGAGGGCTGTGTGGGTTTGAATCCCGGTTCTGATACTTTCTGTGTAGCTTTAGGCAAGTTACTGAATTTCTCCATGCCTCACCTGAGGGACAGCAGTGCCCAGTTCAAAGCATCATTACGGGGATTTACACGAGAATATATATATATATATATATACACGCACTTAGAACAAGTGCTCAATAAATATCCTTCATTACAGTGTGTAAGACACATTGGCACAGCAGACTTTGGTGCCGTCTGGCGCCCGCCCTGCTCCCCAGGGCTCTGAACGCCCAGCCTGCGGGGCTTCCACAGTGTCTTCCGAGTCTCCCCAGGAGGGACCCACGTGCCCGGGGAGGAGGGGGTCCGTCTGTGCTGCACAGCCCGAATGGCCAGGGCATCTGTCTTGGTACTCAACTGCGTTTGGTACTCAATTTCAATTTTCCTCTCTAGACTGTGAACCCGTTCCTCCTTGTTCTCTGGGTGCTGCTAGAGAACTGCCAGTTACCATCCTTGGAGATTTGACAGTCATTATTAAATCACTCCAGCTTCTCTCTTCCAGGAGACATAACTCAAGTTCCTTTTATTAAAGCTATTCTCCTGGGTCCCATTTCCTGCCTCTCTGGTTGTCTGTAATCCAGGGACACAGACTGCAAACCCCCGAACCAAAACCATTTGTCCTGGTTGCCTGAATCACAGCATCAATCAATATGAAATACCTTCACTGAACTGAGCTTCGTTCCTCTCCCCGCAGAGGGGTTTTCTCGGCTTTGGGGAAATTGGTGCTCAGTAAACGGTAGCTGTGGGTGATTTTCATTTCCTCCTTTCTCCTTGACTCCCTGCCTCCCCACTCAGCCCTGCATCTTCCCTCAGCTTGCCTTTCCTTCCTCCTCATCCGAAGAATAAGAGCTAGATGTCTCTTCCTATGTCCCTTCCCTCTAGACAGGAGGAGAGGATATTCAGCTCCTGGCATACAGATTCTGGCAACGTCTATTCCTTTGTACTCGTGGGAGATACATGTTGTCTGCTCACAGGTGGATGGGAAAAGGTGCCCCTCCCAGCAAGGCTGGTGTCCGTGGGTCCACTGTGGCTCCCCGGGGCGGTGTGGAGCCATCTGTCACATTTTGACAAGGAGCGAAGTAAAGCCATTTCAGGATGTATCCTTGAGAATGCTCAACATCAACGGTTGAGGTAGCGTCTCTGAACATCCCAGCCCTTTTGAAAAGAGGCTGTTGGTTACATCGTGAGCTCTAGCAGGCCGATGAGCGCTGAAAGGGAATTTACACACCTTCCCTGGAGTTATATAGTCTGGTCTAGTGCGGTTTTCTTGTTTTAACGTGATTTAGTTTTGGTTGTTTTCTTAGGAGATTGTCAACAAATCCTCTCTTCTCCCTCCTAGAGTGGAGAATACCTCAAAATCAGACAAATGCAAATTCCAGTTCCGCTGCTTTTAATATGCATGACCTTGGACATACCTGCTAACATCTCTGTCTTATCTGGCAAATGGGGACAATGCACCCACTGTGCAGCATCTGTGTGAGGATTAGAAACTGCCTGGCACATAGTAGGTGATCCCAAACACTGATTAAAAAGCAATACTATGTAATACAGCCCTGGCTCAAAAACTCCTACTACCTCTCCTGTTGTGTAGTAGATTTTTATGATTTTATTTTAATCCTCACTAGAGGATATGTTTATTGATTTTGTGTGTGTGTGTGTGTGAGAGAGAGAGAGAGAGAGAGAGAGAGAGAGAGAGAGAGAGTGAGAGGGAGGAGAAACATTGATTGGTTGCCTCCCTTATGCACCCTGACTAGTGATTGAACCCACAACCTAGGAATGTGCTCTGACTGGGAATCGAACCTGCAACCTTTTGGTGTACAGGACAGTACTCCACCCAACTGAGCTACTAAGCCAGGGTACATTTTTATGATTTTAGAAATACTTTTCAACTAAGTGGCTGTATAAGGCAGACCTGAAGTTTAGTTTTATTTTGCTTTACTTTCTGAATCCATTCTTATCTGAAAGGCTCTCTGAAGCCACCGCAGTGCTTAAACAGTAAAACCTTGCAAATGGACATAAGTAAAGAAGCAACCAGTAAACCAGAGTCCTGTGTTTTCTAACCGCCTGAATCGGAGCAGTCAAGAATCAAGGCTTTCCTTAGAGGAGCAGAAAGACCACGGTGAGGGGCAGTTGGAAAACCGGCCTGGGCTTTTCTAAAGCGCGCCGTGAAAAACTAGGTGGGATAACTATCTGAGAAGAAACAACCAGATGTAGTGTGTGAACCCGGTCTGGACCCAGGGGAAGAGGCTGTATAGGGAATCTGATGGGGGAGAAGCCGGGCCCGGACCTCTTTGGTTTGCAGGCCCGCCTCGGTCAGCTCGCTCAGTGTCCCGTGCAACCAGCAGGACATCTCACTTGCAAGGGGCACATCTCCAGCCCACAGCCCGGCCAGGTGTGCACACGCACACAGCTGAGCTGACCTCGCTTTACCTGAGAAGAAACAGAGGAGCAGTGCAGCTGCAGGGACCTGCGACGGTGCAGTGGGCCGGGGAGGGTTGACGGCAAGAGGGTCCTTGGCTCACCTTGCACTCACTCCAAAGTGGGGGAAGGAGGCAGAGCGTCTACAAGCCCACTCTGTCCCTTGCTGACTGGGAGCTGGCCCGCCCACCCTGCCGACCACCTCAGGAAGCCTGGGTTGACTGTGTCCTTACACTCTATCCGGATCTGCTCCAGCTCCGTCACCTCCGCGATGGACTCCTTCAGGTCCTCCACAAACTTCTGCATCTCATCTGAGCCCAGGGCACAGAAATGCAGAACCTGCTTCTTCTCAGAGCCCGAGAGTGGGGTCGCCAGGGTGATGCCATGAGAGTAATCTGGAAACCAGACCCAGGCCCATGGGCCGTGAGCAGCAGCGGGCCAGGCTAAAGGCAGTCAGCTTGCTTGTCTCCCCCACAACAGCCCTCAACTCCCCCGCCCTCCCCAACCATCATCTGCCGCATCTCTGGGTCCCACAAGGACTCACACTCATTCTCAAAGAGGTGGAACTGCATGCCCAGCAGGCCCACCGACTTGCAGAAGGTGTATGTGGAGGAGCTCTTCTTCTTCGGGCAAAGCTTGAGGATCTGTCCAGGAGAGGGGAGACAGAGATGCACTGGCAGGTGTTCACATGCATGTGCCCAGATGCATGGACCTCCAGGGACGATCCTGAACACACGAGCAGACGCACGCAAAGATACATGCACACACATGCACACTTATGTACTTAGGGGACATTCACACACATGTACATATACATCTACATCTGCACACACATATCCATGTATATAAACACACCCTGCATTAAACTATATGTGTGTGTGTGTTTACTGCATAAGACCCTCCAGTGGCTACTCCCACTGCACTTAGAAGAAGCCACGCCACGCTTCCTGCCCCACCTGATCTGGTCCCTGCCTTACTCTGGCCTATGCTCAAGCCACACTCTCGTCCTTTCTGTAGCTGCACAGGGCAGGCTCAGTCCATCGCAGGCCCTTTGCTCATGCTATTTCCTTTCCACACAGCTTTCTGCACAGCGCAGTTACTCTCATTATGTAGATCTGAAATGAAATGCTATCTCCTTAGAGATCCCTTCCTTGAGCATCCTATCTAAAACACAAACAAAATAAACAAACAAAAAAGTCTACCTTAACACTAGTCACTACTGAACCTATCACCCTGTTTTATTTCTTCAGAGCATCTTCCTCTCAATTTGATATTATCTTCTTTGTCTTCTTAATTATTTTTTTAAAATCTCCCTTCTCTACTGAAATGAAAACTCTGTAAGCCAGTTGCTCAATACACAAAATATTGAGCACCTCCCATGAGCTGGACTCTGGGGACACAGGGGAATGGGAGACAAAGAGCCCTGCCCTCAGGATGCTTATCCACGGAGGAGGATTGGCTGGGTCAATAAAGCCCAATAAGAAAAAAAGGGGGGTGGAGAAATGGATAAGTAAGGTAATTTTAGAAACTGAGAAGTGTTTTGAAGAAAATGAAATAGGGTAAGGATTAGACAGTGGCTGGCAGGTTCCCTTGCTAGGTGAGCAGGGAGGGCTTGCGTAAGGAGGTGATGCTCAAACTGAATGCAGGGAGGGTGGTGGCACAGGTGGGAGAGGTAGGGTGAGGGGGGGAGAGCTTTTCAAGCATCTGGAGCAGCAAGAACAAAGACCTGTGATGGAGTGAGCCTGGCCCATGAGAGGCAGCCTATGGGGTCCAAGGTGCCAGAGCAGCCAGAGAAGAGGGGGGTGGGACATGAGGTCAGAGGTCCTGGAGGCCTGCAGGACTCCCTTCTCCTGCACCAGAAGCCAGGGACCGGTCTGAAGCATGGCAGACAGGCCTGACCTGCGCTCTGGAAGGACCACTCCTGACTGTGACAGATGCGTCCTGCATGTGATCATTAGATTTGGGATAGTTTTATTAGAGGTAGTGCCAACATGACTCATGGATAGAGGGGATGTGGGGATTGAAGGAAAGACAGAAGCCAAATCCTGCTCACCACTATTTGCACTTAGAATCATGCCTGGCACACAGTGGGCACTCGTTGAACAAGTGTGAAATGGATGCCTGGCTTCAAAGACCAAAGAATGAGTACCATTCAGATGTAGCTGCGCGTGCGCGCGCACACACACCACACATCACACATCACACATCACACCAGCACCCTTCAGGCCCAAGGACAGCACATGCCCCACTGAGGTCCACCACCTAGCACCGTACACCCTGGCTGTGGGACATGAAGTGCACCCCTGTAGCCTGCCTGCCCCAGGCTTCCGCTAAACAGAGAGGAGGAGGGTCAGAATCTAGTTCATTTCCACTGTGACTGGGGGCATGATTTAGCCTCTCTCTGCCTCTGTTTCATCACTTGTACGATAGAAATGATCCTATCCACCTGAGCTAACTCACACCCCACAATGTGAAAATGCCACAAATAAGGTAAATCAGCCACTAAGTACACATCACTCGATGTGAAATCTGGGGGTCCCCTTCCGCCCCTCTCAGGGGTCCGTGCTGAGGCTGAGCAGGGCAGAGGAGCCCTGGGCCGGTCTGCTCACCACCAGCAGGTCATTGAAGAGGAACACCTCCCTCTGATGTGCCGCCTGCTTTTGCAGCTTGTTCACGTCTGTCACCTCAAAGAGCCGGCTGCAGCAGACCAGGCGGCGATGGGGCACTGACAGCACCTGGAGAGAGGCACCTGCTCAGCAGGAGGCACCCAGAGCTCAGGGCCCTCCCCGCCCCACAGCACTCATTTCCCAGCAGATGGAGGGCCAGAGCTCTATTTCCGGCCCGAACTGACCCTAAACTTCCTTTCTCCTCACTGAGGTCCTTTCCCCTTCATCATGCTTCTTAGGGAGCACGGCTGGGGTGAAGGGCTCAGTATGCTGGAGTAAATGAGGAGGTAAAAGGGATGGGAAAGACAGTTGATAAGCACTTTCAGACTGTTCATATCCAGTTACTGTCAACCCGTTTCCCTCCAAGACCTTCTTCAGGGCACCCCATGTCCCAGGTTGTGGCCTGCAGGATAGCACCTCACTCCCTTTCCACTGCACACCCAAATGCAAGTGTGCAAGAGGGAGCAGACTATAGGGACACCTTGAACCTGCTCCAGGGTGTAAAACAATCCACTCCAGTGGCATCTGCAGAGCAGAGAGATGCTGAACCCTTAGCATATAGGCTCTGGGCAGACCAGGGCTCTCCCTGCACACACTGGGCAGCGGAGCCAGTGCACAGCCTCCACAAGGTCCCCAAAGTGCCCCCCAGCAGTTCAGGGAGGAGGAACTGGAGACAGACCCCAGAACTGACTCCACATCCTTTGTATTTTTGGTATAAAGAGCCTCCACTGGCATGTAAGTAGAACAGTAAACTACAGAGAATGCTCACCTTAAAAATCACTGCAAAACCACAATGTATTTCCTGTGACACAGTCACAACTAAAGGGAACCCCAGTGGTTCAAGACACCACAGTCCAAAACCTACATTAGCCTATCCCCTGTGTCTATCCAGTAGGACCAACCAGGCGTGCCCAGGATCCACCCCTTCCTAAACCTCCCTATTTAGCCATCCAATGCTTCAACCCTAGAGCACTGGGCAGTCGCCCCACACCTCACCTCAGTCTCTCCCGCTGCAGCAGCTGGAGCAAGAGGCAATGACGCAAGGAAAAAAAGAGGGTGCAGTATACCAGACACAGCAGGAACTCAGTAACTACTAAGTGCAAGAGTAAAGTGTTTTTAAATGGCAAGGAGAACGAGAGATGTCAGGAAGAAAGAAAGGAGAGGAGAGGTGATGAGGGAGCTTAACAGACACAGGAGAGGATGTGAACCCCCAGAGGTACTGTTCTACAGCGGGCACTCACTGTCTTCATGCCCACGATGGACTTCTCCACCTTGGTGACATAGGTGACATGGTCCTCATTGGACTTGAGCTCCTTTTGCTGTATCCTTTCGTAGATGCCCACCACCAGCTCCCTGGGGATGTCTGCGCCATCATCAACCCCTGCGGTGAGAGAAAGGAGGCGGGGAGGTGGAGGAGGCTTGAAGCCAGAAAGGGGAGTCCTCCTTCCAGACTGATGCCCTTCAAGAGTAGCCTTGACTTTGCCCTATCCCTGCTCCAATGCCTTCAATGGCTGGCACCCATAGCCATTACATTAAGGACAAACTCCTTAACCAGGCACCAGAACTGCTATAATTTGGCCCTACATTTCCAGCCTCCTCTGGAATGAGGCAATGAGGCAAGGTTCTGCTATTCCAGAACCTGCATTCCCACCTCCCAGGCCTTTTCCCTCATCTCCAAATGCAGGGAGCTGTTCCTGCTGTCCACCTCTTCTCCCCTGTCCCACTACAAGAACATCTTGAAGGCCAATGTTCTATCTTATTTCCTTCAGAATTTCCCCCTCCCAGGCTTTCTCAATAGGGAGAATGGTGCTCGGTAATTAGTTGTTGAATGGGTGACAAGATTCTTCCCTCACTGGGAAGGTGGAGGTAGTTAGACATTGAATGACAGAGGCTGCCCTGTGTGCAACGCAGGTAAGGAGACCCTGTACTCATCTCCTACTTCACAGTAATGGTAAACCTCTGGTAACAAACATTACTTACTGGAAATACATCAACATGAAAACAAATGTCTTTAGAAGCAGAAATAGAGGCAATAAAAAATCTACTTTTTCTAAATCTTTAATAACAGTACACTTTTTTGATAAGAGGAAGAAACTGAAAATTAATCAACTTCAACAAGTGTCCTTTAAGGAGTTTTCCTACAACTGAGAGGACATTCACCTTCTATGAGCAATTCTCTGTATTGACCCTATTTCTTCCATATTTGTATTTGGGTCATGCAGCACCCCTGGGGGCCTGAAAGAAATCTGGCTGAGGGCAAGACAAAGCAGGGATTAAGATGGAATATACAAGGGACCCCAGGAAAAGATGGAAGGTTGTACATTTCTTTCTGAATATTCTGATAAAAAGGAATTTTTAAAAGAGGCTACACCCACAAAGATGAAGAGGAGGGACAGGACGTGGAGGCAGATGAAGTAGTGACTGGATTAGCAAACCTAAGAAAGTAGATGCAGAACCTAGAAGGGCTCTAGAGTTGGAGACAATTGGATCTCAAAGCGGAGGTGAAGGTGGGCTGGGAACAGGAAAATAGGTTGAAAATCTAGAAAACATTTAGGTTTTCCTATTGCTTCCTCCACTGCAGCAGAATGTTGAAGGCTAATCCTCTGAAAGGGCTGAGCCAGGAACTCTGGGTTGAAGGTCCCTCCTTTAAGCCCATCCAAAAGAGGGAGTCTGTGCTGAAAACTGGGGTAGAACTGATGTCTATATATTAAGAGACCCCCACCTCAACCCTATTCATTCACAAAGATCTCAGAATGTGGCAGCCAGACTCATAGCTTTTGGACAACAGATTGGACATTTCTCTCCAACCAGCATAAGAGAAAACATCTAAAGATACTGTAATAGGGGTCCCCCAATGAAACAGCTCAACTAAACCACCCTATGATTAATTCACCATTCAGCAGCCCTCCCGTGCTCACAGAGTATTTAATCAGCTGTTTAGTGGCTCACTCTTAAATATAAATGGATATCCATTCATCAACTACATACGAGAAAGAAGTGTGGGAAAAACAGAAAACAGAAGCCAGAAAAGATAGAGGCAAGCAGGAAGAAATTGAAACAAGCAAATAAAAATATATCATTAATGTCTTCAGAGATATATAAGAAGATATTGCATCTACAAAACAAGAATAAAATGCTACAGAAGAACATTTAGAGAAGAAAAAATTGAGTTATTTAAAATGAAAAGTATGACAACAGAAATGGGAAATTTAGTAAGAGACTTGAAAGGTAAGGATTTCTTCAAGAAAGTCAACTAGAAGACAAAGATGGCAAGGTAGAAAACTATAAACATCAGAAGATCAAACGAGAAGATCTAACATCTGAATAATGAGAGTTCCAGAAAAAGAGGACAGAGAAAGTGGATAGTGAAATGAACAAATTCAATATTTAGAAAACTTCCCATAATTGCAGGGCTTGTGTTTCTAGACTGAAGTAACAACCCAGTGCCTAGTACAATAGATTAAAAAAAAAAACCCCACAAGGTACACCTTCATGAAAATTCAGAACAGAAAGGACAAAGAGGAGAACCTATAACTTTTCGAGGAGAGCAAGAAAAAATAATAGCAAAAGGTCAGGAATTGGAATGGCAGAGTATTCGTTAGCATTGTCAGTTAAAAGGCAATGGAGCAATGCCTTAAAAATTCCAATGTTTAATGTTTCCAATCTGGAATTCTATTCCCAAGCAGACTGCCAATCACGAGTGAAGATAGGAGCTGGGTGGCTCAGTGGTTGAGTGTCAGCATATGAACCAGGAAGTCATGGTTCAATTCCCAGCCAGGGCACATACCTTGGTTGTGAGTTCAGTCCCAGTGTGGGGCATGCAGGAGGCAGCCGATCAATGATTCTCTCTCATCATTGATGTTTCTCTCTCTCCCTCCCTCTCTGAAATCAATAAAAAAAAATTTTTTTTTAAATGATGGAATTAACCCGATTTACTTGAAAAAAGAGTGAAGATAGAAAAAAATATATTCAGACGCACACATTCTCAAAAAGTTTGCCTCCAGTGTACTTTTTTTTTCTAGGGGGGAAGGAGTGTACCTTTTCTCTCTCAAAGAGGAAGCTATGAAATGTAGGCAACAGAAATCTAACACAGGAGCAAGGTGAAGGGTCCCCAGATGATGGTGAAGAGAGATACCAGAATGACAGCCATGCAGATGTCTAGGCCAGAGCAGAACTGGAGGCCCCAGGAGACACAGCTCCCAGAATATGAAACGCAGGAAATACCTGCTGGGGCTCAATGTGTTTAGAGGAACTTGACAACTGAAGTGAAGAGTTTGGAGACGAATTAATGGCAGGTACATAAAGAGCTAAACAAATGGAAAAAGAATACAAGTATTCACTCCAAGAAAATAGAAATAGAAAGGATTTGTAATCATTTTATACTTCAAGACTCAGCTTTGTATCATGTTTACTCAGCTTTGGATTGTGTTTAATATAAATAATGACATCATAAATAAGATGCTACAAATGATGCATGGGGTTGTGATATAATTTTAGTGGGGATGGATTAGGGAAGGTAAATGAAAGAGGGCTAAATTCTTGTATTCCACTGTATGGTCTGAATGATTATGTACCTGTCAAATTCATATGTTGAAATCTTAATGCCCAGCGGTATTAGGAGGCAGGGCCTTCTGAAGGTGCTTAAGTCAGGAGGCTGGAGTTCTCATGAATGGTATCAGTGCACCATGAGAGAGACCCCACAGACTCCCTCACCCCCTCCACCTGGGAGGACACAGCAAGAAGCATCAGCTAGAACAGGAAGTGGGCTCTCACCAGACACTGAATCTGCTTGTGCCTTGACCTTGGACTTCCAGCCTCCAGAACTGTGAGAAATGTGTCTGTTTATAATCTACCCAGACTGTAGTATTTTGTTTCAGCAGCCTGAGCAGACTAAGGCAGAAATTAATAGATAACACTTAAATTTTTTTAAATGAATAAGTAGCAGAGTGTGAAAGAAACTGCATACCAAAATATATGTACTGTATAATCCCGTTCAGATAAACTTCCAGAACTGGCACAACTTGGCAGTGGTGATGGGAAGTCAGAGGAGTTGTTACTCAAGGGCAGAAGTATTGAATGGAACAGAACCTGGGAGAATGTTCTGAGGTGAGGATAGTGATCTATATTTAGATCTGGGTGTGATTACATAGCTGTATAGGAATATAAACATTCATCAAGATCTCAGATTCATAAACCTTACAGTATGCATTTTTTTTTACCAATAAAAAAGGGAATAAGAAAAAAGAAGCAGAAGGAAGCATGTAATTTAATGATATAGAGGAAACCCAAGAAAGAGGAGGAAATGAAGGTGGTTGCCCCTAAGGCAGGAGAGTGGCACAGGGGCAGGGACTGAAAATTTTAGTAAACCTTGTGGACTTTATTATTAAATTATGTTTGTTCAAAACTTTTATTTTTAAAATGCTAAAAAAGAAAAAATCAATTGTGCACCCACCACACCCTGCCAGGTAGTGCACCGTGTCAGTTAGAAGAAGACTTGGCTGGCAGATTCACTAACTGCAGGGCTGACTTAAATGGACCCAAAACTGAAGAGACCTCAGAAGTTGTGAAGTGGGAGGACTGCTACCACCTAGGCAGTAGCTTTGGTGCCAGGGGCCTAGAGGTCAACCAATGGAGGACAGCTCATGCAGGGCAAGGGACATGCAGGCAACTTTCCCAGGATGCTATGCATGACTAGGCCCAGAGAGAAGCGTCCAGTGCCCTTGGCTGCTGAGAGACAATCTATAATTGGGCTCAAACTCACAGAATTAATACTGGACAGAACAGGTGGAAGCAGTGGTCTCGTCCACCCCACTGCCCCCTCACCTCGAAGGTTTCGGATGAAATCCTCCAGCATCATCTTCCGGTCAGGCTTAATGTTGGGGCTGTACATGTCGGTGTTGAGGAGGATGATGGCGAAGGCCAGGATGAAGATGGTGTCAGGGTTGTGGAATTGCTGCACCACCTCGGGGTTGCACATGCAATAGCGCTGGCTGTGGTGGGGGACACAGAGCCAGGGCTGAGGCCTCTCCCCAACCTCCCCAGCTCCAGCAAGGGGGACTGTGGGGACAGGAATCAGGTTCTCTGCAGGCCTTAGGTGCAGGCAGCTCCCTTCCCCTCGTGCCCCCCCTCCACACAAACACCCCACAGCCCCTCACACCCCACAGCCTGATCCTCTTCCCCTCTGTGGGGACAGGGCAGGTGTCAAACACCCACAGATCCCACCTCACCAACCTTGCGCTGATGCTCATTCAATATTTGCTTGTTGTGGGATGAGTGAAATGCATGCAGGCCCCTGAGAGGCCAGTGCTGTTCCAGCATGGAGAGCTCAAGGGGCTCTATCCTCTCTCTCCCTTCCTCCTTTCTATCCAGCCCACCTCTCCCACCTCACCAGGAGGGCTTTTCCCACCCCTAGGCCCACAGCAGCCCTCCTTCTCCACCCCACCTTCCCTACCCGACCTCCCCAGGTGTGTGTTCTGAGGTGTGTGTGTGAGGGAGGGGCTGCAGAGGGGATCCTACCTGAAGGCCTCTATCAGCCGCTCCACCTTCTGGGCCTCCCCCTGCACGCGGATGTGCGCCTGGAACTTGCGCAGGGCCTCGTCCAGCTCCATGCCCGAGAAGTCCATCTCATCCACCACGCAGCTGAGGCGGTGGGAGGAGGGTCAAGAGGAAAGGTCGGCCCCACATTCCCCCATCCCAATGGAGCTGAATAAGGTATAGCCACCATTGGCTGGAGGACCCCACCCTGCTGGGTGAGGGAGCGACTTTGCTCCCTGGGACCTCCCTGGCATTACTCACCCCCACGGGGGCTCCCTTTAATAACGAAGAGACCAAAGAGACCGAAGAGACCGTTCCTACACCTCTTATCTAACAAAATGGCTTGTAAGACAGATGGCTGACTGTTGTCTCCACAGCTAAAAACCGGAGGCCCAGGGAGGCCAAGGGAGGCCAGCAAGTTGCCCAAGGCCACAAAGCTAGGAAGAGGTGAAACCTCCAAAGCCCAGGCCCTTTCTTCTCAACCTCAGAGCATCTCAGTGCCAGAGGAAGGTTCAAGATGTGCAATTTACTCTCCTAGTCTTCAGAGTCCTGCTGAGAGCATGCATGTCTCCCTCGCTTCCCTTTCCAGGTCCCATTGGGGTTTCTGGTGAGGGGACCTCCCCCTGCACCGCCCTCTCATGGGCTTTCAGGTCCTTCCTTTGCAGCCAAGGAGCCCCAATGCTCACAGGGGCTGTGGCCATTGGGAGGAAATGACATATCATCTTAACATGGGAGAGGACAGTGTGAAAAGCACAGCCATCCTGGGCCTGAATTTTTTGTGACTTTAGTTCACAGACTCACTACTTGGAGCCTCAGTTTCTTCTAAGAAGGAGGAGGTCAGAGTTCTGCTCCCCAAGGGCCCCTCTACCTCTTAAATGCCACCTCTAACCCTGGAGAGTTTGCCTCTGATGTTCCCCTTCGGTGTGTGGGGGGAGGAGGTAGTGGGGGCACATGCCAATTAACCCCCACTAGGCAGTCTCATTCTTTTGGCTTGGGCTGCTCCTGGAGGGCCATGCCTTCTGTTCACTGGGTCATGCTTGTCCTTTTTGGGGGAGCCTGTTCCCTGGGCTGTGAGCAGCGAGGTGGGAATCTAGGCCTGGTTCAGCACAGAACTAACAAGGCTCTTGGAGCTGATTCCTCCACTTCTGTACCCATGCTGCACTCCAATCCTCTGTCCAGATCATTTTATACCCAGCCCCTTGCTGCCCTCTGGAGGTGAGCAGCCCCCTCTCTGCTTCCACAGCCCCTGGAGACCACCACAGGGTGAGGACCCCAGGATCAGTGTCCCCTCACTGCTGTCTGCCTGTCCATGCAGGGCTTGAGTCCAGTGTGTGGCTCAGGGCCCAGCATGCCGACGGACTCAGGAGAGTGGCTGCCTGAGTGGAGGGATGAGTCCTGACACCACTCCCACCATCATCCTGGCTCCTGTGTTGAACCTGGTGCTCGTACAGAGATCCCGCCTACCCCGGCTGGGCTGTCAATGTTTAGGAGAAAGACAGGGGAGATGCCCAAGTGGTGATGGTCATAGATTGGCTCCCCCCACTCCTTTCAGGAGGACCAAAGGGAAGAGGGCACCGAGGACTTCCTCAGAGGAAAGGGCTGATAGGGGCTCTCCTTCCCCTACCATCCAGGGCAGGGAGGATGGCCATCTCATTCTGGGAGCCTGTCCTTGATTTGGTCAAACCCAGCCTTCTCTCAGGCTTATCCATCTGGATAGTGCATGAGTCAGAGGGTGGGGCTGGGAGGGGGAGGCAAGAATTTGGCCCAAGCATGAGAATTGGCAATGTCTGTGTCTGAGCATTTGAGATGGACAACTGGGTAGTAGGTCATCCAGGTTCAGCCTGATTTCTTGTCGCCTCCTCCCGGACTCCTCCCCAGTGGAACGTGAGCTCTGAGTCAGCATCATGAGGTCCACATCTGCATATCCCTGTAGCCCCACCTTGTCAGGTGTTATAAATCCAGCATGACTGGGCCATACAGTGACACCAGCTGTCCAGAGGAAGTGAACCAGACAAGGAGGAGGGAGGAATAAGAGGGAAGTCATAGGACATAAAGAGTCAGTGAGAGAGACAGAGAGAACAAGGAGTGAGAGGCAGAGGGAGACACACACACACAGAGACAAGGAGATGAAGAGAGAGAGACAGACAATCAAAAATGGGGAGAGAACAAGAGAAAAAGAAAAACTAGGAGAGAAAAGAGGGGGAAAGATGGGGGTATGGAGGAGGGGGAGAAGGAGGCAGGAGGGGTGGAGGTGGAAGAGGAAGAGGAGACAATGACAGGACCAGACAGAGGCAATGAGGGGAGGAAAACAGCAAAGACAGGGCCTAGTGGGCCTCGGTGTGAAGTGGTGGTGGATGGAGTGGGGGGCACATTGCAGCCTCTTGCCCCAGGAACTCCCACCCTGACTTTTTTTTTTTTATTATTGATTTCAGAGAGGAAGGGAGAGGGAGAGAGAGATAGAAACATCAATGATGAGAGAGCTTCCTCCTGCATGCCCCCTACTGGGGATCAAGCCCGCAACCCGGGCATGTGCCCTTAGCTGGAATCGAACCTGGGACCCTTCAGTCTGTAGGCCGATGCTGTACCCACTGAACCAAACCGGCTAGGGCTCCCACCCTGACTCTTGCAAGGCCAAGGGGAAGGGCAATGAACCCCAGCTTGGCCAACCCTGCCTGTGGGCCCTGTTTCCCTGGTGGACCCAAGAATGGCCCCTAGTTCCCCTGGTCTGGTGTCTGGCTGCCCCGCTGCCCAGGACCTCTTGTCCCTGTGGTGCCTCTACCTACTCCTTACCTGGCCCTGAGCTCTCCCTGCAGGCCTCTGAACCCTGAGGTCCTGGCACAGTGCACCCCTCACAGTGCCTTCCCAGAGCCTCATGCATCCCCTGCCGCTGCACTCTGGCCCAGGCCTCACCCCTGAGGGGGAGGGTGGGTGCCCAGAGGCCCAGGCACTGTACATAGTGGACAAAGGAGGCGGTGGAGCAGCTGGGAGAGGGCGGGATCTGCTCAGCCAAGCACGATGGCCTAGTTTTCCGGCCTTCACTCAGGTGACACGAAGCCGGCTCATTCGCTCTGAGGCTGCAGCTAAAAGCTCCAGTAATGAGCCCAGAGCCTGCGCGTCAAGGCCTGGGACGGAGACGCAGCTGGGTGGAAACACCAGCCCATGATGGGGAGCGCTATATAAATCAATCACACCACGGGGATGACGACTTCAGGGGAAGACACCTGGACCGTGGGGCAGACAGTCTCTATAGCTCACACCTTTGAAAACCCCACAGAAGGAGCTTGTTCAAATGTAGATCCCCGAATCCTACCCCAGACCCACTGACTAGAATATCTAGAGGCAAGGCCTGGGAATCAGCATACTTCAGGTTCTTTAAAAATTAAAATAGCTGAGCTGAGTGCAACGGTAGGGGGATCTGGCCCATGTAGAAGCTTTTAAGTTGTGAGTCTAGCAACTAACAGGCCAACCGGCAACAGCTTGTGAGGGCACATGTGTTCCCATCAGCTCTCAGGGGCTGCCTTTGCAGTGGGGTGGCGAGGGGGGAACGATGGAGGAACAGACAGATGCAGTCTCCTCACACACGCATTTCATGCTTTCCTCTCTGCAGCTGCCACGATGGGGCCCCAGTGGTTAATGGGTAGCTTGTGTCCTGGCATTCTCTGGTCCCGGGGGGGGGGGGGGGGGGGGGAGGGGGATAGCAGTGTTTTCTGCGAAACCCCCAGATGGCAGCAAGAAGAATAGTGGAGAGGCACTATTACCTCCAGCAGACAAATGTCTTCCTCTCTGCAGAGGTCCTTTCAGGACTCTCCCCACCCTGACATTCTCTGAGGAGGCCTCAGCCAGTCTCTACGGCTCCGCAGACGCTCCGGGGTGGCAGGAGGCTGGGCATCCTCTCTGGCTGGCTTTGGAATACAGCTCACGACGACTGCTTCTCCTGCCTCCCAGAGAACCGTCACTTCCTTCCCGGTGAGCCCGTGCCTCCTGGGGCAGGTGGCTGTGCTGTCTGATAAGCGTGCTCTGGAGGGACCTCACCTCTGGGGTCTCCGTCATCCTGGGACTGCCCATAATCTTTGCCCCTCCCCACAGCATGATTGTTTTCCCACCTCCAAAGAAGAAGCACGGGCCTGCACCTTGACCTTTGCTATCTCTCCTCTCCTCTTACCTTTTCCATCGCTTCTCTTTTTTTGCAATATCTAGCAGCACTTAAAATCTCCCTCTCCCTGTCCTCTTTGCCACCCTAGAATTCTCGTGGGGAGCAGATTGTTGACAGTTTTTCAAGTCCATCCTGCTGCCTCCACCCAGGACAATCAACTATCGCTTCTCCTCTTAGATCATCTTTAAGGTGAAAAATATCACATTTACAGGTGGTATTTCTTTTATGTATAATCCCCCCCACTTTACAGAAGGCAAAACCGAGACCCCTAAGGGATTGCTCCATGCTCCCACAACTAGGAAGAACAAGTGTCTGTCTTCCTGCTTGTGAGCCTCTCCGCACTGCTGGGCCCTCTCCACTTCACTGGGGCCCTAACAGTAGTGGAGAAGCTCCTCCGTGCTCTCCCTATTCTCAGTGCCTCACTGAGTGCACAATGATAATCTCCTCAGTCCTGTGCAGTGTTAATTGTCCTGTTATTTTTTTATTACACACAGCAAAGGAACACTCACAGGAGAGCTGGCCCTGCAGGGAGGCTGCATACATCCACTTCCTCGCCAGCATCTCCAGGGCCAGGCACACCTGCCCCTCCCCCTCTCAATGTCTGATGCTAATGTGTCTCTCCCTTGGGGCTGCTCCCTTACCCAGATGTCTGATGGGAGCTATGAGGGACAAAGTGGGGAGGGCAATTGGCCACAGCCACAGAGTCATGTGCGAAGAGCCACTTCTCTTACAGTAGTCGGCATGAGGCTGTGGGCCACCCTGCAGTTTCAGAGCTGTCCGGGGCACACAGAGCCCACAGAGCCCATGGCAGGGGCTAAATTCTTGCCCTCCTTCTTTCCCCTTTCTGGGTCTGCCCTCCATCTTTCCCTCCCTCCCTTCTTCTACCCTCTCTGCCTCCCTCTGTCCTTCCATCTCTCCCTTCCTTCCTTTCCTCTTCCCTTCCTTCCAACAAATTTAGTGTCTCCTTATGTGCCAGACACTATGCTAAGGACCTGGTATAAGTACAGACAACACAAACACAGATCTTGTCCTGATGAAAGAAACAAATGGAGTTTAAATAATTATCCTATCTAATAAAAGAGTCAATATGCAAATTGACCATACCTTCGTTACACCCACAAGCCAATCAGAGTGAGTACGAAAATTAACCCAACCAAGATGGCAGTTAATTCGCATATCCACATGCAGAAGACAGTGTAGAAGGAAGCCAAACGGAAGGGAGCAAAGCTGCAGAGAAGTAAGCAAGTGGGGCAGGGGCGAAGGGAGGTAGCAAGGTAGAGGAGACAGGAGGGAGTGAGACAGAGGAGACAAGAGGAAAGGAGTCAGCAGAGAAGGAAGCGAGGCCATGGGGATAGAAGCAAGGCCACGGGGATAGAAGCGAGGCAGTGGAGATGGGAGCGAGCAAGGCAGCAGAGAAGAGAGCGAGGCAGCAGAGAAACTCTATTCTTGCAGGAATCTTCCTGCAATGGGTCTCTAGTTTCCTTATAATTGTGATCAGTCCCTATGTAGGCAACGACAGGTTTCCACGAAAGGACAAAGGAGGAGTATTTTATACTGGTGTGTTCAGAAAGGCCTCCTTGAGAACATGACATCTGAGTTGAGATTGGAAGATGAGTAGGAGCTGACCAAGGGGAGAGGAGGGTGGAGAGAGCTTGGAGGCAGTGGGGAAAGCACATGCCCAGGCCCTGAAAGGGTCGATGGGCTGCAATGTGGAGAGTAAAGGGGAGGATGGAGACTGGCAGACTGTGGGGCTGGGAAGATGGGCAGGGACTCAACCAGTTAAGACCTCTGTGAGTCGCAAGAAGGATTTTGGAATTTATACTGAACCCTGTGGGAGAGTGGAAGGGGATGACCAGAGGAGTGATAAGATCCAGTTTGCTGTAAGAAGGCTTCGCTGGCTGTTGGGGAGAGAAAGAACAGAAAAAGGAGGGCAGGGAACCAAGAACGAAGGAGGGGTCCTGTTAGGGCACTACTGCAGAGGTCTGAGGTAGAGAGGGTGGGGTTTGGGCTGAGGTGGAAGCAGTGGAGACACGCTGCATGGACAACCTGAGATACATCGTAGAAGAAGAACAGATGCACCAGGTGACGGAGGGCACGTGGGAAGTGGGGAAACAGGAATCAACAACGAGTCTCAGCTCTGGCTTGGCACCTGGGGCCTGTTGCTCATTTTTTAGGACGAGTTGATGATAAGGTGACACAGGTGCTGGAGGAGACAGGGAGATTTCAGTTTTGGACACATTAAGTTTGAGATGTTCTTTCATACAGTATCAATTTTTCCCTCTCTTCTAAATTCTCATTAGCACTTAAATTATTTTATTTTCTGTTTTACAAATTAAAATCCTGCTTTGACCCTTTTTGCTCTCTAGAAACGACTGTTTTCTCTATTCCTTTTTAGTGCCGAACTTCCAGAAGGCATCCCTTCTGTGCTGTCTCCACCCCATTCACTTTCACCAGGCTCCAGCCATGCTTCTACCCACAGCATGCCGCCTACACTTCTACCCACCACATGCCACTAACACCACTGGCCGCCATGCTGCCAAGTCCAAAGGCACCAACTTCTGTCCACATTCCACCAGCCTCCTGGCAGCATCAACATGGCTAATCACTCCATTCTTAAAACACTCCTCTCTTGCTTCCACCACGTCACCCTCCCTCAGGTTACTCGTTCCTCTCCGTGGGCTGATGCTCTAACCATCGAGCAGCACCAGCCAGGGATCTACCAGCTCACTTTTGAGTCCTGCCTGCTGTCTGAATCTGGGTGCTCTTGTCTGAATGCCAGTCCTGGGCAATACTCACATGACCACAGGTTGTGCTGGCATCTCTTGCAGAGAAGTCAGGCTGCATATGTTTTATGTTTTACTTGGTATTTATTATTTTAACTTGTTGTCAGTAGACATTTAACAATGTCTGATTTGAGGAATTCTTCAGATTAAAGTCCCAAACCCAGCATCTTCCTCCCCCCAAAACTGAAAATACCGGCACGTTAGTGTAATTTGCACACATTACTGTGCTGTACACAAACATATTCACATTAAAGACTGAGTGTTTTGAATTCTCAGCAGCTCGGGAGGCTGCGGGGATCTGGCCTCCTCTGTCTCTCTACACTGCCATCAGGCCCCTGCCTCGCCGTGCCTCTGGGCTCCACCGACTCCTACCCTCCCCAAGGCCACTGCTGAGATTTAGGGCATCATTTCCCTCCACAGCGTGACTGCAATAGCCTCCGAACCAGCCTCGTTGCCTCCAAATAATCTCCCAGAACAATCCTGCTAGGTCCTAGCAGCTAGGACATCATTTGGCCCTGTCCCTCCTCTGCTTATATTTTTTTTCATGGGTTTCCCAGTCACTTGTAGGAAACCTGAGTTTCTCAGCAAAACAAGCCAGGCCCTGTGAACGCCCCAGCTTCTCCTGCCCCTTCGGCATACTGGCAGCCCTCTTGCCATCTCACTATCATGCTTCCACACTTTGCACACACTCTTCTTTCTTCCTGCCACCCAACCCCAACCTTGCAGTCTCTATTTAATTGTCAGTTTCTCCAGGAGCACTCCTCTCCACCACTGGACCCTGGCATGCCTCCTGTCTACCACCACAGTTGTGCTCGTGTCCTAACATTGACCTGCCTGTCTTCCCACCAGGCTACGTGCTCCTGCAGGAAGAGGCAGTGCTCTGAATCTCCGCATCCCCACCCGAACATGAATCCAACAAACACTTGTAAAATGCGTAAGAGGCCAAGGGAATGAATGAGACCTCAAGCAACATGGCCAGCTGGGGAAGGAGCTCAGTGGCGTGCACCTTTGGAGGCTCTGCCCTGCGACCCAGGATGGCTGGGCTCACCAGCTTGCTGTGCGAAATCATCTGGAGCTGATCTGACACTTGGAAAAGCTGCCAGGGAATGGCCCCGTGGGTTCCATCGGCAGGCAGCGTGGCAGAGTGGCATGCAGGTCCTTCCCTCCCCCTCAGCTGCACATGCAAGTGAGTGAGTGATGATGGGGCACCGGAGGCTGATTAGAGGATTTCCTGCAGAGCCTGTCTGGACCTGCCTCGCAGGTGCTGCTGATGGGCGGTGCGGCAGGAGTAGTGTGGGGCTCCTTCTCCATGGGTATCTGTAGGGGTTGCAGCAAGTAGCCCAAAAGGGGGGGGGGAGGACCTCAGCACAGATGTCCCCTGCACCTGTGTAAAGAGGTACAGCTGTGCATAAAACGGCTCAGCCCTGATGGGTGTGTGGCATCAGTTTGTGTTTCAGGGAGACCCACATGATGAGTGGACAAAAATTTCTTTAAAAAATATATATATTTTTTATTGATTTCAGAGAGGAAGGGAGAGGAGAGAGAGGGATAGAAACATGAATAATGAGAGAAAATAATTGATTGGCTGCCTCCTGCATGCAAGCCACAGGGGATCAAGCCCGCAACCTAGGCATGTGCCCTTGACCAGAATCAAACCTAGGACCCTTCAGTCTGCAAGCTGATGCTCTATCCACTGAGCCAGACCAACTAGGGCAAGAATGATTTCTTTTTTAATGACAGTAAGACGGTGTCTGGCAGGCAAAGGAACTGGTTGGGAGCTGAAGCTAGGTAATGATAGCAGCGGAACAGACAGCAAAGATCTGGCAGGTGAGGCGCAGGCCAAGGCAGGGAGGAGCGGCCTGTGCTGCAGACCCGGGACCTGTGCTCCCGGTGGAGACTGATTTCAGGTTCCAGGATGAGGGTGGAAAACGAAACCGCCCACAGCCATGATGCAGGAACCCTGGTTTTATTTCTGCAGTTCTTGGCTCACACAATTCAATTAAAAATATCCCCATCCGCAGAGAGTTATTTCTGTTAACGGAACTCACAACGTGCCCAACGAAGGTCAAGGCTTTTGGGGAAAGTGCGATGTGGCTAAGGAAATGGAGCAGGAGCAAGTGGGCGCAGGAGGACCTGCCGTGCTCCTGGCGATGACATGAGGACAAAGAATATCGTCTGAGGGGCCTCTGAAGAGATGGCTGCCAGGGGCACCTTGAGGATTCAGGAACCACAGGAACTCAGTATAAGCTATCCAAACACATTGGAAGTCAGTGTAGATACCTGAGATGATTTCCCTTTTGCTGGGCCTGGCAGCATCTGTTTGTCAGTGGATCTCAAACGTGAGTGGGCATCAGAGTCACCTGGCGGGCTTACGAACACACAAATTGCTGCCCCCAGAGTTTCTGATGCACTGGGTCTGGGTGGAGTCTGAGAACTGATGCTGCTGACAAGTGTCCAGGTGCTGCTGTTGTTCTGGGGAACACACTTTGAGAACCACTGCTCTATGCCAGTCACAGTGGGGGGAATGAGAAGCCAGGCCTTTGGTGTCAGATGCCCTTGGGTTTGAGTCTTGTTTCTATCATTCAGCTCTTTGGTCACTTGCCTCTCTGTGCCTCGGTTTCCCCATTTGTAGAATAGAGCTGATACCTACAACACCTCAGGGGCGGGGTGGTTATCAGTTTTAAGGGAGTTCCTAGAAACAGAGCTTAATAAAGGTAGTTTCCATTATGTACCTGGAGACCAAGTGTGAATTGACATGCCAGGTGACTAAGTGGACTTGAAGTCCCTTCCCTCTGGCATAGGATTGAGACCCTTCCCCTCATCACCAATTAACTGCCTGAAATCACACCATCAGACATTCATCCACTGACCCTTTAAAATATACATATACCAGAAACAGAAAGAGGAAACTGAATCTAGCTCAGACTTCTTGAGATTTGTGAATCAATTTTTTGGCTCTGCTTTCTCCTCAGATGAGAGGGTCAGAGCATAGCAAATAAGGTGAGTCAGTGGATAGTACCTGATTCTGTTCAATTCTCTGCCACTGGCCAGGAGACTAGTCATTGCCTCTCTCTGGGTCTCAATTTCCACCTGATAAAGTGAGGGGGCTGGACTACCTGACCATCCAAGGGGTCTTCTGGTGCCACAAGTCACACCTGGGTCTGACAAGGACTATAAAGGCATTAGGCCCACACTTCTCTTGGGGTGCAGTGTAGAGGTAGGACAATGTAGGCTTAAGAGCTCAGGTATGGAACCATTCTGCCTGGCTTCAGATCTCAGCCATCGGTTGTGGACAAGCTACCCACCCTCTGCTGCTCGGGGCCTTCATTTGCACAGTTTGACAGCACTCACCTCTCAGAGTTGCTGTGAAGATGAAATGAGGTTTTGCATGGCATGAGTCTTGGAACAGTGCCTGCTGGCAAACAGTAAATGCTTAATACGTATATGTGAGCATGATCATTACGCTTTGAGGTCTGCTCACTCACAGCTGACCCTCCTAAAACCCCAGGAGATCATAACTCCCAGGAAGCCTCTTCTAAAGTCCTGCCTCAAAGAGTGGCCAGTCTACACCACACCTGAACACCACACCTGAACATCGTACACGGGTTAAGAGAGACCCTTCCAGGGCTAGGGCCTGACTAATCAGAAAGGAGTTGGGTGGTACAAGCCCAGTTTATATGATAATGTGGCCAAGCCAAAGGTCGTCTCAACTCTGGACTTGTTCACCCCACACTAAGGATTCCAAGATCTTCACAGGGGTAAGTGGTTCTTCAATGCTCATGACTCTTTAATGTTAAGGGGAATCTCTCATCTATGTGTGTGTGTGGAGTGGGGGGAAGGGAGGTGGAAAGGTGGTTGGGGATGGGGAAAAGGCACTGGAGAGGGAGGAGGTCAAGGCCATAAAGCCCCAAGACATCACTTTTAGAAGAGACCTTCTCCTTCCATTCCTCTGGCGGTGACAGCCTCAAGTTTTCAGAGCAGTGGAAATGACCCCAAAGTCTCTCCCTTTCTGCCCCAGGCCTCTCTCCACCCCCCGCCAGACACATAAGGGTCTGCCTAGGCGCTGAGGGCTCTCCTTATGGAATTCATTGGGACCAGGCAACGGTTCTGAGGTTGCACAGGGCACTAGGAGCAGGAAGTCCTCAAACACTTTCTTCCAGTTTCGTCCAGACTGCTGAGTGTGACAGACAGCCTGTCTTCATTCCTGAATGTCCCCTAAGAACAAATCTGTTACACTCTGGCCAACACATTTCTATGGGAATTAAATAATGAAATCTGACTATCATGTCAAACTCTTCGTATCTAACAAAGAATGAAGTAGACACAGTGAGAGAAGGGACACTCAGGAAACTTCCTTCTAGCAGTTCAAACCAAAAGCTGCCCTTTTCGGGCACTTCCGTGGGAATGACAGACACCGATGCCCTCCATGTGCACGAGGTTCACGTTGCAAAGATCACGCGGGCCCGAGAAGAGACCACTCACAGCCACTCCCAGCCAGCACCACCAGTCCCCGTTCACTGGCCTCCACACGGGCTGAAGCGAACATTTCAGAAAGGAAGTAGAGCAGAGCCGAATTTCCCAGCCATGTGAACACTGACAGGGAGAAGCTTTCAGCCCCAGAGGATCCCAATTCCTGGGGCTCTCTTGCTCCCACTGCTGCTCCTGCTGCTGGGCAGCCACTGCTGCTGTCTCCTCAGTACTGAGAAGACTCCCCCAGAGTGCAGCACGGTCCCTTCCTTCCCCAGAAGTTCTTGCCGTCTGGGGAGTGGATCCAATCTCAAACCACACCTGAGCAGTCTGTGGTTTTCCTGTGTTGGGGGGGGGGGTGGGGGGGGGGGGGGTGGGTTCATGGTGGGGTGTATCTAATGCCTTGTGTGTTCAAGTAGAAAAGATCATAATAGAAATAGCTAACATTAAAAAAAAAGACTTTACTTTATATGCATCTAAAATGTTTAATTCATAACATTATGGGAGGTTCCATAATCTCCGTTGGACAAGTGAGGAAAGCGAGGCTGATTTCTCCTTAAGAGAAAACAAAAGGGCCCTTTCCAGGTAAACACAAATGGACAGGACTCTCTGAGCTCAGAGGCCTTCTGTTATTACTCGAATAAAGCCCAGTTGAATACATTCCTGCTTGGAATGTGTCTTCTATGGAAGTAGGACACACAGGGATGGAGAGGTCAGTTTCTAGGAGCCCCCAGGGCCTGATTCCGGAGGCAAACATTACCGCGTCTACATGCTCAGACACAGGGCAGCGCTGGGGCAGCGGGCTCAGCCCCTCTTCCTGTCCCCCACAAGCATAAAAACTGGGGGAAGGGTCCCTGGGGTCCCATCCTTTCCTCTCCCAGAGGTTTTCAACCTCCCCCCTTCCTGTCTGGCTGCTTCTTGGAGAATGCTGCGGCTTGGGCTATCTCAGTCTCCAAGGGGATTGGTGACTTACATCCTTTTATTCAGCAAACAGCTTTGTACAGAACGAATGTAACTTACTGAATGTCACCATGTGGGGGCAGAGGAGTCGTGCAGAATCCCAATGAAGCCTTTCAGGCCTGGGCGAAATGGCACCAGTGACGTGGTTATTGTGTGTTCCCTCCGGTGGGAGTAAGGAAGAGGCAGAGGATCCGAAAGATACCAGGACAGTTGGCTTGAGTGGCATGGAAATGCCAAAACCCCCAGTGACTGACTCCCCTGCTAGTGCCTGCCTCCTCCTGCTTCTCCACCTTATTTCTCCTGGCACTTTGCAGGAGACAAACCAGGTGGTCAGCACCCTGTAGACTTGGGGAAGCGGGCTCCTTTCTGTGTACAGAGGCTAGTGTGCACAGACCTCAGAGCCCAAGCCTGCATGGCTGCAGAGTAAAGCACTAGGGACCTAGGCATTCACTGGGGCAGAACTGGGGCTCAGTTCTGCGATCTGTCTTCCCCAAACCCACAGTGCCCACAGGAGCTTACTCCACCCCCTCTGTCTCCCTTTCCATGCCTGGCTTTTGCATTCTTCTCTCCCAATTAACACCTGGGTCTGTAAATTCCCAGAGGCCATAGTCATTCCTGTTCCTCCCCGATCCCACATATACACACAATGGGACAGGCGGCTCAGCCCTATTTCCGGCACATGGTAGCCACTCAATGTTTTCTGAATGAATGATGATGAATGGTCATCTTGTTCTTCCATGAACTTCAGTGCCAGCGCTGCCTGGAGCCGGAGGGATGCTCTGGCAGGAGGACAGAGCCTGGCCTCCATGTTCAGGGCAGATGACTCTGCATGATGCCAGTGTGCTACGAATGCAATGGGAGATGGGAACAATGATAGGTTCACAGGAGTTGGAGGGACCTCTGAGGTAACACAGCCCAACCTCTGGCTTAACAGATGAGAACACTGAGGCTTAGAGGCACAGTGCCTTCTAAAAGCTTCACAGCCTGTTAGGAGCAGAGCCAGGTTCAGAGGACGGCTCTTTCTCTCAGGTCCAGCCATCTGTCCTACCCCCGCCCTGTACCCTGCCCCCTCATCTCACACACACACACTGCCTTCCTCATCCCAGGCCTGGCTCTGCCTCAGCTGCTAGCCTAGTCCCCAGCCTAGGTCCCCTGCCAGCACAGGCTGCATGGCTGGTCTAAGTCTCCAGCCCACACACTCTATCTCCCAGGGAAAACGGCAATTAGTTTCCATTGTGCTGTTCAGCATGACCTGGACTGGAGAAAAACCGTTGTTCCCAATACTCTAGGCCACTCTGAGCCAGACAGGTTAAAATTCCAGGACTAGGCATTACCAGGACTTGGGACACAGAAGGTCAGGGACTGTGAATGAAGTTTAGAGACAAAGCAGGGCCACCCAAGGGGTTGGGGCATCTGAAAGAACAAAGCCATAGGGCACAATTCCTCCACTCACACTCCTACAGAATGGAAAGGGGGCAAAAGTCAATAAAAAAGCCAGAGAGGAAAACTACAAGAAGACCGGAGAAACCAAGATGGCGGTATAGGTAAATACCTGAACTTGCTGCCTCGCACAACCACTTCAAAACTACAACTAAAAGACAAAACGGACATCATCCAGAACCACAGGAACGCTGGCTAAGTGGAAATTCTACAGCTAGAAGGGAAGAGAAAAGCAAACTGAGACTCAGAGGAGCTACGGAAGTAAAATGCAGAGATACAATGGCATGTGTGCACAGAGAGGGCTGGCAACTGAGGACACAGCTGTCTTTTTCTATCTGCAGCTGTCTTGGTCAATCCACTGGGAGACACAAGCTCCCAACTGCTCTGAACTCCAGTTCTGGGTGAGACTCTGGGGATCCAGACTCATACAGGGAGAAACTGGACTGTCTGGCAGCAAGCAGAAATTGAGGGAGGCTTTCTCTCAGAGGTTCTTGCAGTGATTACCAAGGGACACTGAGGGCCAGGAGCCTCTTAGGGCAGGGCTGATGGGAAGCCATTGCTGTTTGCTCCGCCCTGAGACTCTGCCCCATCCAAGCTGTGTGCAGAGGCTTTTGCATGTGAATGGCCTGGTCCTTTGAAAGCTAAACTTACCTATCAAACTGCAGCTGATTCAGAGAGACCCAGAACATCCAAAAGAAGGCCCAAGGCCCCACAGAAATTTGCATTGCTTCACAGCTGGGCCTCATCTTGGCACCTCCAAACCCCAAACAAGAACAGGAATCTGCAGATCTTTCCATAGCTCCTGCTGGGTGGTCTCAGGTAGAGGCTAAATTAGCACCTCCTTGGAGATCCAAGAACCAGTGTACCCAGGGATCACAGTAGGACCATCCAGATTACAACTCCTCAGATCCATAAGGGACACATTCAGGGGGTAGACTCAGTGAGCACCAAAGCCCCAATGAAGCAAGTATTGACTCATAAGGGTGTCTCCAGCACAGAAGTTCTCCCATCATAGACACAGCTGATCCTCACAGCCAATTGGCCTGGAGGTCAATTCTTCCCAGAAAAACAGTTACCTACAAGGGAGCACCCATACAACTGTCAGCTAATTTCTCCACAGAAACTATGCAGGCCAGATGCGAGCGACAAAAAATAACCAAAGTGATGAATAATAAGAACCTACAACCAAGATTACCCAGCAAAGCTATCATTCAGAATTAAAGGTCAGATAAAAAGCTTCATAGATAAGAAAAAGCTAAAGGAGTTCAACACTGCCAAACCAGTATTATATGAAATGCTGAAAGGTATTCTTTAATAAAAGGAAAAAGGAAAAAAAAGGTAAAAATTATGAGCAACAAATATATATCTATCAACAAGTGAATCTAAAAATAAATTGAATGAAAAATCTGATGAACAGAATAAACTGGTGAATATAATATAATCAGGGGCATAGAAAGGGAGTGGACTGACAATTCTCAAGGGGAAGGAGTGTTGGGTGTGCGGGAAAAGACTGGACAAAAATCATACACTGAGGAGAGAAACCAAGATGGTGACATAGGTAAACACCTAAACTGCTGCCTCGCACAACAATTTCAATATTACAACTAAAAGACAAAACGAACATCATCCAGAACCACAGGAAAGCTGGCTGAGTGGAAATTCTACAAGTAGAAGGAAAGAGATAAGCTCACAGAGAATCAGAGAAGCTGCAAAAGGCTGAGATACAGAGAGACATGCACAGAGAGGAAGGGCGGCTGAATGCCTTGGCTGGCTTTCTCTGGCGGGCAGGAGAAGGAAGCTCCTGACTGCACTGAACCCCAGGTCTCACTGCACTGAACCCCAGTTCTGGGTGAGACCCTGGGGATCTAGGCTCATACAGGGTGCAGGGAGGGGGGGGGGGAGAGTCTGGACTGTCAGGTAGAGAAAAGGCACACGGAAACTTAGGGGGAGCCTGGAAGGTAGGGGTCTAGAGGCATGTACGTGAGTATGCACAGAGAGGACTGACTGCTGAGGTTGTGCTGGTTTTCCTTAGTGGGAAACTCCCAACTGCACTGAATCCCAGTTCTGGGCGAGACCCTGAGGACCCAAGCTCATACAGGTGGAATCTGGACTGTCAGGCAGAAATTCAGGGGAGCCTCGAAAGGCAGAGGTCTGAAGGCACACGCATGAGTGTGCACTCTCGCAGAGAGGAAGCTCCCGACTGCGCTGAACTCCAGTTCCGGGTGAGAATCTGGGAATCCAGATTCATTGGGGGAGAAACTGGACTATCTGGCAGCAGGAGGAACTTGAGGGCAGGTTTCTCTCAGAAGTGCTTGCAGCAATTACCAAGGGACACTGAGACCCAGGAGCCTCATAGGGCAGGCTGATGGGAAGCCAAGACTGTCTGCTCAGCCCTGAGACTCTGCCCCATATAAGCTGAGCACATAGGGCTTTTGCAGTTTTGCAAGTCTTGTTGCATACGGCTGTCTCCAGCACAGAAGTTCTCCCAGCATAAACACAGCTGATCCTCACAGCCAACTGGCCTGGAGGTCAATTCCTCCCAGTGATACCAACAACAATCAAGGTTTAACTACAAGTCTATAAACACAGTACACAAAGGGGTGCACCAAGAGGGTCCACCTCAGGTAACTGGGGAGGCTGAGCCATTGAGTCCTAAAGGAAACCTAGCACACAAAGCTACCCTACCAACTCAGGGAAGCAGTGAAAATGTGGAGTCAAAGAAACAAATCACAAATTAAAGAAATGGAGGAAAACAAATGACTGGATATAAAGTGCAAAACCATGGTTACAAGGTTTTTCAAGAACTTCCTAGAAAAGGCTGATAAGTTTAGCAAGATCCTCGAGGATATGAAAAAGGACTAACTAGAAATTAAGCATATACTGACTGAAATAAAAAGTATTATATAGAGACCCAACAGCAGACTAGAGGAACGTGAGAATCAAGTTAAAGATTTGAAACACAAACAAGCAAAAAACACTCAACCAGAAAAGCAAAAAGAAAAAAGAATCCAAAAATATGAAGATAGTGTAAGGAGCCTCTGGAACAACTTCAAGCATACCAACATCAGAATTATGGGGGTGCCAGAAGAAGAGAGAGAGTAAGATACTGAAAACATATTTGAAGAAATAATGACAGAAAACTTCCTCCACCTGGTGAAAGAAATAGACTTACAAGTTCAGGAAGCATGCAGAACCCCAAATAAAAGGAATCCAAAGAGGACCATACCAAGACACATCATAATTAAAATGCCAAGAGCAAAAGACAAAGAGAGAATATTAAAAACAGCAAGAGAAAAATAGTTAATTACCTATAAGGGAGCACCCATATGATTGTCAGCTGATTTCTCAACAGAAACTATGCAAGCCAGATGGGAGTAGCAAGATATTTTCAAAGTGATGAATAGCAAAAACCTACAATCAAGATTACTCTTCCCAGCAAAGCTATCATTCAGAATTGAAGGTCAGATAAAGAGCTTTACAGATAAGAAAAAGCTAAAGGAGTCCATCAACACCAAACCAGTATTATATGAAATGCTGAAAGTCATTCTTTAAGAAGAGGAAGAAGAAGAAAAAGGTAAAGATAAAAATTATGAACAACAAATACATATCTATCAACAAGTGAATCTAAAAAACAAGTGAATTAAAAATATGATGAACAGAATAAACTGGTGAATATAATGGAATCAGGGGCATAGAATGGGAGTGGACTGAATTCTCAGGGGGATGGGGGTGTGGGGGGTGCGGGAAGAGACTGGACAAAAATCGTACACCTATGGAAGAGGACAGTGGGGGGCAGGTAAGGGCAGAGGGTGGGGTGGAAACCAGGTGGAGGGGAGCTATGGGAGGGAAAAAGAGTAACAATTGTAATAATCTGAAAAATAAAGATTTATTAAATTTAAAAAAATCATACACCTATGGATGAGGATAGTGAGGGGTGGGAGGAGGAAAGGTCAGGGAGTGGGGTAGGAACCGGGTGGAAGGAAGTTATAGGGAGAAAAAAGAGGAACAACTGTAATAATCTGAACAATAAGAATTAAAAAAAGAAAAGAAAAAGGCAGAGAGGTGAACCAGATGAATGAAGGTACCTGGAAAACTCGACCTTTCTCTTTCTATTTTCCTTAGAGCACTCTGCACAGCAGGGGTGTGGTAAAGGGAAAGAGGAGCCAGAGGCAGAGGGAGAAGAAAGGAGAGTGCAGGGAAATGCTGCGCATGCATTGGTTTACTTTCCTTTGGGAGGCGTTCAGAGCATCTCAACCACCTGAGAGGGACAGCAAATTGTCCAAGGCCACTGAGATTCACAGGCAGGAGCTGGGTTCTGCCAACCAAGGGCCATTTGGGGATTGCATAGTTCCTCAGATGGGTCCAAGCCGCCACTCTTCTGATTGTGCTCAGTTGGAGACAACCACCCTATCGGTGAATTTAGGAATGTGGCAAGGATTTCAGAGGGCAACTGGTCTACCCCTCATAATCCAACATCCCCACTCTACAGGCAGGGAAACGCAGGCCCAGAGGGCAATGACTTACCAGAAGACACAGCACCAAGGCCACCAATTAAACTAAGCCAGGTCTCTGACATTGACAACCTTGCCAGAGAGGTTAGGTGACTCTCACACTTCCAAAGCCTTGATCAGGAGTCCTCTGCTCCTCTGTAGCAGGCCCTTGCTGCTCCAAGAGCAAGGACAAAAAGGAGAGGTTCTCCTAGCACCCCAGGGAAAAACTCCTGCTGACTGTGTCCAAGGAGAAAGAGGGGAGGGAAGTGAGGGTAGCGCCCTATAGAATGATGACCTTCAAGAACATTTGAGCCTAGGGGGCCTAGTGGAAGAGAGAAGGAGTATCAGAGAGTGGTAGGGCCTGGAGCAGACTGCCTAGGACCTCACCCGCTCTTTGCCAGGGGAGGGGTGCTCCAAGGTCTTGCTTCTCAGCCCCAAGTAATGCCACCTCTGCCCTGCACCTCCAGAAGGAGAGCGAGTGTGAAGAGACTCTTGCCCATCCAAATCAACAAAGCTGAGCACTGGCAAAAGCAGCCCTCACCTTACCGCACATCTATTAGACTTTAAAGCCATTTTCTTTGTTGTGATTAGGGTGGTCAGTGTTTTCTAAAAACCCTCAGTCTAACCCCACCCCCCCTTTTTTCCTGCATCATGTTTGCCTCTACTGATATGAAAACGATCCTGATTGGGAGCAGACAGATGCTTGTGGGGGTCTGGGGTCTGGACAGGTAGCACAGAGAGGGCGGGCTGAGGGCCTGTTCCCCAGGCCCAGATGGCCCCAGCACTGATAGCCCTCTTCTCTTCCAGGCTCATTCTCTTGCCCCTGAGGGTGGTCTTTTTATCACCCTTGACCATTTCTGTACCAATGGTACTCTGTGTACAATGTGCCCAATAAATAAAAGACTTTCTAGGGGGAACAGGTTGGTCAAAATGCAGAGACTGGCTAAAGGTCATGGATATTCTAGTTCCTGGGGCCAATCAGGAAGCTGCTAAGGCTGGGGAGAGGATTTCTTGGAAATGACCAAGACTTCAGAGGTCTCTTTCTCTTCCCTGAGTCCTTCCCCAGGTTAGTCCCCCTATTCCTCTGGACATCCTGGTGGGGGTTGGGAGAGGAATGGAGGGAGAGTGCCAAGAGGGCAGGGCACTCACTCTAGCACATCGTGGTTGAACTGCTTCTTGTTGTTGCCCAGGAACTCTCCAATCATTTGCCGGCTGAGGCCTTTACGCTGGAGCAGGAAATGGGCCACTCCGATGGGGGTATCAGGAATGAAGCCACGTGAGATCAGGAACTGGATGCCCTTGTCCGGGTTTCTGGGGGTGCGGATGGGGGTGGGGAGAAGGAGTAGAAGAGAGTGAGCCAAGGCCAACCATGACCTCTTTTTCTGTTCTTCTAGCCAATTCAACCCAGAATAGTGCCTGGAGGTCCTTGGAAAGAATTCTCAGGAAATGCCAGGATTCCTTCCTCCACAGAGGGGCTATCCATCAGAATCACCTTTCACCTGAGCCTCGCTCTCCTGAACCTCACTACAAAGGAGTGAAGGTAGTATGGGGCAGGAAGGGGGGAAGGGGGAGTCTGGTCAAGCAAAGTGAATCCCAGAGCAGGTGAAGAGGTGTTCTCTTTCTTCTGACCTCACTCCCATCAGATCTCATCCTGAGGTCCCCAAGGCCTGCCAAGAGGTCCCCAAGTCCTTTCTGCCTGCATCTTGCTGTGTATGTGCAGTACCTACCCTGGAATCTGGAGAGGATGAGATTGGGAAACAGCAGTGAGATCTCCCCCACATCCCTCTTCCCTGTGGATGGTGGATACACAAAAATCCTGCTTTCCAGCATTTACTTTCTCAGGCTGGAGTCTCTGTGTAGGTGCGGGTGTGGGTGCTATGTCTTAAGGCAATTGTGCTCACAGTGTGGTCCTGCAAATCCACACTGCTCTCTGACTGTTTTTTTACTGGCCCAGGAGAATATAAGTACAGAAATAGAGGGTAAGCATTTAGAACCTTTTATAGCACTTTGACATTTTCAGGACAACCAAGCATGTAATTGTTTTTCTAGCAGTTCATTTTTATTGTGTTTTACACAAGTATTGACCCACAATGTGTTGGGTAAAAACCCAACTGGTCCTTCACCACAGATAGTTTGAGAACCACTGTCTTGAGGGATCCATGTGTCTGTGTGAGCATTTGTGCGCATGCCCAAGTGATGCTGGGGATGTGTCCGGTGGGGGCTGCTCACCAGGACGGCAGCCTGAGGTAAAACAAAAGCAATGGATTGGGAGTCAGACCCATCTGGTTCGCCTAAGCCTGCTGCTTACTAAGCTGTGTCAGTGTGCAACTCACCTTACTAGTATGAGCTGGTTTCCTTTCTGTAAAATGGCAGAACAAAGCTCTCTCTAATACTATTGGGAAGATTGCAGACGGTTTATGAACAGTAACTGTTCTCCCCAGGACATACAATTCTGGAGATCAGGGGATGTCTTACTCATTTTTTATGGTCACGGTGCCTGGCATTCAGTAAACAATGCATGTATTTCCTGGCTCAGGTCTGTGAAGAAAGGGCCAAGTGGAGGGTGGAGATCAGTACCTCATATACTTGAAATTTCCATGTGTGTGTGTCCTCTGCTTGCCACCAGCTCTACACACTGTGGTTGTAAGAAAAGGCTGGGCTCTGATAGTCATTCTTTCTTTCCATTCCCCTTCTCTTTGTACTACACCCTGCTTGCTTCATATTCTCTTTCTGTCGCCCTCTCCCCCTTTTGTCCCACACCCTCTTCTGTTTTCTACCTGTACTCCTTAAAATAGGTCTCTTCCCTTTCCCCCACCCAGTCCCTCAGGCACCTTTCCTCCCTTTCTCCTTTGCTCACTATCTGTTTCTCCTCTTCATCAACCCCAGGAGATTGCTGAGTGTCCCTACCTTCATATCCTACCTGAGGAATTTCTGCTCAATCCTCATTTCATCTGTACTATTATTTACTTAATATTGTATTTTCTTTTAAAGTCTTTTATTTATTTTTTAACTCTAGCTTCATTTTAAGCAGTAACCGCGGTGAAAGCATGGGTTTGAAATGCTATTTTGTTCCTATTTTTCTTAAAATAAATGAATAACAAGTAAAAGTAAAATCTGTATGTATTTGTATACTGTATCTCAAGGAGCAGGCGTGGCACAGATGCCACCTGGGAGGACACTGGGTGACATGCTAAATTACCCGGCACGCTGCTAATCTGTCTTCCCTCCCTCCAGATCCTCCACCCCCACTACCGCCCTCCCCCAGACCCCAGGACGCAGGGCAGCTCCAGAGCCAGAGCTCACTCACATGTTGAAGAGGTTGAGGCCGATGCGGTAGAGGCGTTTGCGCAGGGTGTCAGTGGAGAGCGTGGGCGACTTGCAGCTGGCAGGGTTCTCGCAGTGGTAGCGCGGCAGGCTCAAGATCATGGCCTGCAGGGCCTCCTTGGAGGCCGACGCCGAGACTTCAGAGCCGGACTTGGCGGACTTGGTAGACGTGCTGGTGCTGCTCAGCTGCTCCGTGTTGTCTGTCTCGGTCTCGGCCTCTTTCCCTGTCTTCCCTGACTCCGCCGCCTCTACCTGCGTGGCTGGGGCCTCCTCCGCCATCGAGTCTGCCGCCCCATCCGCTGCCCCAGGCGAGTAGGCGCGCAGGGTTTCCCCAGCTCCTGCCTCTGCGCTCGTGGTCTCGGCAGGCGCATCTCCCTGGCCCACGGCTGGGGTCACTGGAGTCTCCTGACCTCGGACTTCGCCCAGCTCGGCTTGGCCCCGCGGGGACTCCGCTGGGGCCTGGGAAGTCTGTGCGCCCAGGCAGTTGGCTACGGACAACGCGGTGGAGGAGGAGACGGAGATGTTCTGGTTGGCGATCTGCACCGTGACGTCCCGGAAAGCCATCATCAGGGTGCTGCTGTGGCCCTGGGGCAGGCCCGCGGCCTCGGTGGCCTCTTCCTCCGGCCGCAGGCAGGCTCTCTCCTGCTCGCGCATCTCCGCCTCCAGGCCGGGCTGCCCCGAGCTGGCGTGCAGGGCTTGGTGGATCTGGTAGGCGCCGCTCTCCTGCAGGGAGCACATGGTTTTGAGGCTCCAGGTGCTGAGGGCGTCGTCTATGGACTTGGCCAGGGACTGCACCTGCTCGGTGAAGGAGTCCTCCAGCTCGGTGAGCGTGCCCGCGAAGGTGGGCGGCAGGGAGGGCGAGCGCACCAGCGGCAGCCCCAGGAGGCCGTACCCCTCCATGAGCGCCTTCTCGGCCGCCAGGCTCTCCGAGGTGGGTGCGCGCACCTTGCGCAGGGAGATCCGACGCGGCAAGCGGCTCTCCAGGAGCGAGTTGCGAATCTTCTCAAAGTTCTTGCTGAGCTGGTACTGGCGGAAGGCGGTTTGGATGGTGCAAGCTGCGCGTCGGGATACCAGGTGGCCCCCGTATTTGTGTTCTAGCATTTCAATCTTTAAGGACAGAGAGGAGGAAGAGCACAGTTAGGAAAGGGGTGTTTCAGCCCTTCCAAAAGATGGGGCTGATGGCTGCCCATCAACACAGGGAGTCGCCTGGCTAAACTTTGCAGGGACCCAGACTGCACAATTGGGGGGACACCGAGAGGCTCAGGTCTGAAAATTAGCATGTTGGCAGGAGATACCAGGTCCTTGGCAAGACCCCTAGAAGTGTAGGCTGTGGGAATGGGTTCCAGGGCTTGGTAAAGTCGCAGGCAGTGGGGGTGGGGGGGGATTGTAGTAAGATATTGCTGGTTTGGGGGTGATTTTAAAATGTTCCTATCAGCCCTGGCCAGTGTTGCTCGTTGGTCAGAGCATCCGTCTGCTAGGGTCGCGGGTTAGAGTCCCCTGGGTCGGTGCATGAGAGGCAACCAATTGACCTCCCTCTCTCTCTATTCCTCCCTCTCTCCCTCCTTCTCGCTCTGGCTCTCTCCCTTTCCACTTTCTCTCTAAAGAAAGAAAAAAAATCAATGAAAAAATATCCTTGGGTGAGGAGTAACAAAATAAAATAAAATGTTCCTGTCAGAGATGCATATGGAAGCATAATATTTTGAATTTGTATTAAAATACTCTATCAAAAAAGTGGAAGGGTTAGATGAAATGATACTAACAGAAATTATTGAAGCTGGGTGATGGTTGGAAGGCAGCTTATTCTTTCTACTTTTATGCACGTTTAAAAGTAATTTTTAAAAATTAAACAGAAATGCTGCTACTCCTCTGCTTTCCCTCTCAGCATTCCCGTCACTGCATTGGGGCAGTCCCTTGGGCATCATAAGGGTTGGGATTGGGGTTTGATCATCTCTGTGTTCCCAGTACCCAGCCCAAGGGCTGGCATATAGTAGGTGCTGAATAAATGTTAATTTAATTAAAAGGTTGATGGATGGGTGGAGGTTGGATGATGGATGGCTGTTTCAAGAGTGGGAGGCCCACCACACTGCTGTGCTTTACAATTCCAGTCACCTCTGTTCTCATCAATGGGAGCTGTACCACCAGGCCCGGCTTGGTGGGGCTGCTGGTAGGGGCACGTTGCCTCGTCTGGGAAGTTCTGAACCCAGGAAAATGTCTGACAAGGGGCCAATTTGTCCCACTTTACTCACATCCTCTCAGTGTGCCCCAAGTCTATGGTCTTTTCTACCCCTGAAGTTGTGCTCCTACTTCTCTCTTATCAGAACTTCTCAGAAAAGGACTTGAAAGATATTCCCACTGAGATGTGAATGACCAATAACATTTAGTCATACCCCTTTCTGGAGATTTTTGCATTTAAATAAGGGACAAGGACTATGTTAAGGGATGGACAGACAAATGGTAGCACTGTGGGCTCCAATTAGTCCTTAGGGAAGTTTAGAAAACCAGAAAGTGTTCCTAGGCCCTGAAATTATGTTCTAGTCACAACCACCCACTCCACATGCATGAAGTGTCATTCCTGAATTAAGAATCTGGATAGGTGGGCTGAGATAAACAACTTATAGCAAGAACAGCATTATCCCACCCATGTTCTCTCAGAACCAGGGATGGGAGGGGTACAGATAGGCCAAATTTTGTTCCTCAATAGAAAGAATCATTCTATTCACTTTCTGCTCCACTCAATACCCAGGGACTGCAGCTGGCATGATTGCCTCACCATTATTCCAGCAGTCCTCTCAGTTCTCACCCTGTGGGTACCCCACAGCTGGACCAGTGGAGGCACCCTCCTACCCCAGGAGATCTCACAGACATAATCCCAATCCTCTGGAACAGTTCCAGGTAAAATGAATGCCCTCATCCTCAAGATTCTCTCCTAGTCCCACCATCCAGTGCCCTTCCCTGTCCTCAAACCTAGTGGCAGTGCCCTTACCTGTCTCTCTCTCTCTGCCACATCTAACCCTCTCTAAAGATAGTTGGAAAACTTCATATTAAGGTTTGGATGGCCCCAAAGGCTTCCTAATGACTCTCCCCAGAAGTATTTGCATTTTATAAGGAACAAGAGCTTAAACAGAAGACAGAAAGCTCTCCCAGGCCTCATGATCTTCATATTGTAGGGGCCTTCAATATGCTCTTTAAAAAAAAATCATGCTAAGTGTATTAGTTATCTATTGCTACATAGCAAGTTATCACTAATTTTGCAGCTTGCAATAACACCCGTTTATTTTCTCACAGTTCTGCATGTCAGTAGTCTGGACACAGCTCAGCTGGGTTCTGTCCATGGAATTTCACCAGGCTGAAACCAAAGTGTCAATCTCATGTAAGCTCAGAGTCCTCTTCCGAGCTCACTGTTGTGGAAAGAATTCAGTTCCTTGAGATTTTAAGATTGAGGCCTCAGTTACTAGAGGCTGCCTGCTGTTCTCAGCCACAGGGCCCTCTTCATAGCAGGGTTGTTTGCCCTGTCAAGGCCAATAGGAGAGAGTCTCTCTGATGCTCCTTCACCTTGTTTTCAGGGGTTCAACTGATCAGGTCAAGCCATCCAGGATGACCAACCTTTTGATGAACTCAGCGTCAACAGATTGGTAACCTAATGATAGGACTGATCTCTCTCTCTCCATTCTCTAGTTCCACCCACACTGGTGGGTGTTGTGCAGGATGGGTACACAAGGGGGCAGGAGTCTGGGGACCCTCTTAGAATTCTGCCACCATACCAATTGGACAGTTGCTTACTGGGTCTTTATCTGAGCATGACCGCATGTACCCAGGAGCTCCAGAGACACACCTGCCTTCCAGGCACTCTGTTTCTGCTTTTGCAGAAATCGTGCCAGAAAGGAAAGAGTGCTGTAGCTCAGCTGTTCTCCCTGCAGAACTCTGGCAAGTTTCCTGAGGCCTGGAATGTAGATTGGTCTTGGCTTCGGCAAGAAAGTCCTCCAAGTAGAGTGAGGGGAACTGACCACTTACTTGCCTCCTTCTCTCAATTTCCGTCTCCCTCGCACCCTTCCCCAAGCACCAAGAGAAACTGACACCAGACAGGAAATTACACCTCTTTTCTACCTGGTCTATTCATTAGGGAAACCTCACACCCAAGAGCTTTCATTTCAGGTTATGAGATGCTATTGACAATAGAGGGAAAGTATGAAATCCCATTGCCTGTAATGCTTCCAACACAGTAAAGGCGTCTCATCCTCCTTGCATGTATCAAGGAGGCAGAAGGCTAACTGGGATAGCCCTGGGAGACTTCTACCAGCCACTGTTCATGCTTCATCAAAGTAAAGAAGAATACCTGATTTAACTTCTTGAATCTGTTCCATTAAGTCCTCCACTAGATTATAAGCCTCATGAAGGCAGACACTTTGCCAGCCATGTTCACTGCTTCATCCCCAATGTTTGGAGAATGCCCAATCCATAGTAGTAAATATTCAATCAATATTTACTGAATAAATTAAAGGATTAATTCCAAAGTTATCTTTGTGACTCTCCAAAACCCTCTTCTAGAACTGATTATCTCAATCTCTCTTGCCTCCTTTGTGCATTTACTTCATCCTCTAGGCTCTCTTTTACTTGTATTTCCAACCCTTACCCCTCCAGTGCCCCTTTCCACCAGCCTTCAGACTCCCAGATCTCTCCAGATTAAACCACAACTCTGCTTGGCTCCCCTGCTCTGGGGCACTAGCTCAATCTCTTTTTATTTCTACCTAATCTGTTGGAGAACCAGTCTACACCCTCTGCCTCACTCTGTGAGCAGATGCCAAACTGCTGATCCAACCCTGTATGCCCTGGCTTCTTGCAGTCTGCCTCCTGCCCCCACCAGTCTTCTAAAATGATCTTTAGTGACTAAATCGAATGGCCCATCCTCAATCTTCCTCCTCACTCTTTTCTGAAGCTCTTGATATTTTTATCAACCTGAAACTCTGTCCTCAGCTCTCCTGTCTCAATAGAGCTCCTTAATCCTACATTTTGGCCACCAAATCTCTAAGCATGTCAGTTACAAGTCATATATGTGCCATCTTCTATTCTCCATACACATTTTAATTATTTTTCTATGCACTTCTGGACATTTTCCATGATTTGTATGTTGGAAGTCATTAGAGAAGCCCCTGATAGTTGATAATTAACAAGTAATTAAGAGGGAAACTATCTCTGGCAGAGCCTTTGTGGCAACTCTAAAGATGTTCTGCAGGCTGTTCTTACCTCTTGCCTGAGAACTACGTCCACACTGCCATAACTTCCCTCTGTTTTAATGAATTGATGAGAAAGCCGTAGGGGGTATGCTCAGTCCCAGATCTACCTCTTCCATGCTGGTTGACTTTGGACATGTTTCTGTCTCTCAATTTTCTTATCTGTTAAAAAGGCTGAGCCTGCTGACTCTGCTGCTTGTTGTGAGGCTTAAGTAATTTCACATAGCATATGGCACATAGTAGGTGATCAATAAGTGGAAGCTATCTGATGATGACAATGATGATTATGAATGACTCTCAAATCTTTGTTCTTGGCCTTCTTCCTGCATTTCCAACAGCCCATGAGTCTCCTATCCACCTATTCAAAGCCATTGTCTTTCCCCACCTCCCCCAAACCAGCTTTCAAGGACTTCCTTATTTGCCTAATAGCACCTTGACTGTATGCCATCCAGTTGGGAAACCTTTCATTTGTCCTTGGGTCCTCCTTTGTCCCATCCTCCACATATATAAGCCTAAAAGTTCTATAGTTATGCCCTCTCCCAATATCTTCTGCAATCACCTTGACCTTTCCACCAGGTTGGTGTCATGTGGGCTCTCTTTGACTCCCCACTTGGACCACTCCATCACCGTCCTCACTGCCTCCCTGCTTCTTCCTCATCCCCACCATCTACCTTACATCCCTTATCACTGCTCTCAAAAAGCAGGTATAAACACAGGCTTTCTGTTGCTTGAGACCAGTGCCCAAAAGAAGTATAAATGCTTCCTCCTGACAATCTGGCTCAGCCTACCTCGCAGAGTCTACTCCATGGAGTTCATGCACACAGCAGTTCTCCTTTGCTCAGTTCTCTCACTCTGAGCATTTGCTCAGCCTGGAGTGTTCTCCCCACCCTCAAATCCTACTCTTGTCCCCTTCCTTCCAGGTAAAACTTGGCTCTTTCTTTAATACCTATCTCCAGTGTGTGCCTCATCCACAAAGCCTTTTTAGTCCCCGAATAGACCAGGTCTCCCTGCCTTGGGCCCCACTGAGAATTTTTTTTCCTTCCATTTATCTTTGTGTTATTTGTCTAATCCCTCCTTCTCTCCCCCAAACTCCAACAGAGCATATGTTATTCGAGGCCTCAGATATGTCTTAGTCATCCTCTGATCCATGTATAGCACCCAGCACAGACCCTGGCATGGAACAACTGCTCGCTGTTAGTTGGCTCTTCTCCATTTGTTCCAATGTACTGAATGCAACCATCTCCCATTTATTCCAACTTTGTGCCTGCTGCACCCCCCAGCCCGCATGTCTCCCTCTACTTCCTTCCCCCACCCTCAATGCTCTCTCTGCACCTATAGACCAGACCTACAGTCTCTGCATCCCTGGTGCCCAGCGCTGAGCCAGGGCCATGGTTAGGACTTAATGAATGTTTGCAGACATGAACTAAATTGAACTTTCTCCTATGTCCCAAGGGAAATAAAAATCCAGGCTCTCTTCCGGGTCTGGGCTTGGAGTCAAATGCTACACACCGCACCCCACCTTATGCTTCCCATAGGAATTGGGATCTTGACAGAGCCTTAGGTCAGTACCACCCGCCCTTACCCTGTTCATATATATATTTTTTTTAATTGATTTTTTTACAGATAGGAAGGGAGATGGGTAGACAGTTAGAAACACTGTGAGAGAGAAACATCAATCAGCTGCCTCCTGAACACCCCCTACTGGGGATGTGCCCACAACCAAGGTACATGCCCTTGACCGGAATCAAACCTGGGACCCTTCAGTCCACAGGCTGATACTCTATCCACTGAGCCAAACTGGTCAGGGCCCTAACCCTGTTCTTAAGCAGGGCCAGGCCAGGGAGTTGAGAGATAGATGTGGGAGGGAGGGGCCTCTGGGCCAAGGAGCAGCTCTGCTCATTTCTTCCTAAACCCCTTGAATCATGGGTAATCGTGGCCCCCCCTCTTCCCAAGAGAGCAATCTCTCAGCCTCTGCCAGAAGAAGCAATGGAGGGGGCTCTGGGCTCAGTCTCTCTAATGAGCCTCTCAGTGTTAATTAGAACATGCTTCCTCTTCAGGTTGCTACTGAGAGATGGCCGCCAAGTCAGGGTGGGGAAGGAAGCAGATATCTGGAGAGCCACAGAGCTGAAGAACATGGGGGAGGGAGGTGGGAATGGGGCTGAGGGGTGCTTTCCTCTAATGTGAGCAAGGATTTCATCTGATCCAAGATTTCTCAATTGAGAACACTGAGACATTACATGGAATAAGCCTGCAGGACTTGGCAAAGCAAAGCTTACCTTGACTGAGTAGCAGAGTCAGGGGAGGGCAGAGGAGCCTAGCAGATGCTCAGGGCAGCCCAGAAGAGATTGGCCTGACTGGGCAGGATGTAGCCCCTGTGTCTTCTCTGTGTGCCCATCTCCTGCTCATTGTCCAAAATACAGAAATGCTCAACATGGAAGAGCACTGAGACCTGCCCACCAGCAGGGCCACCCTTGTGGACGTTCCCTGATTACAGTCAGGTAGGGGTAGTGGGCACTGTAGCTCAGCTACTCCTAGGTCAGAGATGCCCTCAGGTGAGCTGCTTTGAACCCCTGGACTGCTGCCCTCTTCAGTGCTCCCACAGGGTACTGGGTGCCACTTTCATGGAATTACCCTTCACTGTAACAGGAAATAGTGGTAGGCGCTGAATTAAAATCCTAGATTGTGAAGTTTAAGTTGTGGCTGCACGAGGGATGACCCATACCTGGGATGCATCCTCAGGCGAGTTACTTTCTATCACTAAGCCTTAGTCCTCTCCTTCTTAGATGGGGAGCGTAATAGTACCTCACTCACTGGGATATGGTACAGAGCTGAGGACATAATGCATAGGAAATGCCTAGTACTGTGCCCAATACATAGTGCCCTTCATGCCAGCTAGTACTGGTTACATGTTTAGTGCCCACCACTGGATTGTGAGCTCCCTGAGTATAGGGACTGTGTCTTTTGCATCGTGGTGTCCTTAGGCCTCTAACAGGCCCTGGACAGAGCAGCTGCACTGAATGCAATTGTGCAGAGGGAACCCCGACGTGCCTTGCCATCAGCTGGTCCCCTGGGACCCCCACCCCCCGCCCAGAGTGAGTAGGTCCTCAGATACATCTGGTACAGCCTCTCCTTTCACATCATAGTTATTAAGATGAAATGAGGAAACTGAGGCCCAGAGAATTGGAAGCCAGTACTTACCCCTTGAGAGTTACCCCCATAGTGAGGCCAGACCCTGAGGCTTAGGTATAGGGGACCCACTGGGGAAGGGCTGCTTTCCAGAAGAGACATGGCTTCCATCCAGGACCCTAACTTGGGGAAGAGGACCTGGGAGCCCCTGAGAGCAGCTCCATGGCCCGGGTTGGACACCACAGAGAGCTATGTAATACGGACATCTGAAACTGACTCCAATGGGCTGCTCTCCACGGTTGCAGGAACAGGATGCAACTCTCTAGAGAGCCACTTTCTTAAAAGCACCCCCCCCCCCAAAGTGACCTGCATGTCCCTCAAGGTCGTAGTTCCAAGGATCATTGTGAGGGAAGTGAGGGAGAGGAGAGGGAGCAGAGGACGAGAGAAGCTGTGCAGGAGGGCCTGCTCACTGTGTGACTATGGGGAAGGTCCTGGGAGTGGGGAGAGCAGGGAAGCCTGGGGCAGCCCTCATTCACAGAATTCCTCCAATATTGACCATTTCCTAGGTACCAGAAACTATGCTGGGTGTAGGAAAATAATGGTGGGCAAGAGCAGGGCAGCACCTTGTGCCCAGCTCTAGGGAGTGTTTGCTCTTCACACAGACTATGAAGTGCCTAGCACTCCTGGATGTATTCAGTGCACAAGCTATTGAACTCAGTAGTCCTTGCCCTAGAGTGGGACAGCTACCAGACAGTGCAGCACCAGCAGTGGGGTACCCAGTGAAAGCACACAGCCAGGTTCGGGGAGCAGAGTTGAGACCTGAAGTGTGAGGAGAGATCACCCAGGTGAGGGTGATTGGGGGCTGGGAGGGGGGGTGGGGGGGAGTAAGGAGAATATACCCAGCAAACAAAATATGTGAAGGCCCAGAGGCAAAGGATGGCATGGAGACAGAAAAAGGTAAATAAGAATGGCTGGAACCCCAAGTGGGCCAGGACATGGAGTGATAGAAGAGCCCAGAGAAGAGTTTATCCTACATGTATGAGGGGCCATGAAAGTACCATGGGGGGAGTACAATGATCAGATGTGCTCTTTATAAGGAGGACTCAGCTGTAGTGTGGAGATAGGTTGGAAGAGGTACAGCTTTCAGGGAGATCTGTGGGGGTTTGTCCAGAGGTGTAGGCCAGAGATGGTAGTGGGTTGGCCTAGAGTGGGGGCAGGAGGTGGCAGGAGAGAGTGAGATTTGGAAAATAGTTGAGAGTTAACATTAATGTGGTATGGGCTTGAACAGATGCAGGGGAGAAAATGACTGGGATTCTGGACTGGCTGACGGAACAGGGCTGGCAGATTGGAGGGCTGGGTGAATGATGATTGGCCGAGATTCCTTCCAGCCCAAGAACTATAGGATTTGTGTGACTGGTATAAATCATGGGATCAGAATACTAAAACTAATATCTCAAAGAAAACTAGAGTTAGGTCTTGGCTAAAGGCTTCATGCCCATCCCCATCCCCCTTCAGGTCACTGAGTTATTATTTTCCCCTTTTCATCCTTCCAGCATCTTCTTCATGCTGGGCACCATGTCCAGCACTGGGGATATAAGTCAGGTGCCCTGTTTTCAAGAGGGAGTCAAGTAAACAGGTAACAATGATATAGGGCTGAACAGCTATGACAGGGAACACCAGGACTAAGGGATCGCTAAGAAGGGGCATCCAGTGCAGTGTTGGGAGGGCAGGGAGAGCTGCCATGGGGAGAAAGAGCACGGAAAATGAGTCCCAAAGCAAGAGGAGGAGTGATAGAGGCCCAGTGCGGGAATACGGAGGGAGTAGGAGCATCAGCAGTGGAAGCAAAGAGAACAGCATGTACAAAGCCCCAAAGAGATGTGAGGCAATGAGGCCTAGAAAAGTTAAGAAATTTTTTCAAGGTCACATAGTTCATTTGCAGAAGAGAGGGGAGCAGAGCTTCATCTCTAGTAAATGTGTGCCATGTTTTTAATCACTTGGCACATGGGGAATTGAGAGGACTCCCTGTCAATATCTTTTGCTCCTTCCTTCTACCTCCAGACATGCTTGGCCCAGAGAGACAACTGAGCCAGAGGAGGTGAGCTCCTTCCCAGGGCTGGGTCCACCTAGCAGGAGGATCCTGTCACTTCCACTAACCCTTACCTTTCCTGCCCCACTCCTGCTGGCCTGATGTGCAAGCCCATGTATTAGCATTATGTCATGTACACTATAAAATGTGTCCATGGAACTAATCAGAACCTTGTGCACTCTATCTCTTATCTGGTCATTGGCATTAAAGGAATCCTCCTGCCCAAGCTGAAGTATGAGTTTTCTGTGCTGTTATTAAATGAATGCTCCCTAAGTTGAGCTGTAATCTCTTTGTGGAGAGACCATGCTTCTTTTCTTTTCATGCCCTCCTTCCTTATTGCCTTGCACATCACAGTTATTAAAAAACTAGAGGTCTGGTGCACAAAATTTGTCCCTCAGCCCAGCCTGCACCTTCTCCAAATATGGGACCCCTCAAGGGATGTCCCATTGGGATTGGGCCTAAACAGGCAGTTGGACATTCCTCTCACAATCCAGGACTGCTGGCTCCCAACCACTTGCCTGCCTGCCTGCCTGATTGCCCCCTAACCACCCCCCTGCCAGCCTGATCAATGCCTCACTGCTCCCCTACTGGCCTAATTGCCCCTAACTGCCCTCCCCCACCAGCCCAATTGCCCCTAACTGTCCTCCCCTAATGGCCTGATCACCCACAACTGCCCTCCCCTGCTGGCCATATCATGACAGCCATCTTTGACCACATGGGGGCAGTCATCTTGTGTGCTGGAGTAATGGTCAATTTACATATTACATAGGATATTCACACAGTTGGCCCTTACTATGTCCAAGACACGTTGCTAGATGCTAGGGGGAGGGTAAAATGATGAATAAGAGATGCTCTCTGTGCCCAAGGAGCAGAGTCATGAGGAAGTGAGAGGACTCCCTCATCTGGGCCAAATGGCCACTCCCATCACCCCGTGGTATTCCAGATGGGCTGTGCTCCAGCCACTGCATGGACTCACTACCTCACAAGCAAGACATTCTGAGTTTGTAACATCTCTGATTGTTAATCAAGCTAAAATCTTCCTCTCCTACAGCTTTCATACATTAGTACCACTAGTTTTGCCTAGAATGACAGAAAATACATCTAATCCCTTTATCACATGTCAGCTCTTCCATACTTAAAGCTTGTCTTCATATCTATAGTTTCACCATATGTCTCCAGCCAATCCTGGAGAATCATCCTGCAGAATTCTCATTTCCCCCTTAAACAAAGCCCCATAGCCAAGCACAGGCTCCAGATAGGCCCCAGCAGTAGCCACCGTGGGGCTCCACGGCTGCTCCCTATTCTGGGGCCTTGCCTACCCTGCTGTGAAGACTGCTGTGCTCACTTCTCTGGCAGCTGCTTCACCAGCTGTTGATTCATCTTAAGCTTTCAGTGAACTGAAGCCCTAAGGCTTTTCTCTCAGGACCAAGCCTGCCCATCTTATACTAGTGATGTGGGCTTTTCAAAGCGAAGAGCAGAACTTCAGATTTTTCTCCATTTAATTTGACTTATTTCATGCAAACCATCTTTCTATACTGGATTTTATCATTAAGATATTAGCTGTCCCCTACTAGCTATATCATCAGAAAGTCCTGCCTCGATACGATGATTGACACTGACTGGACCAAGGATAGTGCCCACTCACCTTGGAATTGGCACTGATGGAAAATAAACAGCTTTGAGAATTCTGTTTGAGAACAACCCACCTGATTATATTGTGATCTAATCTACTTTCTATCATGTCTGCATAGCTATTATAAGAGATTTTATCAAATACCATTTGAGAGCCAGGTGCACCAAACTGCAGCTGGCCCCGGTCCAGGACAATAGCATTGCATTGATGCATTGATGCCTAAAGAAAGACATGAGGTTGGTTTGGCTTGAATCAGTTATATTGACCTATTAGCTTCCCTTTCTAAGACTCACCTTGTCCACTGTGTTAAAGATTGGTTCTTTAGAACCTACTCATTTCAGAGAAAAAGGGGCTTTGGAGATGAATCAATGTCTGATTCCCAATTTTGCTGATGATAAACCAATACCTGGAGTGCTTCACTGGCATTCCTGAAGTCACAGCTTTACTAGAGCAAGAACAAGGCTCTTTTGTAGCAATATCAAGTCATAATGTCTTTCTCTAAGCACATTCATACACGTGTGTACGGACACACATACACACATGCATACATACACACATACTTCTAGATCTCTCCCTTCAGGTCTTTTAATTGTCCACCAAGAAAAACTGTGGCATTATCATTTTGGGGGGTCATCTGGGACCCCATAACTGACCACGTTCTCCTCCTGCTTCACAGAACAGAAGATAAGGCCTAGAACCTCTCAAAGGGATTTGTTCTCCAGCAGGGGAGCTTTGGGCTTCCCCCAACCTGGGTTTATCTTGGGAATCCTCACTCTACCAGGAGACCACTGTCTTTGAATCTCATTTGAGCCTGTGTGCACCTAGGCAAGGCATTGCCCTTGAGTGGGCATATAAGCTGGGCTATCTCTTCCACGTAGTGAGTGGAGGGGGGACTTCCCCAGAGAACAATAGGCCACTTGCCTAATGCTTTGTGGGGCAGTTTAAGCTTCCTCCATATGGGGAGAGGAGCAGCACTCTGAACACACTGCCTAAGGGCCTGGCATTGCAAGGGTGTGACCCTACCATGTGGAGGCTGGTTACATTGGAGACTGGGCTGTGGGGAAGGGCAGATTACTTAGCTCATTTTGAGAGAACTGGTGGCAAAAAAAAAAGGTGCAGTTGCAGCAAAGGTGGGCCCAGATGGGGAGATCCGTGGTACCCTGGACAGTTCCCAAAAGGAGGGCCCCTTCACCACCCTTCCCACCCCCCTTAGAGGCCCTGGGTACCTGTTTATTCTTTAGGTCAAGGGAGAGTTCGTAATCGGAGGCAGCAGGGGCGTGGGAGCAGAGCGCTGTCGCCAGGGCAGGCTGCTGCAGGCCAGGGGAGGCCCCACGGTGGGGGCCAGCCCTTGGGGAGGCACCCCCCGCCCCTGGCCTCTCCTCCTCCTCCTGCAGCTCCTGGGCTTGAGCCTTCGGGGGATGGGCACTGGGTCTGCCGGCTGCCACCACGGAGTCCTCCATGCCCCCACTGGCCTGGGCACAGGAGCCGTCACTGTGAACAAAAGGCAACGGTGCTCGGTTGGCGGAGAGTGGGACAGGGTGCATGTGGGTGCAGGGGTTGGGGGAGAACCTGGGTAGTCTGGCAGCGATGGGCCTTTCTAGTGGTGAGGGCTGGTGGAGATGTCTCCTGCAGCTCCCTCTGGGGAGGGGCTATCTTGGCATGGAATAGCCACAGACAAGGAGGAGGATCTACACTTGAGGAGGTATCCCTCATCAAGGAAAGAAGCAGCTATGGCCAGAGCTCATGAACCTCTACCTAAGGGCAGTAGTGCAGAGTGGCCAAGAGTAGATTGCCTGGGTTAAAATGTGGGCTCTGCCTCTTAGTAGCTGGTGGGTCTCTGAGCAGATTACTTAACCTCACTGTACCTATTTCCTCATTTATAAAATGGGCATGATAATAGTATCTACTTCATAGGAACGTTGAAAGGCTTAAGTTAGTTAAAATTTTAAAACAGTGCTTGGTTTATGGTAATTGTTGTAAGTGTTAGCTATCATAGTTATCAGATCTGTGGCTTCGTAAGTGAGGAGAAAGCTGGCCCACACTGGACTAGCTCCCTCTTTTGTCCAGACGAGTCTAGGGAAGGAGTCATGTTTATAGGCCTGGCTGGGCAGGTGGTGCCCGCTTTTCTGGCTGTAGCTGTGAAGAGGAGGTCTCTTGCCCTGCTGGGTTTGGGAAGCATCCGTTCTTCTCTGGGCCCTCCTCTTCTCCCAGGAAGCCGCCAAACAGGCTGAACTGTAGCTGGTGCCTGTCTGCCCACTATAAGAAGACACCTGCTCGCTGGACAACCACACCCCAGCCTGCCCTGGAGTGTTAATGCAGTTAGGTCTCTCCCTTCCCCTGTCAGCCTCCAAGTTCTTCCCTTCCCTTAAGGCCCAGTGCTAAGCCACCTCCTGCAGGAAGCCTTCCAGGCAACTCCTGCTTTCACTGCCCTATCTGCTGGAATACTAGGAGCTGCGCTTAGAGTGTCGGTGTCTGTGTCACAGAGGAGGAGAAGTATCATGGCTCCCAGCATGGGCTCAAATCCAAGCTCTTCCACTGTGTGGCTTTGATCAGGTTGCTTTTTCTCTGAGCCCTGGTTTTCTTATCTGTGTAGTGGAGATACTAGTACCTCGCTTAGTGGGTTATTGGGGGTGGGTGTAAAGGAGTCAATATATGAAAGGTGTTTGGCACAGTTCCTGGCAGAGTACGTGCTCAATAAACATCAACTCCTATTTTACCCATCTGTCCTCTCCCAAAGGCTAGGACCTATATTCCACCTGGTTCTCTTCCCCCACTTAGTGCTGGGCAAAGGACGAGTGCTCATTAATATTTGCTGATATCAGAATTAAAGAGAATCCAAGGACCAGAGGATGGCCTCTGCAGTGGACAGTGACAGAAGGCCAGGACCGAATGGGACCCTCGGGTCATCTAGTTCACTCTTCCAGTCTCCCTTTTTCACAGATGAGGAGTAGGGGGCCAGGGAGGTGGAATGAGCCTAATTAGAGAGCTAGGCAACATGAGGACTTGCTTATTTCCTCCATGGCTTTGCCTCCATCTAAAATGCCCCAAATTGTACCAGAGAAGCAACCTCTTCCTGTTGCCTCCACCCAATGTTGGAGCCTTCTGGTGTGAAGAATAACCAGGGGCAGAGTGAAGAAGCCTCTCGTCACTAAACTTCATCTCCCCTCCCAGCATCCCCCAAATAAAGGGGAGCTCATTGGCCTGCCCTGGCACCAGGAACCTCAAACTCCCTTTCTTGCTACTGTGCATTCCTTTGCTCTTTCATTTCTTTTGTGGCCACCAATGAAGCTACACAGTTGGATGAGCTCTGGATATTTGATATGGTTTTCTTTTTAATTAGTATCACCAGGAGGTTCTTTTAAAGCTCCGACTTCAACTCCTCTTGCTTAAAGTATATGCCGTTCTTCCTTCAGGGCACATGGAAACAGCCCTTTCCTTCTGTGAGCACAACCTGCTTCCAGGCTCTGGAAGGCAACGTTCAGTCTCCTCTACAAACATCCATCTCCCTCATGACTTTTCTTGGAACTGACAGCCAAGGCCTCTCCACCCCAAAAGGTTTCAAGACGTTAGAAAACTGGTGGCTACTCAGGGCTATAGGTATCTTTAAAACTAGCTCTTTGTTTTGCCTGATTGCTAGAGTTTGCTTGGCAAGAGGTTCTGGGGAGTTGATGCCACTCAATAGCAGGCCTCAACCAACAAAAGCAGAGGCTGGTAGATAAATATACCAGTTTCCTGCTCCCTTGGGCAAAACAACTCTGAGACATATTCCATGCCATCTCCCCAAAGTGCTCAGTGCAATGGAGCTCTGGTTGGCCAAAGCAAAGATCTAATCATTTAATGAATTTGTTTCCTTCTTTTCTGTGTCTCATTCCCAACTCTCCTATTGACACTTCATAGAGTTACCTTGCTCCAAATAAACAACTTATGTTAAAACAAAACAAACTTCTGCCGAGACTGGTTTGGCTCAGTGGATAGAGCGTCGGACTGCAGACTGAAGGGTCTCGGGTTCGATTCCGGTCAAGGGCATGTACCTTGGCTGCGGGCACATCCCCAGTAGGGGGCGTGCAAGAGGCAGCTGATCAATGTTTCTCTCTCATCGATGTTTCTGACTTTCTATCCCTCTCCCTTACGCTCTGTAAATAAATAAATAAATAAATAAATAAATAAATAAATAAAAACAAACTTTTGAAATAGCCTTCTGTGTGGGCCACCTGTCTGGATATAGACTAGGGCTCTGAGGCCTTCTCACCTGAACTCATTCACAGGGCCTAGGAGTTGGGCTGTTCCTACTGTCATCTCCAGCACATACACATGTGCACAGATGCATATGCGTGTGCACTCATGTGTGTGCATACACACACACACACACACACACACACACACACACACACTGGTGCACACACAATGTTTCTAAATAGCTGTGAGGCTTTGAGTAATTCATGTCCTCCTCCTGGGTCAGTTTCTTCACCAGTCACATAAAGGAGTTTACTCCTCTCAGTACCCTTTCAGCTCAGGCATTTTAGGAGCGTGGGTTGCAGTGGCGAGGCCTGTCCAACCAGGCCCACCAATTTCAAGGCTCTAGCTGGAAGAACCAACTCTCACCTATGTGCACAGGGACCTGAGAGACTGTGGCCCTCACAGGTATATGATTAAGAGTGTAGAAAGGGGACACTGTACTTGCCTTCCTTCCTTAAAATTCTCCACAGACTTGTGTGGTAGAAGGTAACTATGGAAACCCAGGACTGCTATCATCAATATGGCAAAGTTTAAGGTTATTTAATAGAGGGCAAAGAACATTGGCTTTGATTTCAGGAAGACCTGAAGTAGAACCTTGGTCTGCTACCTATTATGTGACCTAGAGCAAGTTACCTAAACTCCTCATCTACAAAATGGGCATCCTAATAACTCTTTTGCAAGATTGCTGTGAGAAGTAAATATAGTCTGCAAGGCACCTAGTACAGTGCCTGGCACAGAGTAGTCCTTGATAAGTGGTAATGACAGTGTGGTTGTATTCTGAGCTGGAACCCTACAGCATGGAATCTCAAAAAAAATCCCAGGAAAAAAGCATGGAGAATTCCTAAGTGGAAAGGGTTCTCAACATTTAGTCTTCCTGCCAACCTTCATGAAACAGAAACAATAGAATTGATGTGTTTTTTATCATACTTCCTGGCCTTTCCCAGCCCTCCAGACTACCGCCCAGGGTGTTTAGGGAGAAGACTGAAGATGGGCTGGCTGTTTAAGGCTTCCTCCCACTTCTGTTATCCATCCATGGGAGCAACAGCACAGTGAAGGGACTTGCTCTGGAATGTCACCAAATAATGGGACCAATAGAATCCCCATGGCCTCTGAAGAATGTGTGTATATTCACCACCTATTGGCCATCCCTTTAACTGTAGCCACCACAGTGTGGGCATCCCCTGGGTGGGCATTTGTCCAGTGCCTATTGTGTGGATTTGTGCTTCGGTCCCTTTATCAAAGAGCAATAGAGGCCTGTGTCCAGTACCTCACTTTAAAGGCTGAGCATCAATAGAATGTTCCCTGCCTCTATTCTCTGCATGCCATCTATAAAAATGGTCCAAGGAAAGAGGTTTTAATCTTCATCTTAGGCTGTCATAGCTGGAAGGATTATCTCCTTCAACCCATAGTCTCTTATGGAATTGGCAGCCCATTGTTCCAGCTCCTGGGACATCATTCCTCCCAAGACACATTCTGTGTGTCCCTCAAGCTTCCAGAGTTTGCTGGGATGATCTCACATCTAATGGGTCAGATTCCAGGCAGCCTGGTGCTTGAACAATTATCATTTGGAATTTACTCTGTGATTTGCATAGCTTCTTGTAGCCCCTCCATTGAGCTGCTGGAGGGGGATCCTGGTGACCGTAGCTGTCTTGGGCTCCATGTCCATCTCTAGAAACAGAATCGTTGAATGGCACTCCACTAGCCTGGGGACACTTAAGGTCACTGCTGACATATGGGGGATGCTCATTACAAGTGTCTCCCCTGGGTTAAGGCATCCATTTGAGAAGGTGAAAAGTAGAATGTGAGTGGCACCAAAGTAGAAGTTCTTAGAAGGCTTTGGTTGTGCCCACGTGATATTAGGCTGATACATATACAGGAGCCTGGGCCATCCATGGAAGTTATTCTATGCACGAGAACACCGGATTTGAGTGTGGGAAATGAAAGTCTTTGAGGAATTGAGCAAACAAGAATTGCTCAGAAAAATATGTACGTTGGAGCTGAACATCACACTGGGAGAGGGCCACTCATTGGAAAGCCGGCTCGTGCTCAGAAGCATGCTGGGTGCCTGCTAAGCACGACAGTCCTGTTGCATATGCGACTGCCCTGGGGCCCCAGTGACCACTCCAGCCTATCTACCATGTCTGCTACCTTAGTTGACTTCCTAAAATGCAGATGTTTTGATATCGATTCTCTGTTCAAAACCCATCTGAGACTTTCCAATGCAGTACTGCTGGGATGAAGTCTACCCGCGCGGCACTCAGGAGCATTCATGATCTTTCCACATCCTCCCTTTCTAGCCTTATCTCCACTGAGTGACTAACCATTCTGTCCACAATGAAACTCTCCCCAAATCTGCCAAGCCCTCTCAGACCACCACGCCCCTCACATGACTTTCTTCTGCCTGAAATGCCTTCTCCTCTCCACACCCTTACCTTTTCACCTACTCCTTGCCCTGACTTTGACTCATTCATTGGCCCCCCAGAAAGAATCCATCCACCTTCCAATGTGCTCAAATAATTCTAGGCATTTGCCTCTACTATTCCAGCAACAACCATTTCACACTCTTAACTTTTCAATGAAGTGTCTGTCTTTCTCCTCCACTAGACTGTGTCATACACGTCTTTTTTCTCACGGGTGCTTATCACAGTGGGTTGGCTCATAAAGCATGCTTAATAAATGTTAAGTGAAAGGATGGATGGACATGTGGGTGGATGACTACTTTCCCAAGGGCAAAGCTACTGGGTTGGGTTTGGTAATGCAAGCTTCAAAGAATGACTTCCTTACTCAGGCACACACACAAAAAAGAACGAAATCTAAAGAACAAAATAAAGAGTGACTTTCTGTTCGGCTTTGAGAGTGCTGCTGGAGCCTGCCTTCAGCAGTGAGCCCCTTCCGCTACTTCAGGGCTGTCTCAGCTGCAGAGAGCTACTTGGCTCAAAGTCACATCCTTCCCAGGGCTGTCTGCTGTTAATGACTAATTGAGGTGGTGATAGAAAGGCTCAACCATCAACATGGAGGAAGTTGATAGGTGGTTCTTATTCCAGAGCTCTCGAAGGATTGGCCATGTCTTCTGTTGCATTTGTGTTCTCCCTTTGCTCCACTTTCCTCCCTGGCCTTCCTTGGGTGTTGATCCCAAGTGCATCCCCTAGTAATCATTCGGCACCCTGAGCTCAGAGTCGGCTTCCTAAAGAACCCAGTCAGTGACGGATACCCAGCTTTTCATTTCCTTCCTTTTCCTCAACAGCAGGATTACCCTGGTCTCTCTACCCTCATATCTGGGAACATTTCTGGGTTCACATACCTTTGATAACAACTCTGGGCTCTCTTTCCAGAAAAATGCACATTTCATACATGCCAAATTTTACCCCCACGATCAGAGGCCTTACAGACTTTGTGGACCCGGGCTAAGAACATTACTCTGAAGAGATAGATGATCATGGATTCTCTTCCATTCGCTGAGGACAGTGCCAAGGGCTGCAGGCAGCTCTGCCCATACAAAAAAAAATGTTTGTACCGCACACCACAGAGCTTCTAGACACAGGTCACTGTTGTCCTCAATCCTGAGGGAACCCTCATTCACAAGTAAGAAAACTTGAGTGGCCTAAGGCCCTTGGCTGTGCAAGAAACCTTACTTTTCTGCTCTGCAGTTTTCTCATTTGCAAAATGGGGATGTAAATATCTCTCTTCCGAAAGAGTGATGAAGGGAAATGACTTCCTAGATTGGCATGTGGCCACCAGGGGAAACGTAGCCTTTCCATAAGAGGAATGGGGAAGGAGGGCACCTGATAGGACCCCCGGCATCTGCCAGGAAGCGGAGTCCCTGCAAGGAGCTGGAGCGGCCAGAACTGGAGCAGTGTGTGAGGGCGAGGCGAGGGTCTGGGCTCTGCTTGGAGAGAAGATGTCAGGGGCGGGGGCGCCCAGCCTCAGGCTTCCATACCAGAGGCTGGCTTGGGTGGTGGTGGCCCTTGGCACAAAGGTGGAGAAAAGAACAGGAAGGGCCGAACTGGTTTAGCTCAGTGGGTAGAGCGTCAGCCTGCGGACTGAAAGGTCTCAGGTTCGATTCCGGTCAAGGGCATGTACCTTGGCTGTGGGTACATCCCCAGTGGGAGGTGTGCAAGCAGCAGCTGATCGATGTTTCTCTCCCATCGATGTTTCTGACTTTCTATCCCTCTCCCTTCCTCTCTGTGAAAAATCAATAAAATATATTTAAAAAGAAAAGAAAAGAATGGTCCCAGCTCTGAGGCTTGTTGGTTCTGATGGTGGTGGGCAGGTTGTGGGTGTGGGGGGAAGGGTGGAAGATTCAGGCTGGAAGATTCCCCTGCACTTGATTATCCCAGACTCAGCTAGCTCTTCTTAAAGCTCTTCTGGGACAAAGAAACAAGGCATTTTCTAGACAAAAAGCTAGTAACATGACTCACATCTCGAGATTTTTCAACCTTTACTAAAACACATCTTTCTCTCCCTTGTCCGAATCAATCAAGTGATCTTAGGTGGTCAGAATAAGGGAACAGAGGGAAGCCAGTTACCCTCTGAGGTTCAGGTGGTACTGGGGAGGGTTGAGGTGAACCAAGGGCCAGTCTTAAAAACAAATTCACTCTGTGCTGCTTCGAAGCACAGGCTGGAAATGCTGCTTGGGGTGGTGGAGAGAGCACTGGGAGTCCAGTGACCTCTGCTCGCAGCATTCGTTCACGTAACCTTAGGTATCGTCTTCTCTCTGGACCTCTTTCCTCATCATGAAATGGGCAGTTTGAGCAAGTTGCTGTGACATCTGGAAGGAAGGAGGGCCAGCCTCCTCCCTCTCCCCTTCCTTTGCACTGGTCCAGGGCCCACACGCACCATCCCTGTTATGCCCACCAGTCAGCTCTCCACACCCAAGGACATAGCACCGGCCTCCCCCTGCCTCCCAACGTCATTCAATCCATGCCAGCTCCTCCTCTGGCCCTGGCTCCGTGACCTCCATTATTTGAGCTGAAAGCCAGGTCTCAGAATAGAAACCCCTGAAGGAGGGCAGCTGTGGCTTTCTGGGCTCATCCACTTGCAGACGCTGCCCTGACTTCATCCGTTTTGACAGAAGAACCTCCCTCCCACCTCCTAAGGGCCCTGAGAGAGTAAGTTATTCTCTCTCCTGTCGGCTCCTTGGAGACACCTGCCTTTGGTCTCACGGTTGCTCCAAAAGGCGCTGGCCAGTCTGGTTTGTCTGTAGGGCTTTCTGTCAGAGGGATCTTAGCACTTCTTTGAGCTTGTGCCTGCCCCACACCCAGGCCCACAATACCAAGGGGCTCACTCCAGGTGGGCAGCCTGTGCCCAGATGTCCAGTGTGGGAGCGCCCCTGCTTAGCTCCCCCATAGTGGAACATTAGCCCTGGCACGCCCCAGAGAGGCCTTATCTAGAAGCTTTCTCATGACAGCTCCCTCACAGGCTCCCAATGCATCTTATTGCCCCCAGAATCCTAATATTTTTGAGTATTTTATTTTCTCACAAATAGGCATGGATCTGGTAGCAAAATCAAGCTCTAAGGACATCCTCCCTGTTCCCTGCCCCCTCCACGCACACAACACACAGTTTCACAAATGCGTGCTTCTCTTACCCAGGCACACAGGCTCAGTGTACACCCGAGTACACCTGGTGCACTTTTAAGCATGCTGTGTTATTACCCCTAAGACAGGATATTTCCTCCTCCCAAAGTTCTCATCTCACCAACCTTAAGATGAAGCTCCAGAACGGCTCCCCTTCAAACTCTCCTGGAACACACAACCTAACCCAGCCACAGCTGGTACGGGCAGCACCTAATATTTACAGCCCTGTGAACTCTGGTTTTCATTTCATTTTTCCTTTTATTATGAACTAGTCTATAGTACAAATATGAATAACACACATGAGGTATAAAGAAAAATATACACCTGCACCCAGCTCAATAAATCGCCCATCAGAAGCCTTAAACCTGTGTATTCCTCCTCCCTCCTCAGAGAAATCCCTGTACAGCATCCTGTTCATCATTTCCCAGCTTTCCCTTCGGGGCAGAGTCCCTTCCATCTCTGTGTAAGCATGGTGGCTGCTTGGCAGGAGCACAGTATGCTGGGTGGGAGGCTCAGAAACACTCCAGGTCTGGCAGTGCCTAACGGGGTCAGGAGGCCCCTCCGATGTGGTGGCAGGACTGCAGAGACGGCCCCGGTCTGACCGCAGCTGAGTGTGCCCATTCCTTCAGCAAGGAAGACCTCCAGGAAAGAAAATGGACTGTCCCTTAAGGACCCACCCCCCTGCTGTTCCTTTGTGGCCTGGGTGGGTAATGACCTCCCAATGGACCATGGTGACTGTCAGGAGCCACACAGGTGAGGCTGGCAGAGGTGTGCTGAAGAGAGACATCAGCTGTTTAGCATCTGGGAGCCGGGTCCAGGGTGTGAGAGCCTCAGAGGTCCCTGCAAGGAGGGAGCACGTGAGGCTGCAGACAGGGTTGGCCAACTCGTGATCAGGGCAGCACTGTGGCAACTCCAAGTGTGGGCTCGGTGCCAGGCTGCCTGGGTCTGAATGCTGGCTCTGCCTTTCACCTACTGTGTGGCCTTGGGCACAGTGCTTAACCTCCTTGTGCCTCACTTTCCTTTTTATGAAAGAATTAGGGAGTGATATATGTCATGCACTCAGTAAACCCGATGTAACTAGTAACTATCTTTTTCCTTTTTAGGATTTCCGACATGCTATTTTGCTAAATAAGAAAAACTGTTAAAAGTGTTCTTTAATTTTCCTAACCTATATAATAAAGAGATAATATGCAAATCAACCCTCACACCATCACAAGATGGCTGCACCCACAATGGAGGCTGGGTTTCTGTAACACAAGATGGCTGTGCCCACAGTGAAGGCGGGGTTCCCATAATGAGCAATCAGCAGGGACCTGAGGCTGTATGGCACTGCTCTGGGGCAGGGGACCTGAGGCTGCACCCCCCCGCCCAGCAGGGCTTGATGGGGTACCTCAGGCCATGCCCCCTGCCTAGTGAGGCTTGATGGAGGACCTCACGGCATGCCCCCCACCCCGGCCCAGGTCTGGGGACCTCAGGCCATACCCCCTGCTCCACTCCCAGGCTGGGGGCCTCAGGCCATGCCCCCCACTCTGGCACTGAGCCCAGAGACCTCAGGCTGCACTCCCCACCCAGTGGGGCTTGACAGGGGACCTCAGGCTGTGCCCCCAGCCCTGGTGCTAGGCCAGGGGACCTCAAGCCATGCACCCCACCCCGGCACCAGGCCAGGGACCTCAGGCCACTCTCTTCACCCCAGTGCCAGGCTGGGGGACCTGAGGGTACACCAGGAGACCTGAGGCTGCCCCCCCACACCTGGTAAGGCTTGATGTGGGACCTGAGGCTGCGCCCCCTGCCCAGCATCAGGCCAGGGAACCCCAGGCTGTGTCCTTTGCCCAGTGGGGCTTGATGGGGGTAGGGCCGGCCGGGTCTGGATCTCACCCAGTGGGGGTGGGGCCAGCCAGGTCTGGGTCTCATGCGATTTTGAGGCACATGCGGGTGAGTGGAGACCTGACTCTGGGTTCTGCGGTGTACTCCAGACTCTTACAGGAGGAAGATTTTCATATAAATTTTACTAATTTTCTTTCATCTCTGTCACTTCTATTATAGAAAAAGGGCAAACAGCAATATTAAAATATTTCCTCTAATTAATTCCCTTTGAATGTGTATAAAAATTTTGTGCACTGGGCCACTAGTTTATATATATATAAAAGCCTAATATACTAATCGTCCCTCCTATTTGACCACCAGGGGGCAGGTGCTCCAACTGGTAGGTTAGCTTGCTGCTGGGGTTGGGTGATCAGGACTGAGCAAGACAGGTCGGACATGTCCTGGAGCCTTCCTGCAGTCCCTCTCCAGCCCCAATTGATCATGCACTGGTGGGGTCCCTCAGCCTGGCCTGTGCCCTCTTGCAATCCGGAACCCCTGGGGGGATGTTGGAGAGTTGGTTTCAGCTGGATTCCTGCAGGCCAGGCCAAGGGACTCCCCTGGTGCATGAATCCATGCACCGGGCCTCTAGTAATATTATAAAAAAATATGAAAAGTAGGAAGGTTGTAATTTCAGAATAAAAACCAGTCCTTTAACTTGAGCTATCAATTTTTATGTTCTTGGTGTTTTGTGCTAGAATTCTTTAAATGGAGAAGTACTGGACTTTTCTCTATGGTGTAATTACTGAAGCTCTGAGCTAGAGATGATGCCAAGAGGAGCTCACCAGAAGGCAGTAAGGGCTAGGAAGCAGCAGAGTGGAACGAGATGAGATTGAGAACCAAACAGACTCACTGGGATTAAAATGCCACTCCCTATCGGTGTGGCATTGGGCTAGTTCCTTAACTTCTCTGAGCCTGTTTTCTCATGTGTGAAGTTAAGATGCTTGCCACATCATTTTGCTGGGAGAGTTAGCAAAATAATGTCCATCAAGCCACTGGCACCAAGTTGAAGCTCAGTAAAGGTAGGTTCCCTACCCTAATCTGGGCCGGTTGTACTTCCCAACCTTCTGGCTCATGAGTAATTGCTCCCTGGAGAACAAAGACCTGGTCTTGTCCTTCTTGGATCTGTCATAGAGCCTTGTGATGGTGACCTACACAAACTGTGTGTGCACACAGCCCAACCCTATGCAGGGCATGAGACCTGAAGTCCCTTTATTTCACCCTCCTCCTGGTGCAACCCAGATCAGTCCTACCTCACCCCAGAATAGATGCTTCTTTGGTCCTGAGCCATTTCCAGGGAAAGATATCCTTCAGCTCTCACAGGCTCAGTTTCACTGCACGCCAGGGAAAAAAGGGTCTCTGATGGCCCACAGGTGCTTATGGCGGTCAGGTGTGTGCTTGCCAAAACAGGACACAAGAGATAGAAATGGCAGAATTATCTGTAGCGTAGGATATTGCTCTGGACATCCATTAAGTTGCTATGTAGCAAGATTCCTACCTGTTTCCCTACAGCCATCTTCCTTATCTTCACCTTTCCTACTGGAGGTCCTTCCCAATGTCTAGCTTCAATCTTTCTTGCTGTAGTAGAAACTACTCACAGCTTACAGTATGAAAATGGCCCTACTGTTTCCCACATGCCTGTGGGTTTCTAACGTGTTTAGGAGAGAGGGACACAGCACGACACACCGGTTTTAGGAAGAAGCCTCAGAAGTCCCAGCTTGGGGAGCCCTCCACAGGCAGGGCAGGAGTCAGTGCTGGGCCATAAACTGTCCCCTGAAGGGTTAAATGGTCTCCTTCTCTTAGGAGAACAGACAGTCAAACTGGCAAGATTTTCCTGATAAAAGTGCCTCTGCTCTTAATCCCAGCCTGCACTGTGAGGCCTGGTGCAGAGAGAACTCATTTCCTCTCCTGCCCTGATGGCTAAAAAAAGCTCTTTTCCCACCATGGCCCTGCTTGATTGGCATTCATCTAGGCCATTAGCTTCTCTGGCCTCTTCCCCCAATTAGTCCCTCAGTTCTGAGAGCATCTTTCTCCCTCTGATATTGGGCTCTTTCCAGCCAACACGCTATCTTTCCTGGGCTGGGTTTGAATAGAAACATCTGAAAGACTGCTTCTTCCTCCCCCTCCATGCTCATCATCCACCATCCAAAGAAGAGATGAGCCTTCTCCATGAAGGACATGGCTCAATGACCCCAAACAACCCCAAAGCCCCAAACAACCTCCTTTGCTGCTTGCCATACCAGGGGCTCTGCCACTAGGTTCTCACACCTGACGTTCTCAAGCCCTTCTCTCTAAATTGAGTTTCTAGAACCCTTCTCCTGGACTCCTAGATCTTAACTGACTTCATCATCTTTGCACTTGAAAATCCAGTTTTAAAATAGCTAGCATTTATTGCATACTGACTACATACCAGACACCTTGCCACGCATCATCTCATTTAACTCTCCCAACTACCCTAAGAGGTAAGCGGTATCATGATCCCCATTTTACAGATAAATAAATTGAGGGTGAAAACATTTAGTAATTTCACCTAGGTCACAGAGCTAATAAGTGGCCAAGCCAGGACTGGAGCTGGGATTTGAACTGCTCTGTCTTATGTTCTCAGCTGCTCCACATTTCAGCGCTTCCTTGAAGTCGTTCTGAATTGGTCTCATAGCCCAGGGCACTCCTTTTCGACCTCCTCACCTCTCTCTTCCTTTCCAACCTGGAAGGGAATCTGTGAAAGCCTTCTGGTGCTCAGTCCTCTGTCCTCGGAGTGTTAAGGTCATGCTGACTGTGCACTTCAGCCTCCTTCATCCCCATCATTTCTGTCCTGGGAGTGAACAGAGTGCACCTCGGTCTAGGACCAATGCTGAAGCCTGCCAGCACGGGGGCGGGAGTTGGGGGGGGGGGAGCTCTCCCTATGGCATTCTGGAGGCACATGGTCCAGACTGCAGCACTCCCCGTGGAGAACAGGGAAAATGAGAGGAGGTGCTTGTGCAAGGACTACAGGTTATGGGTGAGATAAGTTTGTTCTCCTTTTTAAAATTTCTTTTTATGTTTTAACAATAAGTGAAACAGAGAAAGGAAAAGCCCATGCACTGGCCTATCCAAGGCTTTTCCCCCCTTATGCTCATACTAGTCAGCACAATGCCTTTCTCATCTGCCTCTTGGTCTACGGTCTGTGTCATATCACTTGCCCTTTGTTTTGCTTGTGGGTGTTCCTGGTCTCCCCACATGTATGTCTCATCCTTGGCCTGGGCAAAGTGCCTTCTTATAGAATCGCTGCCAGAGGGGCCTTGGGGGTTAGACGGCCCCCGTTCCCCCATCATGTCATAGCTGAGGACACGGAGGCACAGGGAAGGGAGTTCCTGGTCCAAGTGAGGTGGTGCAAAGCCCCAGCTTCATCAGGACTTCTACCTTGTTCTGCACTTGACCGGCTGTGAGACCTTGGGCAAGACACCTTTCTCAGGTCCCCGAGATCCTCTGTTCAATAGAAGGCCACTGCACGCCTTGGCTCGCTTCCAGCCATGACATCCTGAGGTTCTAGATGAACAGACGCTTCTCTTTGCTCCTGCTGGCACCTGTCCTTGCCAGAGACAACAACACATGCCAGTCTTCCCTCTGACACAGCTGTCTTCCCCGTTTTGCTTTTTAATTGTCACAAAAGAAATCTCTGAAAATCTCCCATCTTGAGCCGTTCCAAGGCCCCTCAGAGGCAGTAATGTCTTTAAGGATGCCTGGTGTGATTAAATCACTCTTGCTATAGAGCAAGATTATTTCCTCTTTTTTGATTTTATAAAACAAATTTAAAACCTCTTTTGTCATACATCAGAAACACTTATTGGAATTATAAATTAGGTTTATGGTCATAGTATTGGTTAAAAGATAAATGAATAAGTAAAACTGCCCTTTCGGAGGAGAAAAGCAAAGCCAAGAAAAGCACAGGAGATGCTAAAATATCTCTACGCCTGCAAAGAGAAGTGACTCTCTGGGAATAAAAGAAATATATATATATATATATATATATATATATATATATAGCCAAACCTCAAACAGGAAGTTTTTGTTTAATAAAACAAGAATTTGTTTCCCAGAAAATGGTTCAAAACTCTACATTAATGAAGGCTGACTGAACAGAGATAGCCTGACATTCCTTGTGGTATATTTTATTTTGTTGTTCTGAAAGTGTTATCTTTAGTTATGCTTGTTTCTTTTTTTTAATACTTTAATCTTTATTGTTCAGTTTATTAATTACATTGTTCCCCCCTTTTTCCCCCCTATAGTTCCCCAGCACCTGGTACCCATCCCACTCTCTGCCCTCACCTCCCCCCAGCACTGTCCTCTCCCATAGGTGCATGATTTTTGTCCAGTCTCTTGCTGCACCTCCCACACCCCTTTTCTCCCCAAGAATTATCAGTCCATTCTCTCTCTGTGCCCACAATTCTATTATATTCACCAGTTTATCCTATTCAGCAGATTTTTAATTCACTTTATTTTTATATTCATTTGTTGATGTGTATTTGTTGTTCATAATTTTTATTTTTACCTTTTTCTTCTTCCTCTTCTTAAAGAATATCTTTCAGCATTTCATATAATACTGGTTTGGTGGTGATGAACTCCTTTAGCTTTTTCTTATCTGCGAAGCACTTTATCTGACCTTCAATTCTGAATGATAGCTTTGCTGGGTAGAGTAATCTTAGTTGTAGATTCTTGCTTTTCATCACTTTGAATATTTCTTGCCACTCCCGTCTGGCCTGCACAGTTTCTGTTGAGAAGTCCGCTGACAATCGTATGTGTGCTTCCTTATAGGTAACTAACTGTTTCTCTCTTGCTGCTTTTAATATTCTCTCTTTGTCTTTTGCTGTTGGCATTTTAATTATGATGTGCCTTGGTGTGGTCCTCTTAGGGTTCCTATATATTGGGGTTCGGTGTGCTTCTTGGACTCCTAAGTCAATTTCTTTCACCAGGTGTGGGAAGTTTTTGGTCACTATTTCTTCAAGTAGGTTTTCATTGTCTTGCTCTCTCTCTTTTTCTGGCACCCCTATAATTCGGATGTTGGTATGCTTGAGGTTGTCCCAGAGGCCCCTTACACTATGTTCAATTTTTTGGATTCTTTTGGTTTCTTGCTTTTTCAGCTGAGTGGATTTTCCCTCTTTGTATTTCAAATCTTTAACTTGGTTCTTGGGGTGCTCTAGAGTACTTTTAGATCTTTGTATAATATTTTTTATTTCAGTCAGTGTATACTTAATTTCTGGTTGGTCCTTTTTTATATCCTCATAGGTCTTGTTCATTTCCTCATAGGTCTCATTCATTTCCTCGTAGGTCTTGTTCATTTCCTCGTAGGTCTTGTTCATTTCCTCATAGGTCTTGTTCATTTCCTTGGAGATCTCGGCCTTTTCTAGGAACCTCTTGAAAAGCCTTATAACCGTGGTTTTGAACTCTATGTCCAGTCGGGTTTTTTTCCTCCGTTTCTTTCACATCTGATTTCTTTCCATGTCTCTGCAAGGTGGCTGCTTTCCTGAGTTGGTTATTAGCTTTGTGTGGTAGATGTCCTCTAAGGGACAGTGGCTCAGCCTCCCCAGTTGCCTGAGGTGGATATGAGTTGCACAGTCTTGTTGAAGTTAAGCCTAGATTATTGTTGTTAGCACTAGGAGGGTTTGACCTCCAGGCCAATTGGCTGTGAGGTTCAGCCGTGCTCAGGCTGGATGGGCGGAGTCTCCAGGCCAAGCAAGCAGCATCAGCTCCTCCCTATGCGGCACCTGGGACTCTGTGCTGGGTGGCAATGGCTGCCAGCACCTCTGAGTGAGAGCTGCTGCCGAGCTCCACCTGCTGCCAGACAATTCAGCCTCTCCCCAAATGAGTCTGCACATCCAATGTCTCACCCTGGGTCATAAAACAATGCAGTCTGGTGGTTTCCCAAACAAGAGAGTAAGTCACGAGTCCTCTCTGTGCAGTCTTGCAGCTCTGCATTCCCAAGTTCACGCACACTCTGCACAAGCTCGCCCTCTCCACAAGCTTGCAGACCCTTGCAGCACCCGAGTTTCAGGGTGCCTCCCCCCTGTCCAGTTTTTACCCCGTATGATTGTGGGTTTCCTGGACTTCGTCTGCAGCTAGGGAATCAGTGCAGTGGGACGTTTTTGTCTCCCCCGTTCAAGAAAACCAGCCAGATTTGCAGCCGCCTGCCCTATCCGCTGGCGCGTGTATGGCTCCAAACCTCTCTTCGTTCGTATCTTCAATGCTGTCCTCCACCGCTCCTCTGAGTCACAGTGTCCTATCTTCACTTTTATTTGTGGAATTTTCACTCAGCTAGCTTTCCAGTGATTCTGGATGATGTTTGTTCTTTCGTTAAGTTGTAGTTTTGAAATTGCTGTGTATGGCAGCAAGATAGGTATTTACCTATGCCGCCATCTTGGTTCCTCCCTCTATGTTTGTTTCTTTAAATAATAAAGTCTAGAACTTTTTTTATCCCTAAAAATGTCATCTGGGTCATCTCTCTCCTCATTTACCTGGAGTTCGAAAACAACCTCATGTACAAGGTGGACGGGCAGGAAAGAAAGGCCTTCTCAACCCTCCTACAAGCCAAGTTCTCTCAAGGAGCTGGCCCTGAGCAGCCAGCCTGCTTCCTGTGGCTGGAATTGGGAGCCAGCTGTTCACGCCCCAGCCACACTTGCACTTCCTATGCCTAAAAACATTTCCCTTTGTCTTTTTTAAACACCTCCCTTTGGCTATCTGACTCCAGCATAGAAGCTGCAACAGATGCTTGGCTCAAATCTTCATTCTGTCATTTACCAGATGTATGGACCTTGGATAAGTCATTCATTATCTCTGATCCTCAGTTTCTTTGTTTCTAACATGGGAGTAATAACATTTTATGAGCTTTTATTGAGAATGACGTAATACTTGTGTAGCACCGAAGCAAGTGCTCAATAAATGACAGCTTGTATTCTCCTTTCCTCTCTCACAGGTGAGGGACACAAAACACAAACAGTGGGAGGAATTCTCCGATCATCTCTAAATGCCGCTGACAGGAAGCTGTCCTAACTAGCAGCTCTTTAAAGGTGGGCCCCAACCTAGCCTTGCTCACACAGTGTAGCCCTCTGCTCAGCCCCGTAGTTTCCTAAGTACCCTCTGGGGACAGCCGGGGCCTCATGAAGAGACCGGTTGTAGAGGATGGCGCAAGGATATTGGCTGGACAAGTACTTGACTCCAAACACGAGGTTCACATCCCAGCTGAGGAAAGGCCTCTGAACAAAAGGCCAAACATCATGACAAGACATAGCTTTCCCAACACTTTTGGGAAGTAGTGTGGGTACCCACTGCAAGGTATCACAGTGTTTTGATATCTTTTGTTTTTGTGCCTACTAGTCTGGTAGGGAAGACACAGGTGGAGCCAAAAGCATGGGTAGGTGAAGTGACAGGCCACACAGTTCCCTGGGGGACAGATTTCACCAGATCTCAGATCAAATTCTGCCATCTTGTGTGGTCACCCTCAGGTAAAGAGTCCAGCCAAGGTGGACTCTACTTAACTACACGAGATCCTCAGAAGACTGGCAAGCAAATTTGCTCAAAAAGCCCAAATAAGAAGGAGCAACCCCTCCCCTACCCTTGCTGTGTCCCACACCAGACACAGTCCTCAGTCTCCAGAGTCCCATGTGGGCCAAGCAGGCAGGATGCTCCACTCCAGGGCACAGCATGGGAATGTTTATAGCCCTAGGTCAGGTCCCATGAGCCCAACACTTGCAACGGCTTCTAGGAACTAACCAATGGCTTGTCTCCATCAAACCCCCACCCCAGGGCTTGGGAGGGAAGCTGAGGCTTCTCTGTGCCTCTAGGGACTGGGAGCACACAGTTCTGCAGCCCCAGAACAACCCACCTCCTCCTACTGGTGGGTAGGCAGATTTCCCAGCAGCCTCTGAGCCCCGGATGTGACAAATAGAGTAGGTACTGACACCAAAGCTCCCAAACCCAGCAGTTTGAAGACTAAACTGTATTGATTGAGAATTTAATTGCTCCATAATAGCTGAGTAAACATGGCGGGTCTATTGATCATGCCTAAGGCAGGCTGTGGAGAGAAGAAAGTCCGCAGATGCACAGGACAGTGCCAGCTAACACAGGGCTCTCCCTGACAGCCATCCTTGGAAGGGTGTCCTTTCCTCAGGGGCCTCAGCCTCTGCTGCACACACTCTTTGGGCTGGTTAGCAGGTGACAGACAAGACGGGTGGAGACACCAGGAGGTTCTGGTTAGGGCAGGTGGCTTTCTCAATGAATATATGTAGCCATTGGAAAATGAAGGCCACAATATCCTTATTTTTTAATGGGGCCACTGAAAAACCCAGTACATAAAAAATAAAACCCCAGAAGTCTGTGCACTAATATATTGGCAGTGGTTAATTCTGACTGGATTCAATTTTTATTTTCTTTATGTTCCTGTATTTTCCACATTTCCAACAACTAGCAAGTGTAACTTGTAATCAGAGAAAATAAGTGTTATTTAGTATTAAATGAAATGTCTCAAAGAACTTCTCCTATGCTATTAAATAAATAAAAACTCCCAGCTCTGTGGAAAGAGGTTACATTTTGGAGTTAGACCTGGGCTCACCTGCCAGCTCCAAACTGATCTGCAGTGGTCTCTCTATCAAGACACCGAACTTCAGCTCCCCAGGGCTGGGGGTTGTTCTATTTCCTTCCTAGCACAACCCCCACCCCCCCGACCTCCAACCCTCCAACCTTCCAAAATTGCCCTCATAGAAGCCAGTTTTCCTCATCTTGCCTCATTGCTACCCACGGAAACAAATGGGCTAGATGCCAGGAGGTAGCTGGCCAGCGCCAGGTTATTGTTCCAAATGTCACCGAGTCTGAGAGGGAGCGTCCCCCCTTCCCATAGAAAGTAGGGCTGTAATTACTTGTCTATTCAATTCCCCAGAATAAAGCCCAGCCGTCAGCTAGCAGTGGGAATGAGATAGGCTGGCATGGCCTACTGCCCCCTGGCTGGCTCTGGGCCCAGTTCTCACCTGAGGGTCTATTACCCTGGTAAGCATAGGCTGTTGCCTAGGGATGTATGAGTCTGAGTACAATAGAGCCCATGATAACTGTGCCATCCCCATAACTGTTCCATTATACCCAGGACACAATGCCTACCACTCAGCCTCCCCTCTGTAGACAGCAGCTCCTGGACTTGCTCTTCCCACTTCTGGATGCATCACCTCCTGGCAGGCTCCATCCAGGTCCCCAGAGAGATTTCTCCTGGGCCCATCCCTCAAAGGCTGCTCTAAAGGTGGCTGGGGGAAGCTGTACTAGCACACACTAACAGGCTGGAGTTTTCCCCTCTTTGGAAGGAAGTGAGGGCCTATCTGGGGCCTGGGGCTCTCCACTGGGCTGAGGGTTTGCCTCAGTTGGCAGCAGCAGCTTATCTCTACCGAGGATCAGCTGTGGGTGATAGACTTACACAGATCAGCTGCCATTACAGCCCCCAGGGCTTGAGCCCAGTGGCTCATGGAAAGAGATTCTTGCTCAGTCCCACAGCTTGGGGTGGGGGCAGAGAGGAGGCTGCCTCTCACCCCACACCCCAACCCGTAACACTTGTGCTGGCCTTGGTCACCACTGGCGTCAGGGTACAGAGGAAGAAGGTGAGGGGGTCTCTGTGACCAGCTCTGAGGTCACACAATGACCCTGATTGGTTTGAATTCTTTATATTAGTGTCTCCTGTAGAGATCAACTGGCTAATTCCCAGAAATGCTCAGAAGAGCTTGAGGCTGGCTGAGCTGGTGGGAAGCCAGACTGACCAATGGGGAGGAGCCTGGGTTTTTTTTGGAGGGCTCTGTGTCCCACCCATCCTGAGCTGTAACCTCTACTTTCTTGTAGAGAAACTCACAGGGGGCTTGAGCTGCACTGGGGGCGGGACACCTGGCTAAAGGAAAGGGATTCAGGGCTGTGAAGGAGTTATGGATAGGGTTGGGAGCAGGGATGTTGGGAATCTGATGGAAGAAAATTTATCTCAGGATGGAATTTCCCAAGAGTCCAAACATAGACAGATCGACTGACACACTGACAAAAACATCGAGGTAGTCTTCTTCCAGAGAAGCTGAGAAACTGTCATCAGAGAGACAGACAGACAGACAGACAGAAACACACTCTAGGAAACTACAAACCAGACAGACAGGACAACTTGGAATACCTGGGAACAGAAACAGACAACAACTGGACCAACTTGGGTGCAAGCCTCCCTGCCCCAACCCGAGGGGAGGGCTACCACTTACAGGACCCTCCCTGAACCAAGGTCAAGAAAACCTTCCACCCAACCTCCCTCCCTAGAGCACCTCTACCCCAAACTTGGGGCCTGCCTTTCAAGGGGTGCCTGAGACAATAGGTTTCCTACAATTGCACCCTGATTCTTGTAAAAGAACCCTATTCCCTTGGAGTCCAGGTCCCATGAAGGGCAGCACCCTTCCCTGCCTCCACATATACTGGTCTCTCTCCCACCCCTTCCTACCAGGAACCAGACTGCAGGGTGGGTCCAGCAGAAGAGTGTTAGCACGTGGAAGAGTGGGAGGGATGAGTGTGAGAGAGATGAAGGACCAAGGAAAACTTAAGGGAAGATTTCTGTTGCTGGGGCCCCAGGCACCGACTTTGTGAGTGTATGAAGTTACCCATCCTCAGGGAGCAACAATTCCCTGTCCGCTGAAGTGAGTTGGACTGAGGGGGTGGGAGGCAGACTACACAGCTTTCCTTGCTTCTCCTTCGCTGCCAAGGAGGACATTTTTAGGAAGAAGACTCAGCCACATGTCTGAACAGTGACAGCTCATGGAAGGAGCCAGGGCCCCCTATCTCTTTCCTCTCAGACCACCCTCACACCACTGCACTTTCTGTCCTCTCTCCTTTCTCTCCACTTTCTCATTCTCCCATTTCTCTTCTTCATTCCAGTTTCTAGGTGAGCCATTTCCCACTTGGAGGCATTGCAATGACCTGCTAAATGGGGAGCTGCCAGGCATCCAAGAGGCCTTACTTGTCCTTGTGTCCCGGCACAGAACGTGGCACAGAGATCACCCAGGCATGGCACAGAGCCTGGTCCTTCCCTTTGCCTTCCGTCCTCTAACGTGGTTGGCTGCAGGGAACACCATGCCTCCCGGAGCCCTGGACAGAAGGTCTGGAGGAGTTACTGGAGCCCCACTGCCACAGTTCCCTCCTCAGAGTCCTGCCTTGTACCCAGCCCCCTCTGACTTCTTTAAAGGAAATGGGTAGTAACGCTTTCCAGGGGGCGGGTTTTCTGTCCTTAAGCTCCATAGCCATCATCTCTGATTATTATCTAGTTATTTTCCAAGGAAGAAAGGGAACGATGATGGGATTGTTAAACCTTAAACCTGGAAGTGGAGAGCAGGGAGTCAAACGCTGTTAAGTGTGCACCTGGGCCTGGGTTCTTACTGGCTGTGTGACTGTGGGCCAGTCCCCTGAGGCTCTGAGCTCACTAGCCTCCCAGGCAAGACAGGGCTTATAAAACCTGCCTGGTCTTGTTCTCCTGAGCAGGTGAGAAGCTCAGTGAGGTTACATGTAAATGTCATTTTCTAGACAGACCAACCCCTTCATTATACTGATGCGGAAACTGAGGCCCAGGGGAGTAGGTCACTTGCCCAAATTCATCCTGACAACAGGAGACTGTACATGGGGCAAGTTTTTGTCCCAAATCAAAGGATCATGACTGAGTGAGGTAAAGAACAAGAGAAATGTGCAGAACTGTGAGACAGAAAAATGGGTGGGAAAGAGAAGAAAATGAAGCGGAATAAGGGACAGAGACCGACAGCACACACATCAAAATGAGAGGGAGCAGAAACTGATGTGGGCGGGAGGAGGGGAATGGAGGAGCAGCAGGGCAGCTAGATAGATGAATGTGGGAGAAAGATGAAAGCATGATGGAGAGAGAACACAAGGAAAGGAGACAGGAAGAAAGAGGGTGTATGAATAACCCAAAACAAGATGAAGGAGAAAGCTTGGAACAGTGACACCAGATCTTGACTTTTCACTATTCCCTTTCCTTCCCAAGTTGTCAGATAACTCATTGAAGGTTGAAAAATCCCTGAAATGAAAGTCAGTCATCTTGTCTTCATTATGGAAGGGGAAAGATAAGGAAGACAAATGGAAATATTTGATATAAGAGGAAAGTGGGCACTCTCATTGGCTGAGCAACTACTGTGCTCTGTAATTTCAGCTACATTCATTTCCCTTGATGTTCAAAAATGTAATTTACATAGGTCATTTATAGGGGAGCAGTATAGGAAAGGGCATAATGACCTCAGAAGTTGGAAATGGCTCATCTGGAGTCCAGAGGAAGCAAAGAGAAATGGAAATATGAGAAAGGAAGTAAAAACAAACAACCAACAGCACAAGACTCAAGGAAGAAGCCAAATGGTGCGGTGGTGTGTGCTTTGCTCCAAGGGGAAGGACTGTGGGGTGGGGAGGGGAGGACCATCCACCAATGACTTCCCACCTTTGGGAGGCCGGGTCTGCGCAGGAGGGCTTCTGCTCCGCATCGGCAGCTGGGCAGCAGAACTGGTGCAGCACGGTCTCATTCCTGAGGGCAGAGCAGAGGAAGAAGTCAGAGCTCGGCCTGGACAGGGTGGGCCTGGCACTGCTCTCTCACACCAAGGCCTTCCTGCCCTGAAACCTTGCCCCTGTGTCACTAAAGTCGCCAGCATGGATGCTCTGTCATCGAGGCCCAATTCAAACACCACCTCTTACATGCAGTGCCCTGACTTTCTGCCAAGGGAACTCTTCCCCCTCAGCAGGCTCCTCCAGTTGTAGGAGCCATTTTTTCCCTCTGTCTTGTATCATTATCATGGTTCTTTATTACCCTATTCCCCACTAAGGTTCAGCAAGGCAGAACTAATAATTGTATTTTACCACTTTATAATGTTTACTCTATGGCACATATAATTTTAAGCACTTTGTCTACCCACCTGTGATGCACAGAATTGCATAGGGTAAACATTTCAAAGCTGATCATATGCAAAGGTACAAAGCACTCACACAGAGACCTTAGTGTTGCCAGCTGAAAATCCAAGGTATGGTGCTTGATGGATTTGTTTGACAGGAATGGAAAAGCAATCCGGGAAGCAGAGACCTGGGCTCCAGCGCCAGCTGGCCAGCTGTGTGACGCCTAGTTCACCTCTTCCGGCTCTCAGTTTATTCATTAGTGAAATAAGGGAGTTGAATTAGAGAAGTGGTTCTCAATCCTGGCTGCTTATTAGAATCACCAGGAGATTTAAAATCGACCCCTGCCTGGGCCCTACCCCCAAGGACTGACTCAAGTGGTCTGGCCTAGCTTGGGGGGGGGCGGGGGGGCGGGGAGGGAGGGAGCTGGGGAGTACCAGGACTTGTTAGAGGTTCCCAGGTAATTCAGCAGAATTGAGAGCAATTAGACTACATAATTTCTAAGGTCCCTTCCACCTCTAAAATGCTGTGATTCTAATATCCACTGAGACCCAGCTTGGGATTTAATATTGAAATTATTTTTTTTTCTTAAGTGATACTGTCCATTGCCTTCTCTCTCTTAGCAAGCAGTCACTCTGCTGGGCGTTATGGAGTCAGAGAATGTCAGACCTGGAAGGGCCCCGAAAGATCACCTGAAAGAGATTTTTAAATTTCTTTAGCTTCAGGACACTTTGTCCAAAACCCAGTCTGTACTGGAAGCTGCTAAATCTGGCTCTCCTCGTGGAAGAAAACACTGTTGAAGCCTACCTTAGAAAAAAATAAATTCCAGAGAGACTGCATGTTTAAATGAGAAAATAAAACAAGGGAAGATAAAGAAGGAACCTTAGGAATATTGCCTACGTGTTAAGGAGGCTTAAAACAAAACAGGAAACGGAAAAGCCAGTCAGAAAAAGATAAACATGCCTGACAACACAAAATAAAAACATCTAGTATGAAAAAAGATACCCTATTAAATCAAAAGAAAAATGACAGAATGGGAAAATATATTTGCAACACATGTGACAGAAAGCACGTTAATATCCTACTTTGAACTCCTGCAAATTCGTAGTGCAAAGGCAAACCCAGTTAAAAAAAAAAAATGTGGGCATAGGATATGAATTCCAGTTGACACAAGAGGAAATCCAAAGACCTGGTGAATATAAGAAAAGATGCACCACCTTATAGTAAACAGGCAAATGCCAATTAAGGGAACACTGAGAAACTATTTCCCATCCCCCAGACTGGCAAACACGAAAAGGACTAATAAGTGCAAGTGCTGGTGGGTATGCGGGGCGAGTGGTGCTCTCATCCATTACCTGTGTAGGTGTGAATTTTTACAGCTGTTTGGAAATCAGAAAGAACACAGGTCTTCTGACCCAGCAATCCTACCTCTGGAATTTTATACCCTAGATAAGCAAGTACCAATTTATGAAGGTATTTTTAGAAAATGTTGTGGCAGCCTTATTTTTTATAGGACAGGGTGGGTGAGCATGGAGGGGAGAGAAATAAAACCACTGGAAATAACCCGAACCCCAATCAATCAGGGAATGGTGGTTGAGTAAACTGTGACAGCTTCATCCATACTATGGAATTATGTGCTATATATCTTGGCCTGGTTTGATTTCCACAATAAATGGCTAAATGAGAAACGAAAGTTGCAGAGAAATTATATAGTTTTGTAAAAATAAATATTAACCCTTCTCCCCCAAATGCAAATTCTATACATTGTGCTATATCCATATATGAGTGCATATATAACTAAGCTGTTAACATTGGTTATCTCAGCAAGATTAAAATGGGGAGGGGGAAGAGTGTAGGTATAAAAAGGAAAAGGAAAAAATAGTGTAATGTTAACTGAAAAATTTAAATATAAATTCCTACTTATGCTATTATTATAAATACATTAAAATTGAATATGTACCTGAACAAGGACTAGCAAGTGTCAGGAACCAATACAAATATTAATATCACTTCAGAATGAAGCAGGGGCAATTTTATGTTGGATTTTTATTAATTCAATAGATTAGTAACTATAGACTATGAATAATCTATAGATTACAGATTAATATTTACTACAACTAATATAGCTTTTTTAAAGGGCAATGAAGCAATAATTGAACCTGACCCCTCATTTTACAATTGAGAAGGCTGAGGCCTAGAGTTGGGGAAGTGACTTGTCTAGAGTTGTTCCCTGACCAAAGTTCAATCTTCCAGTCAACCCTACCATTCCCCACCGGCCCAGGAATTCTGGGGCAAATCAGAGCCTTTAGAGAATTGTCTTGTGATACCCTGAGGGCCACCTGGCATGAGAAAAGGGGGAATGAGGCAGGAGGAGACAGGGCAGATGGGCTCCAACGCCAAACAGTGGAGCGGTAGACCCAGGTGTGTAGCTAAAGCAGAGAACCTACCCCTTCACCCCAGTTGCTACTACCAAGTGCACCTCTGCCCCGAGAAGATTCAGAATTCTGGCAAAAGCCCTTGAGAGCCTAGGCGAAGAGGCACAGCCTATTCCTCACCCGCCACCCTCGCATTTCAAGAAAGAGAGTGCACGCAGACACCATCACAAGCTGCTTGATCCTGCCCATTTCTGAGAAGCATGCTCCCCGGGCACTGAGGCGGGCTCCAGAGGGTTTTCCCAGACCCCCAGACTCAGCTGTGTTGGCCCATGCATTGGGGGTGACATAAGCCTGAATGTCCCCAAGTCTGTCCACACCTCAGGCTTGGGATGGCAGTGTTATTGGGGGTTGTACTCTCTTTTGTGGTTCTTGCTAATGTGACCCCTCAGGACAGTCCAGCTGAGAGGAGAAGCTTGCCTTCAGCCCTTCTCCAGTTTCTCCTCTATCCACCTCCTGTCCCATGGGCCTCCTAAACCTGGCGTGGAACCTCTCTTTTTGCCTTCACTTGGGGTTTCATTCATAATGATTTATAAGTCCTATTCTGCCCACCTCTGATCAGTCTGGCCACCTTTCCTACCCAAGGTCATGGTCCAAGTGCCCTGACCTGGGCAAGTCTTAGCTTAAGTTGGCTGAATATTGCTTTTAGCCTCCCAGACTCCCCTTCCCTCCATCCCAGAGGAGAAACCTAACAAAGGGACCCAAAGAATTAACTGCCATTAAAAATAAAATTGGAGCCCTGACCAGTGTGGCTCAGTTGGTTAGAGTATCAGCCTGTGTACCCGAGGGATGTGAGTTAGGTTACCAGTCAGAGCACAAAACTAGCTTGGCGGTTCCATCTCCAGTCAGGGCGAGTACAGGAGGCAACACTGATGTTTTTAACTGTGAGAAAAACATCAGACCAAACCAAATTAAGGACACTACAAAATATCTGGCCAGTATTCCTCAAAATTCTCAAATTAATGAAAACCAGAAAAGAGCTACAAACAATCACAGACCAGAGGAAACTAAGATGTGATGACTGTCACATGACCCTGGATGAGATCCTGGAACAGGAAACGCCTATTAGTGCAAAACTAATAAAAACAAAGTCTAGAGTTTTGTAGATGGGTAAATAGATGATAAAGTTGTGGCAGCAAAATGCTAATAATTGTATAAATTTTTTTGCATTTTTCTTGATTTCAAAGAGGAAGGGAGAGGGAGAGATATAAATGTCAGTGATGAGAGAATATCATTGATTGGCTGCCTCCTGCATGTCACCCCCATTGTCGATAGAGCCCAGAACCCAGGCATGTGCGCCCTGACCTGGAATCAAACCGAGACCTTCTGGATCATAGGTCGATGCTCAACCACTGACCCACACTGGCAGGACTAATAATTGTATTTTACCACTTTATAATGTTTACTCTATGGCACATATAATTTTAAGCACTTTCCATGTATTAAGTTGTTAATTCTTGCAAAAACATCCAACAAAACTTTCTCACCACTATGCAGATGAGGAAAATGAGGCATATTGAGTTTGTGAACTGCTGAATATTATACATTCAACATATGCTGCATTTCTTATAACAACTTTTAGGGTATGTTTTATAGTCCACCCCCTCCCTCCCTTTTTTGAGAAAACTGAGACTCAGAAGAGGTAAGTGCTTTGCCTAAGGTCGTACAACTGGTTAGTAGGAGAGCCTAAACCCCAGTCAGACTTTGGAATCATATAACCCTCAGCTCACCCCTGCGTATGAGACTGGGAAGGGCTTTCTCAGGGCCCCCATGTTGCACTGTTCTGGAGGCATCATCCACTTTGTGGTCTGTGGGGTTCACAGCCTAAGGCTGTGGCCCTTGGGAATTATGGATCTGGAGGGAACCCAAGGATTTAGGCAATGGAAGAGCACCTCTGAAGAAGGAACATGGCCTATTCTGAGTTCTTGGCTCTTGAAATTCCAAAGGAGGGAAGTTTGTGGTACCCAGGCCATTCTTAATTCCAGGGCCCATGATTTTAGGCAGGATCCAGCTCTTTCTGGTTTTAGTGGTCTCAAGTGCCCCAAACTGATGAATATTGAGAGATAGCTAGATTGTAGGTGGGTGTGGTGAAACCTAAATCTGGAGCAGCCCCCTGACCCACAAAGAGGAAAGTGATATGTGGCCATTCCCTGGTCCTGCTGGGGGTGGTGGGCTGGGGAGGAGAGGAGTAAAGTGAGGAGCAGCTGACTCAGGGAATTTCAGACATCACCCAAGTATCATGAGGGTTAAGGGTCCTCAGAGAAGGCATTGTGGACCTGAAGGCAGAGGGGTACCTCAGGCTTAGCCAGAAAGGGACCCTTTTTCTTAACTAGGAAGCTGGGAAGAGAGTGGTGGTGCTGCGGAGACCTGTGGGGTCAGATGGTGGCGAGAAGGCGAAGAAAACAGTGCTACAAGGAGCTGATCACAGCTCTGCCAGGGACAGTCGGAAACTATGGGGGCCACACACCTATAACTCCCACATCTATATTTAGTTTGAGGCTCAAGATTCCACTTGCAAGGCCATGAGAACAGTTGAGTCGTTTAGAGGAACTGATGATGCGTGCAGTCCTGCCTGGGTGAATCTGGCAGAGGGATGGAGAAGGGAATTCCCAGAAGAAGAATCAAGGAGGAAAAGCCAGGGACTTAGTGAGGCAACTTTGAAGGAAAAAAAAACAAACAACCCTCCGCTTCATCAAGAAGAAGAAGATAGATTAAGCCCAGTCTTTGAAAGGAATCAGTCAGGGAATGTCTCCACAGGCACTGTCTTGAACTCCAGTAAAAGGGAGAAACTTGAAATCATTTCCAGTCACCTCCCCACCCCCATTCATCGTGTACCACCATCACTAGTGCTGGGAGAGCCTGAAGACTGAGTTCCTCCCTTGCCTCCCCCACTTTCTCTTAATTTTTTCACCTCCTCTAAGAAGCCTTCTCTATTTAAACATGATGAACAGGAGGAAAAGATATCCTCATTTCCTCAGAAATCACTGCTATTGCAGCAGGTGGGGGAAGGTGGTGGTTGGGGGTAGAGGGTACATCTACAAAACAACTTTGAAAAATAAGAACAACTTGTAAGACACACTGTGTGTTTTCAAGATTTACAGCAAAGCTACCAAAATTAAGACAGTTTGGTGTTGGCATAAGGACAAACATGCAAAGGGATTGAATCAAATAGAGGGGATGGAAATACAAAGAAACTTGTATTGGTTCTTGAAAGCAGATTGATAACCTTTAGAAAGGAAAATGATAACCTTTTTAACAGTGCTGAAACAATTGGATCTCCATAGGCAAAAAAAAAAAAAAAAAGAACTTTAACCCATGTCTTGCCCCATGTATAAAAATTAATACAAAATAGATTATAGATTTTTAAAAAATAACAGATAACCCAGCCAGTGTGGCTCAGTGGTTGAGCATCAACTTATGAAATAGGAGGTCGTGGTTGGATTCCCTGGCAGGTAGGGCTTGAACCCCAGTAGGGGGTGTGCAGGAGGGGTAGCCAATTAATGATTCTCTCTCCTCATTGATGTTTTTATCTCTCTCCCTCTCCCTTTCTCTCTCTGAAATCAACAAAAAAAAACAACCATTCAGATAAAACTATAAAACTGCCACACAAAAAAAACAAAAAACAAAAAAACATGGAATAAAATCTGGGACTTTTGTTTATGCATAGATTTTCTAGGTATGAAATGAAAAGCACAAACCATAAAAGAAAAAATTTATAAATTAGACTTCATCAAAAATTTAAAATTTTTTCTCTTTAAAAGACACTATTAAGAAAAACAAATAATTCTTTCTTAAATTTCATTTTTTAATTATTGGTGATATTCACTATTATTTTACCCTAGAGGTCTGGGGTCCCGCAGCCTGGCCTGCACCCTCTTGCAATCTGGGACCCTTTGGGGGATGTTGGACTGCTGGTTTCAGCCTGATCCCCACAGGCCAGGCTGTGGGACCCCACCGGTGCACAAATCCATGCACTGGGCCTCTAGGATGCATGTAAGATCTTTGGTTAATCTCTTCCCACCCTCCTCTCTCCCCTCTGCTCCCTGAGATTCATCAGTCTGTTCCATGTTTCCATGCCTGTGCATTGAACATCTGACCCCTAGTGGTTAATGTGTGTCATAGCTACTGGCTGAACAGTCAAATGGTCTTGGTAAAAGTTTAGGCTTTTATATCTATAAACTAGAGGCCTGGTGCACGAAATTCGGGCATGGGGGGGGGGGAAGGGAAGGGTGTCCCTCAGCCCAGCCTGCACCCTCTCCAATCTGGGACCCCTTGAGGGATGTCAGACATCCTTCTCACAATCCAGGACTGCTGGCTCCCAACTACTTGCCTGCCTTCCTGATTGCCCCTAACCCCTTCTGCCTGCCAGCCTGATCGCCCCCTGGCTGCCAGGGGTTCAGAGCAGGGAGGGATGAATAGGTGGGCCACAGGTGATCTTTAGGATAGTGAAACTGTTCTGTCTGATACTACATTAATGGTACATTTGTCAAGACCATAAGATGATCAACACAAAGAATGAACCCTAATGTAAACTGCAGATTTTACTTTTGTTAATAATGTGTCAATAAAGGCTCATCAATTGTAATAAATGTATCACATTAATTTAAGATGCTAATAATAAAAGAAGCTTTAATGTGGTGTGGCCAGGCCTCGGGGTGGCGGCATGGGTCCGGACCCCCTGCTGCCTCTGGGGTGGTCATCGGGACCCCCGCCACTGCTCCAGGTTTGCTGAGGCCAGGCCTCGGGGCGGCGGCACAGGTCCAAACCCCCTGCTGGCTCTGGGGCTTCGATCGGACCCCTGCTGGTCCAGCGGCCGCCTTGGCCTGCTGGAGCGAAGGGGGCCCAGGTGGAGCGAAGGGGGCCCATCTTGGTTGGGGGGTTAATTTGCATATTGCTCCTATTGGCTGGTAGTGTAGTGAAGGTACGGTCCATTTGCATGTTTCTCTTTTATTAGATAGGATGACCTAAAGACTCAAGTAAACATTTCTCCAAAGAAGACATACACGTGATCAATGGGTATATGAAAATATGCTCAAAGTCACTGCTCATCAGGGCAATGCAAATCAAAACTACATACCACATTACCGCATACCTACTAAGATGACTATTATGAAAATAAATAAACAAAAGGCAACACATGTTGGCAAGGATGTGGAGAAATTGGAACCCTTGCAGACTGTTGCTGCAAATGCAAAATAGTGCTATGAAAAACAGTATGGTGGTTCCTCAAAAAATAAAAATAGAACTACCATATGATCCAGAAATTCCACTTCTGAGTATTTATTTAAAAGAACTGAAATCAGAATCTCGAAAAGATATTAGCACCACAGGATCATTGCACCACTATTCACAATAGCTAAGATTCACAAACAACCTAAATGTCCACTGATGGATGAACTAATTTTTAAAAAGTATATGCATTCAATAGAATGTTATTCAGATTTAGAAACGGAAATCCTCCAATGTGTCATCATATGGATAAAATATGAAGACATACTCAGCAAAATAAACCAGTCACAGAAGGACAAATACTATATCATCCCACTGATATGAAATATCTAAAATAGTCACACTCATAGAATCAAAGACTAGTATGGCGGCTACCAGAGGGTAGGGGAGAGGAGAAAATGAGAAACTGCTAATCAATGGGCATAAACTTTCAGTTATGCAAGATGAAGAAGTTCTCGAGATCTGCTGTACAATATTGTGTCTGTAGTTAACAATACTGTATTGTAAACTTAAAGTTTGTTAAGAGGGAAGATCTTGTGTTAGGTGTTCCTACCACAATAAAACAAAATAAAATTAAGAAGTTAAACATCGCCGAAACCTGTTTGGCTCAGTGGATAGAGCGTTGGCCTGCTGACTGAAGGGTCCTGGGTTTGATTCCGGTCAAGGGCATGTACCGTGGTTGCGGGCACATCCCCGGCAGGGGGTGTGCAAGAGGCAGCTGATCGATGTTCCTCTCTCATCGATGTTTCGAACTTTCTATCCCTCTCCCTTCCTCTCTGTGAAAAATCAATAAAATATATTTTTAAAAAAAGAAGTTGAACATCAGTGCTTTAGTTTGAATATTTGTTTCTTGAGTTGTATGACTGAAATGTGTGGTTTCCACCTTGTGAGCACCTGAGCCCTGCCAGGAGAGTAGGAGTGAGAGGGAGCTGGTTCGGAGTTAATACAAGGAGTGCACAAATACTTATGCACACTAAGCATTGCCTGTAAATTAAATACCGTATTTTCCAGCGTATAAGGCAACTGGGCGTATAAGACGACCCTCAACTTTTCCAATTAAAATATACAGTTTGGGATATACTCGCCATATAAGACTACCCCTCTTCCAACACACACCAAATAAAAATAAAAAAAACATCAGATTTGATTTCAATATGGTAATTTTAATTCAAATGCTTGTGACATGCAGGTACTTAGAAGGAAAACTGTCACTTATAAACATAAGGCTGTTTGTCATCAAACATGTAAACATAAAACAGTGCAAGTGGATTAAACTTTTCCTAATTCACTCTAAAGTTGAAAGGAAAGATAAGACAATAAACCCATGGGAGCTTCCATGCTGTTTGTTTTCTAAGCTGTCAACCAAACTGGAACTGATGATGATAGGAGGAAGATAACAAACAATAGAGAGCAAGTGCCGGGCAAGTCCCTGGCAAATTAGCAACGCCCATCATAACTGCAAGCTACGGTATTTTTACACCCGGTGTATAAGATGACCCCCCGACTTTTGAGAAGTTTTTCATGGGTTAAAAAGTCATCTTATACGCCGGAAAATACGGTAAGTGATATATCATACACACATATGGATGGTGTATTCTAAATGGATGCAGAAGAATTAGTATCAACAAAATAAAGATTGATGTTATAAAACAGCAACATTAACTGGTAAATGGATAAAATTGTAGTACATCTATACAATGGAATACTAGTGAGCAATAAAAAGGGATAAGCTACACATGCATGCATCAACGTGGATAAATTTCAAAAGCATTATACTAAGTGAAGGAAGCTAGACACAAAAGTCTACTCATTGTATGATTCCATTTATAGAACACTCTAAAATAGAAAAAACTATAGTAATAGAAAGCAGATCAGTTTCATTGATATAAGGGAAGTCAAACTACAAAGGAAGAAGGGGACATTTGGGGTGAGGAAAAGGTTCTGTCACTTGATTGCACATGGTTACACAACTGTAGACATTTGTCAGAGCTTATCAAACTATACACTTAAAATGGGTAAATTTTATTATATATAATTGTACCTTAATACAACTGACATTTTCAAAAGACCAAAATCTTTTTCTTCCCCTTTTCACTTCTTGATACTCCAAGAGGCTTTAGAATAATTTTTCTAACTTCCCTCCTCCCATTTCTCCCCAGATCGTGTAATTATTAACCCCACTCCAAGCAGCAGGGGAACACACTGCATTTTCCCTTCCTTCCGACTGCTAGATTGGATTTTCAGAGACCAGATGGCTCATGACTGAGCCAAAGGCGTCCAGGAGGCTAGAAACTAGGACAATGAGAAAATCAGGGGTTGGGATGGTTGAATGGAAAAAATGTGGACCAGGGCCTAGGGGCTGAGAATCCCTGGAAGCGCAACAGTGCTAAGGAGATGGAGATCCTGCCCCACTCCACCACCTTCAGGAGCGTCAGGCCAGTCTGGTAAATGGGGCTCTTATTCCCGCCTGGTTTCTTTCACTGAGTTGTGGGGACTCAGTAAGACTTTTAATGTGATACTGCCTCTGGAGAAACACAAAACAAAATCAACCCTGCATAGATTCAAAACCTTATCGTGACTATTACTGATATTATTAGTCTTGCCACCATGGAACTCAGCAGAGACCTCTGAGGATGTCATCTTGAAGTCCTTCTCTCTAGTCCCACCCCCTCCTCCAGGCAGGCCTGGGGGCTGTGAGGGTAGATCTCCTTTGCTCATTGGTAGAATCTGCCACTGCATGGAATCTGGTCTTCCACAGGAAGTTTTGGAAAGATCTTAACAAGGCTGGTGATGACAGCTGTTCCAGCAACCAGAAGTAAAAGGCAACAGAAAATATCACCCTGGAGGCATCCAGGTCCGGGAGGACAACCGGGCTCAGCTCATTGCTCAGTCCTGACAAAGTCTCAAATCTCCGAGGGGACCTCACACTCACCTAGATTTGCTTCTTTCATTCTCTGCTCACTTTCTTTTGGGAGAGTTTTAAAGGTCACCTAGTCCATGCCCCCAAGAAATAGACGGTTACAGACTCCTAGAGAGAATTCCTGCCTCTCCTTTGCAGAGAGCCTTTCCCTGAAAGCATGCTGTAGGCTCTTCGGCTGTCCATATGAAGAGAACGCTTTTGGTCTTGTGGTACCCTGTGTTTCTCTCCTGTGTTCTCAGGAGCCCCACCACCCTAGGGGTTGCCCCAGGAGATACTCTGAGGTCAGAGGAAAGTGGAGAGGGAGGGCAGGGCATAGGACCTTACATTGCAACCCATGCAGCTCTGGTTTGGTCTGTTTTGCCTACAAGGGATGCCCATTTGGCTTAAGTTGAAGATAAAATTTTCTTGTTTTTTGTTTAAAAAGAAAAAACAGCTGGGAAAGTATTCTTCTAACCCAGTGGTTGGCAAACCGTGGCTCATGAGCCACATGGCAGCTCTTTGGCTCCTTGAGTGTGGCTCTTCCACAAAATACCACGTTTTAGCAAAGGCCAGCTTAGGAATACCCTAATTAAGTTCATAACAATGTACCTACCTATATAGTTTAAGTTTAAAAAATTTGGCTCTCAAAAGAAATTTCAATTGTTGTACTGTTGATATTTGGCTCTGTTGACTGATGAGTTTGCTGACCATTGTTCTAACCCAAAGCCCTGTTACTGCAGCTACTGCAGCTCCCTAGATCTCAGCCAATCACACCTCCTCTTGGGGGGTGGGGAGCTGCTGGCCACCTTTCAGGCAGTGTCGCCCTGTCCTCTCTCTCATCGCCTGGAGGAAGACCTCTTAAGTACTCCTACCTGACTCTTCTGTACAAATTCTGCCGTGGTTTCCTCATCAGTAAAATGGGGTTAGTAACAGAACTTCAGTGTTGTTTTGAGGATGAAATAAGTTAAAACGTGTAAAGCACTTAAGAGAATTTGGCACATAGTAAATGCTTAATAAATGTCAGCTGTTATTAATATCTTATTTCTGCCAGTCTTGCCTCTCTCCCTTTGATCTTAGGGGAGAGGTGCTCCCTCTTCTCCAAGCCCCATCCAGTGTCTTCTGCTCTTCATCCTTTGTCCCCTTCTGTCTTCAGTGCTGTCATTCTCATAGGCCTTTTCTCTTCAGCATATAAATATGCTCAAATCTCTCATCCCAAACTACTATTTTTCCCTACAACTCTTCCCGTCGTTCTTCAGCCAGCCTTTTAGGAAGAGCTGTGTCCAGGGACTTCTTCCATCTGGATCTCCTGCCAACTTGCTGGAATGCAGTTCTTCCCCCAGGACTCTTACTGGGGAAGTCCCCAAGGATCTAGTTGCCCAACCCAGTGGAATTTATCAGTTCCTAATGGACTTTTCTGTAGTTATTGATTGACCAAACCTTCCTTCTTGTAACCTTCCTCCCTTGACTTCCAGGGAAGTTCCCTGCCTGCTCCCTTGCTTTCATGGAAATAGGAGGAAATCAGACACCAGGCTGAGAGGAGCCCAAAGAAGTTCACAGAGAGGGGCATGTGGGAAGGAGCAACCACCACCAGCTCACCAGCCATTAGATGACCATCCTGAAACCAAATCCTCCAGCCTTAGTCAAGCCTCTCCAGCTGATACCACGTGGATTTTTGCTGTGAATAACAAGCTGATTTCTTTTTCTTTTTTAAAAAAATATTTTTTATTGATTTTTTACAGAGCGGAAGGGAGAGGGATAGAAAGTCAGAAACATCAATGAGAGAGAAACACCGATCAGCTGCCTCTTGCACGCCCCCTACTGGGGGTGTGCCCACAGCCAAGGTATATACCCTTGACCAGAATCGAACCCGGGACCCTTCAGTCCGCAGTCCGACACTCTATCCACTGAGCCAAACCGGTCTCGGCAATAACAAGCTGATTTCTAAGCAAAGCAGATACTGATGCATAAGTTCCAGGACAGTTGGAGGACACTAAGTTGGGGCGCTTTATTGGGCCTCTCATAGTGGATTATAGTTGTTGGTCTGTCTCCCCAACTAGACTATAAGCTGCTTCAGAGAGAGACATCTCTACATCAGATATTGACTGACACCTATTAGCCCTGTGAAGTAGGTATCATTGTTGCCAGTATTCCCTTTTCACAGATAAGAAAATTGAGGCTGAGGAGAAGGAAGTGGCTCTGCTTAAACTGCAAAAAGTGGGCCCCATCCCCTTTTCACAATTCCTGAACAAGGTGCCAAGGCACACTTTCTCCACACACACAAAAAAAATCCTATCTCCTTCTTAGTGTCTCCCCACAGAGCTCAGAAGACAATGATCACTCCATAATTACTTGTCCCATTATTTACTGACCACACTTACTACCTGCCAGGAACTTGACATACAGCAACTATAACACAAGAGTTTTACAGATGAGTAGTAAAATTTAGTAACAGGGTCAAAGGCACACTGCTAACTAGAGGCTGAGGCAGGAATTGAATCCAGGCCAGGTCCCAGGCCCCACATTATTCTATATCCACAGAAGAGGCTTGGTATAGAGTGGGCCAAACAAGAGGCCCGGGTTCAGAGAGATCTGGCTGTGCAGTTTGGAGCTTGTCACTTGAGCTCTCTTAGCCTTTGCCCTTACCGGTGAAGTCCACTAGCTCACTGTGCTGTTTTGAGTGTCATAAGAGGTAACCAGCCTGAAAGCTCTATGAGTGATGCAGGATGCAGGCAGCATGGGGTTGCTAGTTGTTACTGCAATGGCCCATCTCATGGACCACCCCCATGTCCATTTTTAAATCAGATTATTTCTTGCTAGTGAGTTGTCTGAGATCTTTATATATTTTGGATATTAACTCCTTATCACATATATGATTTGCAGATATTTTCTCCCATTCCATCGGTTGCCTTTGCATTTTGTTGATGTTTTCCTTTGCTGTGCAGGAGCTTTTTAGTTTGATTTTTGCCTTTGTGGCCTATTACATTCCTTATCACATTCACCAGAGTGGTGGGCACACAATGCTGTCTCTTCCTTTCATTACAGCACTTCACAGTTTATACATCATTTTCTTTTCATCTTTGTACCACTTGTGGGTTGCACCCAGGTACTCCCCTTTGCAGAGATGTGACCTGGTTTTCCAGTGGCCACCCAGCGTGGATGGAACCAGTATTGCACTGAGGTCCTCAGGCCCTTGGAGTGCTCCATCATGGAGCAGTGAGGGAGAAACAAATACTGGGAGGAGGAAATTCACCAGGCTCTTTCTCAAACCACAGGAGGGTAGCACAGTTCCACGGGAAGCTGGCAGGTTATAGGTTTGGCCACTGGGATGGCTCTGGAACCTTAGACAGATTATCTGACCTTCTTCAGCCTCAGTTTCCCCAACTGTAAAGGGGAGGTCATAAAAGAAACTATCTCATAGGGTTGTTATGAATATAATCCATGTCATGCTTAGTATACAATATTAGTACATAACAGGGCAACATAGAACATCTGGAACACACACTGGTATGAGGCACAGGAAGTCCAGTGTTCAAAGCCCAGTTTTTAGTTAACAGCTTGGTCTGCCCAAGCCTCAGTTTCCTTACCTATAAAATAGGGTACTGTTTGCATTTACATCCAAGTGTGATTGTGAGGATTAAATAAGCAGAAATATCTAAAGTGTTTAGAACTGTGCCAGGCCCAGTTAGTCTGCCCCTGCTGCTCCTAGACCCAGAGTTCCTCGCCCTCAGCCCTGGAGGTGAGTACTCAAAAGCCTGACAACAATGCTGTGCATATAGCACAGCTTCTATCTATATTTGAATTTTATGATTAGGATACAGGCTAAAGTGGATGGAAGTCTCAGTCAGAGATGCCTGGCTGCCCCAATCTCCAAGTCTCCCAATTCTGCCCACTCTTCAGGGCCCAGCCAACGACATTTCCCCTGCAAAGTCTTCCCTTGCTCATGCCATGCCCACACCTCCTGCCCCTGCCCCTGCCCTGACCAGGCTGGAAGCACGCACCTCCGGACTCCCACAGCAGCCTCCCTGCAACACACACAGGCTAAAACATCGTATTGCCAATGTCTATATGCATGTTGCACCTCGCTATACTAGAGTGAGCTTTCCAGGACACAGCCATGACTGTGACCAATTCATGTCTACATCCAGTACAGATGTAGCCTGGCTCGTGACAGCAGATACCATTTATCAACTCAATGCTTGAATAAGTCTCTATTTCTGAGGATGGTGGAGAGAAATGGGGATTAAACAATGAAACAGGGACATGCGTGGAAAAAGCCCATGTATGTACCACAGAAACAACATCATCATATATGCATAGCAGTGTGAAAGCCCTTTCCATACATTTCCTTATTTTAATCCTCATTTTACAGATGAAGAGACTCAGAGAGACCAGGACACTTGCTTAATATCACACCGATTTGGCATCAACCTGGCAGTCTTGGGGAAACTTAACTCAGACCAGGAAACTGAGCCTATAACTCGAGTGTGTCAGGAGGACCCCAGCTCCTCCTCGCCACACTCACCACCCCAGCCCAGCCCTAGAGCCGTCAGGTTTCCTCAGTCCCCACACTCTATGCTGCCCTCTCCCCTTCCTGCCCAGTGGGTGGCACTGCCAGCAACCTCAGAGCCATTTAGCTGCCTAGCTCAAGTCTATTTGTGTAAAGTCCAACACCTTTGTAGGCGGTCAGGAGGGTGTCAGCACCAGGCAGGGGTGGCTCAGCGTGAATGACAGGACTGGAGCTTGGCTGCCCTTTGCCAGCTTCCTTCACAAGAGATCTCTTTATTACCTGGCAGGCAGGTAGCTGGCTGCCAGTTTGAGAGGACAGATCAAGGCCATCTGGCCCACGAAGCCTCAGAGGCTGCTTTACACTGTGGTCTACCTCAGGATGCCAGAGCAGCAGCCCACATGGCATCACTCCCACACCCTTAATCAATGGTGAGCATGCATTGCTTTTCCAGGGATAGCAAAGATAAGTCCCGATCAATAATAATGACTGCATTTGTGCAGTAGTTCTGATTTATGGGAAATGGTAGTAATATTATTATCCTATCTAATAAAAGAGTAATATGCAAACTGACTGTACCTTCGATACACCCACAAGCCACGCCCACAAGCCAATCAGGAGCAAATAAACCCCAATCAAGATGTCTGTGGCCACTGAAAGCAGGAGGAAGGCTTGGGTTTCCCCAGCAATGGAGGAAGTCAAGCTTTCTGCCTGCCCTTGCCAGCCTAGGCCTCCACTCAATACTACAGAGTTTTAATTATAGAAGATATATCCCAACAGAAATGGCGGCAGCCATGGAGCTGGAGAGAGCAGAGGTTAGGGTTGCCTGGGAGAAGGAAGAAGCCAAGCTTCTGCAGCCCTAGTACCTAGGCCTCAACTCTAGGCTACAAAGTTTCAATTACAGAATTTAAATAAACTCAAACAGAAATGGCTGTTGCCATGGAGCGAGCAGAAGACTTGGCTCTGCTCCAGGCTACAAAGTTTCAATTGTTGAACAAATTAATCCCAGATCCCAGGGCTTCCACTTGGGTCACTGGGGGGCATGGCCGGCCTGCAAACCACCACAGGCTCCCAAGGGAACCCCCACCCTGATCTGGGACACCCTTCATGGCAAACCAGCTGGCTCCCACCCATGCACCAGCCTCTATCCTATCTAATAAAAGAGTAATATGCAGATTGACCATCACTCCAACACACAAGAGGGCTGCCCCCATGTGGTCAAAGATCCTGCCCCCATGTGGACACAAGATGACCATCACAAGATGGCCAGCAGTGGAGGGCCATTGGGAGGTTCCAGGCCTGCAAGGGAGCGCAATTGTGGGTGATCAGGCCAGCAGGGGAGGGCAGTTGGGAGGGACCAGGCCTGCAAGGGAGGGCAGTTGGGGGCAATCAAGCCTGCAGGGGAGGACAGTTAGGGGTGATCAGGCCAGCAGAGGAGGGAAGTTGGGGGCAAACAGGCTGGGAGGGGAGCAGTTAGACATCACTCAGGCTGGCAGGGTAGTGGTTAGGGGGTGATCAGGCTGGCAGGCAGAAGCAGTTACGGGCAATTAGGGAGGCAGGCAGGCGAGCAGTTTGGATCCAGCAATCCTGGATTGTGCCTAAACGGGATTGTGCCTAAACAGGCAGTTGGACATCCCTCAAGGGGTCCCAGATTGGAGAGGGTGCAGCCTGGGCTGAGGGACAACCCATGCCCCCTGTGCATGAATTTCGTGCACTGGGCCTCTAGTCCTATATAATAAAAGCCTAACATGCAAATAGACCAACCGGCAGAACAACTGGTCACTATGATGCACACTGACCACCAGGGGTCAGATGCTCAATGCAGGAGCAGCCCCCAGCCCTCAGGCTCCAGGCCAGCCAAGGCAGGTGCCAGCAGCCCCCACGCCCCTACACACACCCTGATTGTCCCACTGGTTGCTCCATAGATTGGCTCTGATTGCCAGCCAGGCTTAGGGATCCTACCCATGCACAAATTTTCTGCACTGGGCCTCTAGTATATTATAATAATTAATGTTAATATTAATGCCACTTGACTGATGAGCAAGGTTTAATGACTTCCTGAGAACACATAGCTGAGACTAGCCCATGCCCTTCCTTTGCTGTGCGCTGTCCCCAGCACCTACTCTCATACACCACTCAAGCCCACAGCAGGCATCTGCAGGAGAGGTGGCCACTGGGCTGTGAATGGAAGAGGCTTGATCTTGCCCTGTGTAGCAGAGGCAGACTCTTGGAGTTAAACAAAAACATAAAACTTCTTCCAGCCAATCCCCAATCTCACAGCTTCAACCAACCTCCTAGCCACCTGCTTAGTGGACAATGAGTCATGTGTACCCACTCAACTCACGTATCTATAGAAATATCTCTTACTTCTGGTAAACCAGCTACATGCTAACATGCAACATGCTTTTAACACCTGTTTGGAGATGCAGATATTAATAAACATAAACACATGTTTTTTGGTGTACACATACACACACTCCTTAATATGCACACCTCATTTCATGAACACATCCAGAGCTCTCATAAAAATGCACATAGGACCTGAATATACACTTGTTCCTTGGTATCTGCAGACAATTGGTTCCAGAACCCCACATAGACATGAAAAACTGTGGATGCTCAAGTCTCATATATATGTAGTATTTGCATATAACTGGCACACACCCTCCCGTATACTTTAAATTGTCTCTAGATTACTTACAATTCCTAATACAATGTAAATGTTATGTAAATAGTTGTTATACTGAATTGTTTAGGGAATAATGGCAAGAATAAAAAGTCTGTACACGTTCAGTACAGACATAAGCATGTAGGCCTAACTACATAATACACATCAGCAACAACATAACTTTTTTTCCCCCTGCAAATATTTGATTCCTGGTTAGTTGAATCTACAGATGCAGAACCCTCAGATATGGAGGGCCAACTATAGTCCAAGTCTCACACTCAATATAAACTTCTCAAACCTATGCACACACAATCCTGCACACACATGCACATGAGTGTGTGCACAAACTCTTGGATATGTAGATATACATATACATATTTTCACTTACAACCTTGCATGTGAAGGTGTGTACACACATGCATTCACACACAGACAGGACTGAGGCCAATAATATTCTGTCCCCTATGTGAGCCCCCAGAGTATGTGGGCCAAAGAAGGATGTCATGTCCCATGAAGACCTGTAAATCATCCATCTTCTGGCAACATGTGGATGGATTCTGGTGGTCCTCTAGTCCAGTATTGCATGGCATGCAAAGATGAGTGGGCCAAGGGCCAGGCTCTGAGCTGCAGCAGCATGAACAGCTGTTACATGGGCATGGTGCCTAGGGCAAACACTTCCTGCACCACAGGGACCCTCTGTAGAGTGGGGATAGCTATGTCGGGTATAAAAGGCTAAAGTTTGCATGTGAATCTTGAAGACACACTTTAGCTGTGTGACCTTAGTTGGGTCATTTTAACCTTTCTGAGCATCAGTTACCACATCCGTGAAATAGGAATGTGTAGATAAAATGAGATAATAAATGTACATGAATGCCTCGCACATAGCAGAAATTACCAAAATTTTCAGGGTCACCCATTACCTCAGTGTTGCTAAAGCCAGTGGACAGTATTCATTCCTCACCCTGCTCCAGTGTTTGACCCTATGTTCCTGCACTCCTCGCTGAAACACCTCTTGGTCCTCCAGCTCTCCCCCTCCTCCCGGCTTCTATGCCCACCTCTTGACATTGGAATGCTCCAAGGCTCCATCTTTGCTCCTTTTCAATCTTCTTAACTCACTCCTCGGTGGCGTCATCCAGTCTCAAAGTTTTAAAAGCCACTCCAAGTTTATATCTCCAGTCCTTCTGAGGTCTCCACCTGAATACTGAACAGGTATCTCCAGCTTACCATGTCTAAACCTCCACCCCTCTTCATTTTCCCTTCCACAGACTCCCCCAACTCACCTTTCCAATAACTTTGACCCAAACTCTGGGAATCACTCTCAACTCCTCCTCTTTCTCTCACACCCCACATTAACCCCCCAGGAAGTACTATTGCTTCAACTGCTACTTCCATCTCTTATCTGGACTTTGCAACAACCCCCTACCCAATCTTTCTGCTTCTTGCTTTCTTCCACTTTCAGTCTATTCTCAACCCAAACTCAAACAAGCATCTAAAGTTCTCTTTAAGCATTTTCTGTTCAAACTATCCAATTGTCACTTGTTTGTCTTAACTACAAGCCAAACTCTTCACAACAGACTCCAAGCCCCTCCCAGTGTTTCTCAACAAGAAACACTTATTTGGGGCAGGAAAATTCTTCCATGTGGGTACTATCCTGTCTATAGGACCATATAGGTCTAACATAGCCCTTGTCCCCTCAATGCCCGTGGGGCACCACTTTCCCCGCATGTGCCTGGTATTGTTTCACTGTAGCATCTATGCCACAAACATATTCCCCACAAACATTTTCACCCCATAACTAATTGGCTATGAGGCAATCTTGCTGGTAAAAAAAAAAATTACAACAAATAGAGGGACATTAAAAATGAGTAACAAAATGAAAAAGACTTTATTGTGAAATACAGAATGTTTGAATACATTTAAATGTGTGTAGCTTCATGATAATACTGTCTAAATAATTGATTTTATATTTTGGTTGTATCTAAGCACCATCTTCATTCTACACGAAATGTGGATTTAACTCTGTACCCTAAAAGAGGCCCCTCAGTGCCTCTCTTTCTCCTCCCAGTTGTAGTGTTTTTCAAAATAAGAAATCAATAAACTCTTGGGGCAAAACTCTAAAATAATATTAATATTATTTTAGAGGAGAAGAGACAGAGAGAAACATTGATGTAAGAGAGACACATTGACTGTTGCTTCCCACACGTGCCTCAACCAGGGCCAGGGTTAAAGCCTGCCACTGAGGTACATGCCCTTGACCAGAATCAAACCCACAACCCTTCGGTCCACAGGCCAACACTCTAACTGCGGAGCCAAACCAGCGTGGGCAATGCTGCCAACTTTATTTATTTATTTAAATGTTTTTATTGATTTTTTTAGAGAGAGAGTGAGGGAGAGGGATAGAGAGATAGAAACATCGATGAGAGGGAACATCATCAATCGGCTGTCGTCTGCACACCCCCTACTTGGGATTGAGCCCACAACCCGGGCATGTGCCCGGACCAGGAATCAAACCAGTGACCTCTTGGTTCATGGGTCGATGCTCAACCACTGAACCATACCAGCTGGGCAATGTTAGCTATTTTAAAACACCATTATATGTAACTATTTTCTCCACCATTTCCTCAATGAAAAAATAAAACCAACCTAACCAATCAATCTCCTACCTCACCCCAACAAAAAACAAAAGAAACTGTCCAACAGTTATTTTATATTTTTACAGCAAAATTACCTTTCAGGCAATTAGCTATGTGGCAAAAATGTTTGCAGCAAAAATGCTACAGCAAAGATGTCTATGGCAAAGATACTATCATGAAAGTACCTAGGCCCTCCCCCTTAACCTTGCCAGTCATTGTGATAACTAAAATGTCACCACACATTTCTAAACACTGCCTAGTGAATTTGGAAATCCCAGCCGAGAATCTCTACAAGATTTGCTGCATCTCTGCCCTCTCCAACCCTCTCCTACACCCTATTGATGGTTCTGATTTGGCCTCAAACTATTCTCCCTGCACTTCCTCTGCTATCTTACTGGACCAATCAGACAGGCTCCTGTGCTGGGCCTGCGTGCTGGCTGTGGTCTCTACCCGGAAAGTTCCTCCCAATGCAGATAACTCCCTTCTCCAGGTCTTTGCTCAGGCACTATCTTCTCAGTGAGGCCTTCTCAGCACAACCTGTTGGAAATTGCAAATCCCTTGATTCCCATGCCCCACTCTATTTTCCTCTAGAGCACTTAGCCAATCAGGTGTACTATATGTGTTTATTATTAATCTCGCTTATTTTTTTGTCTGTAAGCTTCACGCAGGGATTTGGGGATGTGGGATTCACTGTTGTACCTAGTGGCTGGAACAGTAACTGGTACATAGAAGACAATCAATATTTCTCAAGTGAAAGAAAAGATACAGATGCTATGAACATAAACCTACCAAGAGAAGAAAACAAACACTTTTAAGTCACAGGAATAAATAATTAATTTCATTCTTAGGACTGGAGTATGATCAGCTTGGGGTGGTAAGTAGGGGGGAGAGGCTATGAGAATCTCAGTTTATTTCTCAAATCAGTTCAGGAAAACTTCCTGAAGAAATGGATTTAGGGCACTCCCCTTCAGCTTGTTTTGAACCAGATTATAACACTCTGGCAGTTCCCCAACCCCAGGGCACAAAAGTGAGCCAAGTTAGAAGAGTGTGAAAAAGTTTTCAGGCTGGGAAGCCCACTTCTTCAATCTTATTTCTACTGTAATTTACCTATAGGACACTAAAGCAGCAAGTCTGCAGTTGCAGGACCAAGTTTAAATGGAGCCCTTTGATAATGTTTGCCCACTCTCACCCCTGGATCCTCAGAAAAGCCCACCCCAATGATCACATAGAGGCAAGCCTTCCAAACTCTCAGCAGACAAAAAGAAAGAACCTAGATTCACAGCCATATAATGAAATACTTTGCAACTATTAAAAAGAATGAGGCAGTTATTTTTCTGAAGATGGATGGTGGCTCAACTATAAGATTATGCACACAGCCCACACAGGAACACACCTAGAGTGACCAACTCAGGTGACTGGGGAGGCTGAGGCACTCGGCCCTACAGGACACCTACTACACAAGGCCACTCTACCAATTCCAGAAGCCATAGCAGCTCTACCTAATACATAGAAACAAATGCAGGGAAGCAGCCAAAATGCAAAGACTAAGAAAAATGTCACAAATAAAAGAAATGAAAGCAAGCAAACTACTGGATACGGAGTTCAAAACCAGGGTTATAAAGTCACTCAAGGATCTTCATGAGACTTTCAAGGTTCTTAGTGATGATGTCAAAAGACATGAAAAAGGACCAGTCAGAATTTAATCAAACAGTAACTGAAATAAAGAATAATTTACAAGGATTCAACAGTAAAGGATTCAGAGAATCAAATCAACAATTTGAAATATGAGGAAGCAAAAAACACCCAATCAGAAGAGCAAAAAGAAAAAAATAATCCAAAAATACTAAATAGCATAAGAAGACTGTGAGACAACTTCAAGCACACCAATATTTGCATCATGGGATTGCCAGAAGGAGAAGAGAAAGCAAGATACTGAAAACCTATTTGAAGAAAAAATAATGACAGAAAACTTCCCCTACCTGGTGAAAGAAATAGACTTATAAGTCCAGGAAGCACAGAGTCCCAAACAAGAGGAATCCAAAGAGGCCCACACCAAGACACATCATAATTAAAATGCAAGGGTTAAAGACAAAGAAATAATCTTAAAAGCAGCAAGAGAAAAACAGTTACCTTCAAAGCAGTGCCCACTGTAAGGTTTATAATGCAGGAAACAAAACACACAGAGAGTCCAGGCGATTGGAGGGGGTTTTCATCTTGCGCTCCCGCTGGTCCGAGGGTGGACCAGGGAAGTTCGTACCAAGAGGGGGCATCGGTATTACTTTTATACAGCAATTTAGTGTCCGGAGGGCAGAGGGCATGAAAGGTGGGGGATTTTTGCCTCAGGAAGGGGGGGGGGGAGTCTAGGAAAGCTAGGAAGGCACCAGCTATCTCTGTATCTCTGTCACCATCTACCTTACCATGCAAGCTTCCCCTCTGGACTTCCCACCTACTGCCTTGGCCTAACACCCACATGACTGTCAGCTGATTTCTCAACAGAAACTTGGCAGGCCTGAAGGGAGTGGCAATAAATATTCAAAGTTATGAATAGTAAGGTCCTACAATCAAGATTACTCTAATCAAAAAAGCTCTCATTTAGAATTGAGGGTAGATAAAGGATAAAGAGCTTCACAAACAAGAAAAAACCTAATGGAGTTCATCACCACTAAACCAGTATTACATAAAAGGTTGAAGGGTATTCTTTAAGAAGAGATTAAAAAATATGAACAATAAAATGATAACACACACATATATACCAACAATTGAACCTAAAAATCAAAATAAATGAATGAGAAATCTAATGAACAAAATAAATGGCGACTAAAATATAATCAGAGGCATGGAAGCATAGAACGGATTGACAAATCTCAGAGGAAAGGGGGAGTGGGAGTGGGAAGAGATTAACCAAACATCTTACCTATGGACACAGACAGTAGCGTGGTGAAGGGGTGGGGTGGGAGCTAGGTGAAAGGAGGCAATGGGGAGGTAGGGAAACATCGTAATATTCTCAACAATAAAGACAGATTATTAGTGGGGGGGAAGCAAGGTGAAGTACAGTGTAAAATATACTACCACTTGTGTAAAAGGAAATACATGTGTGTGTGCATGCACATACACACTTAAATGTATAAAGAATTCCCTGGAAAGATACATGAGAAATTGCTAACATTGGTTACTGGTGGGGTGTCAGTGGGGGTGAGTGGTTTGAAATGGTGGGGAGATACTTTTCATTGTAAACTTTTGCATCTTGTAAATTTTGTACTATGTCAATATATTACCCACTTGAAAAGAGTGAATTAAGTTTTTAAAAGAACATAACCAGGTTGACAAAATAAAAACCAATAGATCCTTGCAAACAGTTCTGCATTTTTTAATGTTATACTGCAAGCCACCTGTAAAACTATAGGGGCCTGGAGTCAGAGAACAGAGTCCTTCAAGTAGAAGGAGCCCAGGTGCTGGCGACTAGGTCCAGCAGGTCATAATAAATGCGAGAAGTCCTCAAAAGGTTGAATGGACTCTCAGCAGGGCTGCAAATCTGCATGTTGTTACCTGCTGCAGGAACAGCTACAGGCAATTCCCCCAACCTGGTGGTCCTTTACTGTTTGCCAAACCCTACCTTTGGTATGTATAAAGGCTCTGCTACAGGAGAAAATGTGTGACTAAAGAGCCTTGGGTCTGGAGATTCAGAGAGTTTAGTCACTAAAGCTAAGCCTCTCCTGGCTCTCCCAAAATGCCTCCCAAATTTGTATTTCATGTCTATTCGCTTTATTCAATTTACGTCGCTGCCCTTCTCCAGATTCCTGAAACCTTAATGTGGAAAGACCCTAGCACCCAGGGGCTTTAGCTGATGGGTCCCTTCTTGGTGTGAGGCACCAAGTGGGTTCCTAGGCACCAATCACCATTCAAAGCCAGGTTGGTCAGAATTTGCCTGGTTGAGGCAGGAGGTTAAGGGGTGGTCTGGCCATACCCCTGGATGGAAGGGCTCTCTTCTGGCTCCTGTGTCAGGGGAGCAGCGATAAGGAGGCACAGCAACCCACAAAGCCACAACGGCATGAAGTGATGGGCTTAGGTTTGTTCCCCTCGAAGGGAAAAAAAAAAAAAAAAGACTAGGGGAGGGGAGATAGTGGACAGAAAGGCCAGGGAAGGAGGTATGGCTGTCTTCAAATATTTGAGGGGCTACCAAAGAGGAAAAGAAGAGTTCTGTTCCGAGTCCTCTGGATAAGGCAGTGTTCTCTACCTTCAAAAGCACTTTCTGGCTCCGTTCTTGCCAGAAGGATCCCAAAATAATAGCAATTACTCTAGTTGGGAGTCCTTACAGTGTGTCTGGTTTACTTGGTGTTTTGCTGGCATTACCTCTTAATTTTCACAGCAATCCTACCAGGTTAGTACGAATTGTATCCCCATTTTACAGATAAGAAAACCAAGGCTATCACTCGTCAAGAACACAGTAAATACATGACTGAGTCAGGATTCAAACCTAGTATCACACTCTGAACTATTATGCTTCATCATAGGTTGGCTTAGAATTCTAAGATCATGTGACCCATTAAATTAAAATATAAGTATGGGGGTACTAAAAGCTGGGCTTTTCTTGCAAAGGTGTCTTGGAAACAAGGAAGGCTGTGAAAAGTGGATACTGAGAAGTTGACCTCGGGGACACCATCCTGGTCCGTGACCTTCTTAGCCGTCTGGTCTCCCACCTTCTTCAGAGGGAATCCACTAACAGCAGCCTGAGCTGGGAACACGGAGGCGGGTGTGTGTGTGGGGCGGGGGGGGTAAGGGGGGAGGGGGCTTGGCAGGAGCGTACGTCAGCCTAGAGGGCCCGCACCCCTGCGGAGCCAGGAGGCCGCCAGGATCCCAGGCCAGCGGAGGCGGGAGTCGCAGGGCTAGGTGGTGACGCAGCACGGAAGCCCCTTCCCTCCCCGGGTTCCCGGACCGGCGCGGAGGCGGCCGCGGTGGCGGCGCGGGGGGAGCTCTCAGACGCCGTGGGCGGGCGGCGTGCGCGCCGGGGGGGCCGGCGAGGGCGCTAGGGCGGAGAGAGACCCGGGGAAACAGCCACAGTCGGCAGACCGCCTTACGCCGGGGCCAGGGTAGCGCGGGTGGGGCGGGAACCCAGGGGAGCTCCGTGGACTCGGGAAGCCGGGCGGAGGCGCCGCGCCCCTCCTCCTTCCGGCCCCCGCGCACGCCCACTGCCGCGGGCCGCCGCAGCCTCAGCGCCCGGGGGGACGCGGGGCGGGGCGGGGCCGGCGCCAGGGCTGCGCATCCCGAGCGTGTGACTCAGCACCGCCTGCCCGGGTGGGGGCGTGGGGACGGCGGGGGCGCGCGGCGTCCCCCCTCTGTGGGCCCGCCGGGCGGGGGTGGCGGAGGAGTGTGGGGCCTGGGAGATTCCATTCGGCGTGTCAGCAGCTCTGGCCGCCCACGCAGAAGCAAGCCTGACTCGGCGTCCCCTCCCACCGAGAAGTCCCAGGACACCGAGGCTTCCCCCAGGCTTTCGGAGCAAGATTGGGGGCAGAGGCGGGAGAGGGGACCCCAAGTGGGGAGAGGGTTGGATCCTAACCTCTACCTTCCAGCTGCTCCCAGATTTTCAGCAGTAATGACGTGAAGGAGCCCCGTGGAAATTCCTGGGGTATTTAGAGCTGGAAGGCCCTGCAGAATCCACGTCATCCTTGCAGACCTGCAAGGCCGCCATACTTCGGGCCCACAGGTGTCTGTTTCCTTTCTCTCTGTCTCTCTGTCTCTGTCTCTCCTGAAAGGACGAGTGAATTCATTCGCTCTTGGTCCCCATCCTGAGCTCCCTTCCTAAGGCTCTTATCATTTGGAAATCACTTTTCACATCTAAGCTGGGCCCTTTGTGCTGCAGCAACTACTAAACAGCTTTGCTTTGCCACAGACTTGGTCAGCTGAGGGGAGAGAGAGGCAAAAAGTGATTGTTCCTAATGGCCTAGAAGAGAAAGGGAAGGGATTGCTCCAAGCTTACACTTGGCTTCTGTGAAGGTGGGCACAGAACTTGGAAGTCCTGGAGACCAGCTGCTTGGAAGGAAAGTGTCCCCCTTGTCTGTCCCTGGAATTGCCTATGGCCTTCCATGATGGGATCTTATGAGCTAAGTAGCTCCAAGAATGTAAAAGATGGCAAAGAGCCAGTTTGGAAGCATTCTGGGCATCTGTTTGTAGAGCCCAGGCTGTGCACAGGAATCACTGAAACTAGACACAGGCAAGAGGTTCCCAACTACTTTATAGAGTTTTTGTTGCTGTTGCTGTTTTTAAGTAATCATTGTGTTGAGTTGATGTGTTGAATGAATAGCGTGGTCAATTTAAATCATTTATCAAGAAATTATGGCATTACCTTGCCTCTCTGCCTGGTATGTGGGGTGCATTCCTCACTGTAGGCAGGAAGACAAAGATTTGACCTGACTTATCCAGATCCCTGAGAGGTCATGTGGTGTAAGGCCATGGCCACAGGTAGGCCAAATCAGGTGCAGGGAAACCCCACCCTGAAGCCTTCCCTGCATCTCCCTGCTGCCCAGTTAATGAGCTTCCAAACATATTAGCTCAATAGAGAGTCCCAGGCGCCCACCCCTGCACTCATCCATCCTCCAGATAGCCTTCTTCCCAGGAGCGTGCAGCCTCCAGAGACTGCAAATCCCTTGACCCCCAGGCCCCCTTAAGACAGAGAAAGCCTACAGCCAGCCACTGTAGACTCACCCCATTTTGTAGAGGAAAAGACCCAGAAGGAACTGGCCAAGAGAAATGAAACAAGCCATGCAGAGAAAAAAAGGCACCCCAATTCCTGACAGGGTGACAGACCAGGGTGTCATGGGGAGGCAGGAAGAAAACCTCTGTCGAGCTTTGCTGTGAGGCCCACATACCTTCTGCATGGTGTGGGTAACATCAATCTCCCTCAACCCAAGTCAGTAATACACTCACCAATGCACAGCAGTTTCCAATCAGTCCTCCACACACATCCATACCTCATATCTGCCCAACTCCAGTCAATGTCCTAACATTTCCCTGAACAGAGCTGATGCTGCCTGATAGAGAAATAGGAAGGAAAGGCTAGATATAGCCTGGGTGTTGGTTTTTGCTGTGTTTCCAGGCCAGAGGGTGATTCCAGTATCCAACTCACTCCCTGGCTCTTTCTACCTAGAGACATGGACACATTTTAAGCTTCCTTTCCCTCCCATTATCATAGACCAATTACACATTACTAGTTTAACCTGCTGACAAGGCTGTGTGTGTGTGTGTGTGTGTGTGTGTGTGGTGTGTGTGTGTGATGAAACACTCAAGTGCTTTGTCATGCTTAATAATGCAGCTTCCCAGACTGAGGACTGGACTTGTCAGAGACAGACACAGAAAGAGAGGAGGGCTCACATGGTAGAGTTAGGGTAAGATCTGTTAGCTGGAAGGTGCACCCATGTCCCCATCACTCCCCAAAGAGCCTTAAGAGCTGAGCCTCAGATCCAGCTTTTCACACATGCTCAGCTGCAGAAACTGCTATTGGGCCAAAGCATAACTTCCAGTGGGGCCTCCGTCCAGCTGACCTCTCTCCTTCCTGCTGACCCCTCTCCCTCCACTCAACTACCTATGAGCTTGTCTGAGCTCTACCCACTAATGGTTTATTCATTCAGGCAGTGTTTATCGAATACCTCCTAGATGCTGACTTAGCCTCTCATCCCCCATTCTCTTCAGGCCCAACTCCAGTCTCTACTGTCTGCTAGCCCTTCCTGCCCACATCTTTCTGCTCCATAGCTCACCCCAATAGAGTTGTGTGAAATTTTTCCTTCCAAAATATTATTTTAAGATGCTAGAAAGAATCAAAAGAGGTTACCAAGCACCGGATGCTCCTTAAATCTCTGCCTTATGACTTTACACATGAAGCTCTTTGGGACAGTACTCCTTCTATGGCTCAGATAATTACTTTTCCAAGACAAGCCAATGAGGGAGTGCCCAGTTCCCTCCCCTTTGCTTGCCAGGTTCAGGCAAGGCAGTTCCAACTCCACGCAAATTATAGTGGTGATAAAGATCATTTAGGTACTGGACAGCCCCCTTCATGGGCCCTTCAACTCCTTCTGAGCCTCTTGACCTAGTCCTTAGTCAACCATGGCAACCTCCTCCCTTATCAAACCTGTTCTCAGACATGGCTCAAATAAACTCTTTAATGCTGAAGTGTAAAAGCTGATGTTTTTCTCCTGTCCTCACATAGTTTACATTTTAACAAGGGTATAACCTTGATGTGCCCAGTGAATCCCTAATTGTGGACTATCCGGCATATCCCTGGGTCCCCTAAACCTCTGTGACTAGCTGTAAGTTTGGCCCAGTACACTCGTGGAGCAGTCCTGTGGGTTCTTTGGGTACATCACCACATGTTATCAAGAGCACTGGATGAAGAGTTCTGCCACTAACTAGTGTGGAAGCACCAGTCACTTCTGTCTTGGGCCATAGTTCTCTCATTTGCCAAATGAGAAGTTTGGACCAAATGACCTTTTATAGGACCTTTCTAGCTCTGACATTCACCTGACTCCTCAGAGGAGCTAAGGGACCCTATTCCATTTCTTAAAGCCCTCCATCCCCTGCAGCTATGGCCTAGAGGGAATGGCCTGATGCCAGCACAGAAAGTAGGCAGGGAGTTGGACAGGCCTGCATGCCCTCTGTTCACAGTAGCTTGCCCACTTGCGAAAGACAAAAGGCACCATTCAGTGCATACACCGGTCTTGCAGTGTTACATAACCCTCCCAGATGGGACATTCCAAACAAAGAGCAGTAACAAAACAGTGTGTGCCTGCGCGCGCACACACACACAGCAGCCTTTGCCTATGGTGGCCTTACAGCCACAACCACCCTGGGAGAGAATTTTAGAGCCCACCATCTCTACTTTTTCAGTTGTTTTGTTTTTCCTAGGAGGTATTTCATCTAAGAAAGTCTTTCACAAGAAGAAACTCTTTTACTGCTGTGCTTGACCAAATAAAGCAGAATTCGTCTCTAACTTCCATTTGCCCCATCCACCACAAAAACAAAAAACAAACAAAAAAAACCACAAGAACACACCAGGCCTCTCTTTTTCTTGGTTCATCCTGCTTTCTTTTCCGGCTTTCTGACCTCAGAGTCCTGAAAAGAGCGGGTCTACCCTCCCATCCCCAGAATGGAAGGATTTGAAGGAGTGGGTTTAGTTTACATTCATTCCAAGTGGGAGCAGTCTCCTGGTTCAGGCCCCGTTGGCCCCGCCCTCCCCACTGTCCCTGATAAGTCCATACACTCTATGAGGCTGTAGTTTATGAATTTAGAAAATGGGGAGATCATTTTTATTACCATGGGGCATTGGGAGATAACTCAGATTCTTTCTGTGACTTAAATACAAATCTCAGAAGACAACAGATGAAATTGAAGTTGGGCTTGAGGAAGCATTTGTCAGCTATCAAATTGTGAGCCTTCAACACAGATCACTAACGGATGGGGGATTTGGCCTGCCTGGCTGCATTTCAGTGTAAGCTCTGCGTTCATTTATCTAGAACAGCTTGGGTGCACATTGTTCAGAGGTAGAGGGCAGATGGGGAAAGGGCAGATGGAGATAGCTGGCCTATAAGAAGGGAGGGAATCCTGCCTGGATTCCAGTCGATCACTATGGTCTGACTGTGGGTGGGTCCTGGGCCCTGGGTTCTCTATCTCTAGAAACACTACAATGGACTGAGCACTTACTATGTGCCCAGAACAGTACTAAGCAACTGATATTATTTAATTTTTAAACTTTATAACAACCCTTCAAAGTACATACTACTTCTCATTTTATAAATGAAGAAACAGAGGCTCAGAGAAGGTTAGTAATAAATGTAAGGTCTTACCCTTGTAATAGGAGAGCAGGATTCATACTCAGCTTTGCCTGACTCCAAAGCTCATGTCCTTAACTCCCTAGATCTTGGCAATTCTGTGATTCTCTGGTTTCCCTTTCAGCCTGAAAAATCAAATTCTCCCTCACTCCTGATCCTTTTTTGTTTAGTTAATTTCCTCGTTGCATGAAATGGAGATGACTATCTCTCCCTCTGTTGAAACAAGAAGCCCTTTGCAGCCCCTGTGGGAACCTGCAGAGGAGGAAGGAGCTGCAGTGCTCAAAGTCCTGGAAAGCTGCCAGATGGACTTGTGTCTAGGGATCTGCGAGGTGCAATCAGAGTCCCCAGAAACTTTTACTAAGAAACCCCCTACCAAGCTGCTGCTGCCCTGTGTCCAGGTCACTGAGAGTATGTTTGGACCCCCCTGAAAAATGTTTAAATTTCCCAATAAAGCCAGTCTGTCTGAAAAGCTTTACAAAGGATTTAAACTCAGGATCCGAATCTCTTTCCAGATCACGAGTGGAGCTATTTGTCCCAACTCCCCGCTTCCTTTTCATATCACTCCCTTTCATTGGTTCTCCACCCAGACCTGACCCCATCTACCTTTTTTCATCAGTGACCTTTGAAACTCAGGCTGCACAGGTATTTGCTGAATCAGCAGCACCAACTGCTGCTCCTCTTGCTCGGTTTTAGGCCAACGGGAAAGTGCTCCAGGATGCCACTGTGAAGCCCCACTCTGTTGACTTTGTGGGTCTGGGAAGGGCTCAGGAGTAAGGAAGGAAAGAGCAGGGGTGGTGCAAGGCAAAGGTGAGGAGGAGAAAGGCCATCAGCATTTCCCAGAAGATAGGGTGACTTGTTTCTCTTGAATTGTGTTCTTTTTGGCTGAATGGAAAGGAAGGATAGCAGTCTGGACCACTGGAAAGGAGGGGAACAGCAAATCCTTACAAGTGCCCACTCCATGTCAGCTTCCATATGAGCAAAAAGACACACACTCCCTCCTCTCAGTGAACCTTCATCTGGCCCCATTTCCAGCCTACCACCTAGAAGTCCTCTCCTTGCAGCAGATAGAGGAAGAGAAGGCTGATAGGCAGCATTGGCCTCAGCAACTAGGCCTTCTAGGCATGAGATAGACAAGGACCCCGAGTCCTAGGGCTTTCCTTACCCTGTGGATAGGGTTTTGCCTGGAGGGAAGGGATTAGAGTATTTGGGAACTATACCATCAGAGGACAGGATATATGCAGATGCCATACAGAGATTCCATGCACTGAATCTTCTGGGCCCTGTCCTTCATCCAGCTAGCCTTAACTCTTACTGTTCCTGACATAAACCCTTGAGTCCAACCAATAAAACCTTCTTTTTGGACTTTGAATGTGATTTGTATGCTCACCCCTTTCACTGTTCTGTTTTGTTAGAGGGTAGCTCTAGGCAGCTGCAATCTGCTTACACTTGTTTGGATGTTTCCAGATATATGTCTCCTGCATGTTGAACCACAACTTTTTAATTTTTCCTCTTTTCACAGCACAGAATGCATAATTTTGAATTAACTGGACAATTGATACAATGGAATTGACTGACTGACAGACCTTCATACTCTTTCAATAGCTCTCAGGATGGGTCAGTCATGAGTTGCACCTCCAAACAGAGACACCTACTCCAACCAGCACCTTAGATAACAGGGTGAAAAGATCATTTCCAATGATCTTCTAACCATTCTCCAGCCTCTAGTCAGTATAAGAACTCAAAAGATGACCAATATTTATTTTATGCTGAGAGGATGGGAGTTGAGAGGGGGAGACTTCCTTATGCAGCTTAAGTGAAAGCAAAATATAGAAAGAAGAAAATATGGGAGAGAGAAAGTGTGTGAGGGGCAGGAAGAAAAGAAGAGAGAAGGAAGAAAAAAGGGAAAGGGGGAAAGTGAGGAAGAAGTATATGGAAAAAAAAAAGACGAAGAAGGAAGAGAAAAGAGGACAGGTGCTACTGAGCCATTCAGAGTTCATGGCCACTTGGAGATGGGGAGTTTGAGGTAGAAGCTAAATTTGAATTATAATGCAAGGATCTTACCTAGCCTCCAAAAATCCTCTGCCCATGGGCTTGGGGATGTTGGCAAGCTCTGGGGTCCAGGTGCTCTAAATGCATGGCTGGGCAAACCTGTGCTCAAACAGAGAAACTGGAGTCATGCTGAAGTCAGTAGCTTCAGGCGGGGCCAGGCATTTCTGTGGCAAGGAGGAGACTTTGCCAGGTCAGGCTGAGACTCTGGCTTCAGCCAGGAAGAGCATAATCAATTCTGTAGATGTAGTGAGCCTTGATTGAAAAAATAAAGAGGAGGAAGCTAAGATTGCTGCTTTCATTAAGAGGCAAAAGCAGTGGGGGCTGGAGTATAGCAAGAGCCAGGAAACATGCAAAGAAAGAATTTTAACCCCTGAAGTCTCTTTTTCCATGATGTCTCTGCACTCACTTATCTCCATAATGTTGCTTCCTTGGCCTAATTTCCAAGGCCACCATTATTTTATCTCCCTCAGCTGAAAGAGGGAGAGAGGCCAAGCTGCATATTAATGCAGAGCTGATGACAATTAAACAATCCATTATTTCCCAGTCCCAGGTTCCCTAGGGCTCCTGCTTCTCCTGGATGTGGGCAGGAAGAGTTCTGTGGATAAGAGACAAACTATATAATGAGATAGCATATCTAACACTGTGCCTGGCCCCTTGTAACCCTCACCGACCCTTCAGCAACCTCACCAGGGCCTCATTCTCACTATAATGAGGCCAGAGAAGGGAAAGTATGAAATTAGAAAAGAGTGCAGCAAAATTATAATCCAAAGACACTCCCCCTCTGTCATCTCTTTCTCTACTTCAGCACCCCCAGTAGAGAACTGATTCATCAGGGAGTTCCTTAGGAGAAACCTTGTGGGGAGAGCTGCTGGCTCTGCTCTTTTCCTTACCTAACGCTATCCATGAAGATATCTCCCTGCCTGCTGGCTGCATCTAGCTCTGCACCATTGAGAGGTATAGGCAGAGGAGGACAGGCATACAAAGAGGGTGTCATAGGTAGAGAGCAGGTTGAGGCCAAAGATCTAGTTAACAAAGATAATTCCTTCCTGAGGTCCCATGGAGGAAATTTTGGGTTGAAATTAGGCAAAACAGTAGGGAGAAATGTGTGGTCCAAAGGCATTCAGCAAGCCAACATTTCACATCTATGGGAAAGAGAGAGCCTTAGGAAGGAGGTGAGCTATGCATGTCCATACCCAAGCTCTCTAAGTCTCTTGGTGTTCAGATTTGGGGAGCAGGAGAAAAAGCTGGAGAATTTGGATAAATGAAGAAGCTACCAGTGGTATCAACCTTTTAGTGCCTGGCACAACTTCCTAAGTGAGAGATTTCCAACAATCTCTACTCTTTTCCATACTCTAATTATTTCTTCATTTTGTTCTGCTTTCTTGGGAGGCAAAAACAAGACAAGGGAGAAGGAAAAATGATGTTTCCTCTTCAGTTTTGCCATATGAAGCTGGATGGAATTCAGATGATTCCTAAACCCCCGAATTCCCAGTAAGAGCACCTGGGAAGGAGAGTTGGGGTTCTCTAAGCCACTTTTGGGGCCACAGCAAAGTTATTATTCAAGAAAAAATGATCTTTTCTCAACATAGTATCATGAAGGGATACAAACAATGTGGGTGCAGTGGAAAAGAAGGAGACAATAAAGAACAAGAGGAGAGGAATCAGTTGAAGAACCATCGTTTTTATGAAGCCATGGCTCCCCTGGGGAAGAGGGAACGAAATGGTTTTTATCTCCCTATTTGGGGGAAAAGCCACATAGTATCATGGGGCTTTTAACCAGCTGTGAGGATGGGGGGAAACTGACTTTCTGCTTTTTATGCTAGATAAGGAAAGAAAACAATGAAACCGAAGGGAGGGCAATTGGACCACTGAGGGAACTAAGAAAACCATCTTATTGGGGCTCGAATCAAATCTTTAGGTCAGCCAACTCAGATGATCCTAGACCTTTCCCCCCTTAAGGGTTTTGGTCAAATCTACCTTGTGAGCTAACATGTCCTGACCTAACTTCTCTAACCTACAGTAGATGTGAGGAGAAAATGGGTTTTTAAGAACTATGTAAAATCTTCACAAGTGTTCCTATATCTAAAGCACACCAAGACTGGATGAAGATGAGATTCTTGGTTCTTTTCACTCTTTTCCCTAATCAATTCCTTTAGCGTCATCATTGTCAGGATCAGGTGCTGACCAGGTGCTGATTCCCCCAGAGCTGTTCTTCCATGCAGCTATCCCATCACCTCTCATCAGAGAAAGGAAGCTGACATATCACTGCTTTCCCAATACTAAGGGGAGAATATTCCAGTCCCCTTTAATCTCTTCTTTCCATATTCCTAGTTTATGGATATTGTGTGTGAGGAAAGAGCTCAAAGTCTAAAGTCCCTCATGGGGGAGAGGGGGTTTCTATTTCTTTCAGAACTCAACATGAGATTTCAGTTATCACCAAAAAACCAAAGGGAAAGAAGGTTGACAGTCACTAGACCTCACAGAGAGATTTAAACAGGAATTACATTGAAATACCAACTCTGTTTGGCAACTGTCTCTCTCATCATTGTTCCCTTTGTACAACTGCCAACCACCCTGCACAGAAATCCTATTTGAATCAGAGGGAAAACTATAACCAGAATGAGTCTTCATACTATAACTCAGCCCTCTATTAGCTTGGTGGGTTGTTACCTTGCACCCCTTTAGTTCTGTGGGGATTCATAAGAAAGGCAGTCACTCAGGTCAGAGCAGCATAAGATTCCCCAAATGAGCCACTCCTGGCTTTGATTCCCACTGCATTGATTAAAGAGCCAGCTCATCTTCTATCTACAGCACCCCCCCCCCAACTTTTTACATCATTCCTGCTTTCCAGCTGTATCCTCTGCCTCCTGAATTCCCTCAGATCCAAGTCTACTCTTCCTGGACTCTAGCCCCTTTAAAGCTCTTAACACGCCTGTTTGCCAAGCCTCCATCTTTTTCATATCTTACTCTTCATTGAAATAATTTTACCACTTGAACTCTCTTCTAAGATTTTTCTAACTTAAATACATTCTCCAACTGTTCTCTTTTCTTCAGTTATATCTTCACCCCAACTTTCTCTCAATCTTGTCCCTGTTAAAACTGCTAGTTTTCAACATCCTCAATCACTTAAACCAAATTTCTTTCTTCTTTGCCCCCAGTGATGGTCTGGATATTCCTCTTTTCTCCAACAACCCCCAAACCATCTCAAACACTGATATCATTTCCTCCTTTCCCCCAAATCTCCTTGACACACTTCTACCCTCAAGCATCTTCTCACCCCATTACTTAACGTTACCTTAGTCCTTCAGACTCTTAGGTGCACCTATTTCCCCCTGGGCTCTTCCTCATACCCATCTGCTTCCCTTTCTCCCATCTCAACCGTCGGCAAACCCTCTTCCCCACTCACTCAGGTCTCCTGCTCAGGACGCCCTTGCCGAGGGCAGCGGGGGATTTGTGCTGAAGGAGGGTTCCAGCGGCAGCGCAACAACTCGGGGGACGCTCCTTCTCCTTGTTGGTGACGGCCCCTGGTGCCACCGTCTGCTGGTGGGGCGACTGGGGTGCTTTCGCCCTGCTGCTGTGGGCCGGTGAGGGCTGCACCAGGAACTGTCCGTGGTGCTGAATCGGTGGCTGCTCCGGTACAGTCTGTGGTGAGGTGGGCGGGAGCTGTCCGTGGTTCTGGAGCTGTTCCTGGGCGACGACGGTGGCGGTGGCGGCGGTGACTGGGATAGGGGGCAGCGGGGCTGGCGACGGAGGAACGAGCCCGGGCGGAGGCTGGGCTTGCAGCAGCTGCTGGTGTTCCCACAGGCTGCGGTTCTCGGCGCTTAGCTCATCCAGCCGCCGCTCCAGCTCATCAATACGCTGGCGCTGGGTGTGGATGAGGCTCTGCTGGTTCTGCACGATGGCCGTGAGCTCCTTAAGATAGAGCACGGCACGCACCGGATTCTCCAGCAGGCTCTCCATGCCGCCCGCCGCCGCCTGGACCCTGCCTGCGCTTCGGCGGGCGGCAGGGAGCGGGAGGGCGCACAGGAGCGGAGCAGCTCCAGCGATCCGCTCGCTTCCCTCTCCGCCGGCGCAGCCTCCCTCCCCACTCCCTGTGCCGCGTCACTACCACACATTCACACACGCACCGAGGGGCGGGACCACTGCATCAGGGCCCGCCCACTCACCGTCCCACCTCCAGGCGTCGTGAGGAGTCTTGGCTTCCAGCAGAGCTGACAGTAGAGGAGGGAGGTGAGGGAGAGTATGGATAGAGACTCTGGATAAATGAAGGAGAACTGAGATAGATAAAGTAAATTTGGAGAGAAAGGGAAAGCGGGAGAGGCAGAAGTAAAGGTACTGGGAAAGTGCAGTGGAATGGGTAGAAGAGAGGCAGATAAGGAAAGAGGGAAAAGAGAGAGAGAGCCTGGGAGAACAAGGAAGCAGAAAAAGGGAAGGTGGTAAAAGGAGAGAGATATATATTTGAAAAGAGGAATCATGGGTACTCTGAAGGGTCACGAATTCTTTTCCCTATGTCCAGCCATCCCAGAGGCAGGGGGTCATCTTAAAGACCTTCGGAGGAGCGGCCACACTTGCCTCTTTTGTATTCAACAACCTGTTCTGCTGGGGAATTTCTGGAACACAAGGATCATGGGATTATAAGAGGCCCTAGAGAACACCTAGTTCTACTCCTTCGTTCAGCCAAAAGGACACTTAGAATAGCAAGGTTGTTTATACGGGGTTTTCCTTGGGAATTGGAGCTCAGGACAGTTTTGCCCACTCTAATAGAAACACAAAGTAAACAAACCGGAGTCTCTGTGTCATGGGCTAATGCTTCCAGAAACTTCTAGAGGAATTATATAAACGTTTGAAAAACATTTATAAAGTACATGCTACTACACAACACTGGGCTAAAATAAGGATGACTTAGGATAAAATTTTTTACTTCTTGAAGGTTATGGTAAAGTAGGTCAAAATGGTAATCAATATTTAATTTTAATATACAATGGTAGTTGTAAGTAATAAGATAAGAAGTGTTACAGGAGCCCAACAGCTTAGGGACCTAGGGATGTTTATTGGAGGAAATAACACTTGAAGTGGGCAGGATTTTCCAGAAACGGGGAAGAGCATAAGCAAAAGCTCAGAGATATGAATCAGCATAAAATGAATCACTCATTAATTTCTACAATAAATGTACACAACACACCCACCAAGTTCTAAGTAATGTACTAGGAAGTAGGCAGGCTACACCTAGCATAAATAATAAGCTATAGTTTCTATAATCAACAAGATTACAGTCTAGTAGATATGGTATGCACATGATGACTAAAATACAAATCAAAATTTCTGTAAGAGTTCTCAAGCCAAGTTCCAGGGAAGGAGAGCTTGACTATGGTGTCTGATAAGGAGAAGGTGTTAGTCAAGCTGGGCCATGAAAGTTGAGAAAGATAGACATCAGTAGGGGCCTGAAGAGATGTCAGATAGCAGTAACAGACTAAGGAATGGAAATAGAGCACCTAGGTTTAATTTGGCAGGGAAATGACCCTTTTCTCTGGACTATGAGTGCTCTTAGCATATCTACTGTAGTACTGTCCTGTTCTCCACACAAGTGTTCATTAGGCTTCTGGCTATCTGCTTTTCCTCGGGGTAGGTATATCCACAGATAACATGTGTCTAGTGACTCGCCAGCCAAGCCCATCTTGAATGACCTTATGGGAAGGGATCTGTGCTCTGAAAATATATTGGTTTCTCTTCACTTGTTAATGTGTTTTTTCTTTTCTTGTAGATAGAAAATATACTTTTATTTTTGCCATATTATACTAGGAAATCAATGTTTAATTTCATAATTCATTGTTCATAATTGATTTATAAAAATTTTAATCCTTAAATTGTACATGAGTATCCTATGACTACAAATTTTATTTACCATTCTTCAAGTCTGAAGAAAATGATTAATTTATTAAGTTCTGCAGACAGCACAGGCCCACATAACATTTAGTCTTAAGTACTATGCTCATGTGAGAATTAAGAATAGCCAATATCACACTGGCCTGAAACCTGATTGTGTTTCTGGCTCAGGATACCTGTAACAAATTTGTAAATCCACACTAAGACACAAAAATAAACTAGAGTGTGTATGTCATATAAAAAAGCTTTTCACAGTAAAGTATAAATTAATATTAAAATGTTACCAAATTTCAACCATATTATGTTTTATCCAATTAGCTTTCTAAATGCCTGATTTAACTGTGCATTAAATGCAAATAACTTCATAGTGTTTTTTTTAAGTTTGCTCAGCATTTCAAAATGGTTACAGAATTAATATAACTTTAAAATTTAAAAATGTCAAAGTATGCTATACAGATTACATTTTTCTGCTAGTCTGGGCTAGTATCTTCCATAGCAAGATACTGAAACTACTGAATAAAATACACTTTAAAATCAATAGGTATTTTATTAATTATCCTAAAATTATCAACATCAATGCCAAAGCCTTCCAGGATCTTGTAAGATTTGATTCCTTAAATACAGTTTAAAAAATTAACTTAAGGAGTGGGAAGCACCCTCATATATTTCACTTTTTATGTCCTTTTTTGGTCCTTCAACGACCAAAGAGAATTTTAAACAAGTTATGTTTCATGTTTCCTGGCTTAATAAAAGACTACAATTGATATTATCCAGATTAAGAAGAAATTATACTAGGCAAAAGCTATTAATTTTGAAATGTCTACCTGTAGGTCCCCTTAGAACCTTTCCAAACTTTTATGATCAAGTGCCTTTAGTCCATTATGTACTAGAATCTAATTAGATAAGAAAAAACTTATTTGCAAAATAAAGCCACTTCCGAATCAATATGCTTGATAGAAACAAGCTATTCATATTTACATGTGTTCCATTGAAGACGTTACTGAACTCTGTCCAATAGTTTATTTCCAACTGGTCCACTATGGAATTCTTAAGAATTTTTAAGATTGGGTGTAGCTAGAATTATGACTTCCATTTGGACTCTGCTCTTCACTGTTCAGATGAGGTTTGGGTTTGGGCATCTTGCTAAGAATAATTGCCATCTCTTTTCTCTCGTCAAAATTCTTTCACAATTCACATAGTTTTAAAATAACATTGATTATTTCTAAAATATTCTCCATATCCACAGAAAGCTCAGAAAACTACTCTCTGGTATCTTCCTGCTGTACAACACAGGCTAATGTAGGCAAGCTAAAGCTATCATGAAAGGAGGATACAGTAGGCAAAGATCCGTTCTGTAGGTATCATTCACTATCGTCCATGCAAGTGGAAACAACATGTCTTTTTGACCTATCCCCTGCACATACTGGAAAAAAGGTCTATAAGGATGTTACACTATCAAGCAAAAATCCATTAGTTCTAAAATATAGAATTCATATTCTAATATATGGTTCATCCTACAAGAAAATTCCTTTGGAAAGGCATTTGAAAATCTAGTTTTTAATACAGAAGTAGCAGCAGAAATCAGTCTTACATTTGAGACAACTCCAAATTCCTCTACTTTGGATGCCATTAATATAATATCTATACTTTTCAGAGAATACATGGCATAGAATATCTTGAAATAGAGTATAGCAGTGGCAATAACTTGTTGTCTTAATTTAAAACATTCACCTAATGCTTATAAAACATTTGTAAAAAATATTTGTAATTTCCAGTATTCTTCTGAGAGAAACTTGAAGTCCTTTTGGCATCCCATCCACAGATCTTGTTCATCAAAAATCCATTGCAAATAATGGGAGCTCTGCCAAAAATTGCCTGCCATGGAACACAGCTTTACCTGATAAAAAAAGCACCAGCCAGCGGAGTTACCATAGACCCTTCCCACCTCCAGACTTGCTCCTCCATCTTGTAATGTGTTTTTATTTTTATTTTCTCTCACTTAATTTCATAGCAAACTACTCTTTGTAAAGAATAAGTGAAGAAAGCTTATCACAGCTGAGCCAGCTGTTGGGAGAACAGAGCACCCAGTAGGATACTTTGGTAGTGATCAGTATTCCAGCTAGAGTAAAGGTTGGGGGATGGAAAGAGGGCACACAACAACTTACTTTTCTTCTGAATTTTCTTTGCTTGCATAGTTGATTTGTTGTCCAAGAGTTGGGTGCTTGGAAACCAATATTATTCCCATAAGTGAAACAATCTGCAACATAATTATCCATGGGGCTGTTTAAAATGCACATTATAGGTCCCATATGAGTCCTGCTATGATGGGGCCCAAGTGTTTTTATTTTTAACTAGAGGCCCGATGCACAAAATTCATGCAAAAGTAGTAGGCCTTCCTTCTCCCGGCTACTGGCACTGGCTTCCTCCTGGCACTGGCAACCTGGGCTTTCCTCACAGCCCTGGCTTTGTCTGGAAGGTCGTCCGGAAGGACGTACAGTCAAATTAGTGTATTATGTTTTTATTATTATAAAAAATTGTTATTTTCTTTTATGAGAAACATCAACTTTGTTGAATTACAATTTACATGTAATAATATGCACCCACTTTAAGTGCACAGTTCAATGAATTTTGATAAATATATACACCCATAGCATCAAAATTTCCATCATTGCAGAAAGTAGTCTCATGCCCCTTTGCAGTAAATTACTCTCCTTCTCAGCCCCAGTCAACTGCTGATCTGTTTTCTGACAAGGTAAATAAGTGTTGCCTGTTCTAGAATTTTATATAAATGGCAATCATAGAGAATATACTCTTTTGTGCTTTTCCTTTTTGCTTAACATAATGCTTTTGAGGTTCATCCATTCTGTTATAGGTATCAATAGTTTGTTCTTTTTTATTTCTGAGTAATATTCTGTATGTATATAAAACTGCTATGATCATTAATGGACAAGATTTTATGTGGACATATGATCTAATATGTTTAATATGTTTTGTGTGAACATGTATTTT